>JAVLUX010000052.1:3257500-3767500 GCA_032164185.1 Moxostoma hubbsi | reverse complement strand
AAAAGACTCTCTCTGTTTTATATATCTAGTCAAAAGCTTCCCTGCTTTGTATCCTGACTCAAAGTATGACTGTCTTGCCCTAAATAGCCAAAACTCCACCTTCCGAGACAAAATAGTAAAATATCTGTATTTCAATCAATTTTCTGAGGCCATTAGATGACATTCGGCACTTCGGCTCTGACTCTACACTTTTAATATTCCCTTCCAACTCCACGAGTTCTTGTGCTTTGGATTTTTTGGTGAATGAGGCATACTGTATAATCTGACCCCTATGAACCGTCTGTGATAAAGATGGGTTCATGAGCAGTGGAGGAGTCAGGAGACAGTGAACAGCTGAGTGTTTATTTTACACTTCAGCTTCACACATGCACTCTTTCAAACACAAAGCAAATACGGCTCTGGGTGGCCAACTCAAAGTAGATTTCTCTCTCTGCAAGATCTGTTGCTCTGGGCCACACTCTCTCTCTCCTCTGCCACTCTGGCGAGCCTTATCAGGTCTCCTTCTGCCAACACTATAACGAGAGACAAGTGTTAGAGAAATAACATCCCAGGTGACGAGCCTAACTGCTTTCCCTCTCCTGCATACAGACACATGACCATGCCCCCACCACCGTGCCAAAGGTTCACGACATAACGTTTACCAGTAGTGGCGGACATTTATTTTTGCCAAACCTTCCCAAAAGATCTGTTTGCCATTATTGGTGTATATTTGCCAAATGTTTTCCGAAGAACCTTTTGCCAGTAGTGGTGGATCTTTGCAAAAGGTTAACCTAAGATCTGTTTGCAAGTAGTGGCAGATATTTAACAAAGGTTCACCAAAGAACAATTTGACAGTAGTGGCAGATATTTATTTAGCAAAACCTTCCCAAAAGATATGTTTGCTAGTAGCGGTGGATGTTTGCAAAAGATTCACCAAATAACTATTTGCCAGTAGTGGCAGATATTTGCAAAAACGCCCCCAAATAACTGTTTGCCAGTAGTGGCGGACATTTATTTTTGCCAAAGTTTCCTCGAAGATCTGCTGGCCAGAAGTGGCAAACTGTCCATTGTTGCCAAATGTTTGCTGTAAGTTCACTACAACCGATCATGGTATGATAAGACACCTCACCTGGGACTGCAATCACCATGATGACCATCCAGAGAGAAATTAGCAAGACTATTCTGTTGGGCATGAAAGACAAATAGATGCAGGGAGAGAGAGAGAGAGAGAGAGAGAGAGAGAGAGAGAGAGAGAGAGAGAGAGAGAGAGAGAGAGAGGGAGAAAGAAAGAAATCAAGCAAGAAAGAAAGAGGGCAATCACACACAAAAGTTGTTAGACAATATGTAATAAATCTTTGTGTGACCAGGATATCCTTTGGCCTTTTCCATTCGAACACAAATTACTTGAGGCAAAGAACTCTGGGAAAAGATTTCACAAACGTATTGATTACTGGTTAGGAGATCACTGTTAAAGTCAGACAAATTCAACAAAGGATTCATTCAACAGATAAAACCGAACAAGTTAATAAGCAACCAGCATATTTGTTTAAGTATTTGAAAGCTGACACTTTCGGCTAACATGCCGACTCTTTGGAACTCAAACCTTTGCGTTGAGCTATTGCTCAATTTGATTGCACTTGAACAAGATTGTAAATGTAGTTGCTTATGTAATGCAAGTGCTGAAATTGGTCATGCGCTATTGTAAAAATGTTTAGATGTCATTATAAGATAGCATTGTGTGAGGATCAGTGTGAAAAGTTAGTATTTATGATTTGTGTCAAAGTGAATAAAAGTAATCGTTGTAGCACCTCTAGTGTTAATTTCACCAGGAAACTGATGGAATATGTACAACGAGCCATGTAAAAATTATTTAGCAAAAATTGTGGTTTATTGACATCAGTGCATCTTTCATTCATTGTTTTGAGATAGTAACAATCACACGTGTGACGTTTCATATGTTCATGTCAAATCGAGAGTCTAAAGTCTGCAGGTAATAACCCACGATAGCTGCTCCTCGCTCTGCACCGCCTCTAAGTAGCATCCTATCACTCCGTCAGCAGATGGAGAAGTGAATGAACACAAGGGTAGGGGAGGGGATCAGCAAACAATGCTATCTAATGTATGCACAGTACCTGGCACTGCACATTACCTATGAAGAGAGAAACTATTTGTACATAGTGACAGACAAAATACTCAGAGCCATCTTGATGAAATACAGACCAGTCTAGCTATAGAAACTGAGAGATACTTGGGATGGAAAATTTGGCTGTGGTCACAGCCTTGCAAAGTGCCAATAGTTATCTCTCATTACTAACCCTAAAGCGCTACCTTATTTCAACATCACAGAAAGTTTGAAATTCATACTTATACTACTCATAATTTGAGTAGAGAGTCAATTGTAGTAGTATATGTTTTTGTGCTTTTTAATGACACATTATAACTGGAAAAACAAGCAATGACATTTTCCTTTTATAATATTTTGTGCCAAACCATTACATTCAAAATGTTTTGGAGTTGGATGTTATGGTGTTTAAGGTCAGTGCGAAAATGGCTAATAACGGCTTTAGCTAGCAAATATCCATTTACCAGCCTGTGTTAGTATAACAATAACAAAATACAGATAAAGACCACAAGAGAAACTTACTTCTGTTTGAACAATGCACACAAATGATTATGTTTTTGTGCTTTGTTGAATTTAATTAAAATAGCTAATTTAAATTTTTTTTTTTTATTAAAAATGTTTGTCACAACTGCCCTTTTGAGCTATGTTGTGTTAGCTAAGAGTGCATCTCTTTCCATAAATATGTGATAATGGCATCACCGTTATTTTGGTTTGTGTGTTGGATGTTATGGACCTTCCATACCTGTTTGAAATTCTTGTTTCATATATAATTTGCAAGATCTTCTATTTTTGATACTATTAGCTCGCAGCTTGCTAGCAAATGATTCATGTGAATTTGAAAAAAGTTGAAAAGACAGTGGTGCAAATTAAGTTGCCTCAACATAATTAAAACATAATTAAAATGAAGATCAAATCCATTCAAACAAATGAGAGTAAATTAGTGTAGTCAAAAAAGATTGTCCGAAGGGATAACAATGAGAAATCTTTTAAAAATCTGCACCGTAAACCCAAATAAGTTAGCTAGAAAATGAATGCTAGCATGCTGAATCCATGTTAACTGCTAACACTATTGCTGCGTCCCAATTCGGATTCTATCCGTCCTAAATAGTATTCGAAAATAGAATTAGTACGTCCCAAATCGTAGTATGTTGAAATGAGTGTTCCAAAGATACCCGGATGGTCTACTATTTCCGGTCAGAATCCGAAGTGCAGATCGATGCACACTCTAACGGCTAATATTGCCCACAACCCATTGCGTGCGGGAGGGAGGAGCTTTGAGATGATGCAAACATGGCGGCCGGATGCGGCAGCGGAGATGCGCCCTCAGTTTTTAAGTGTAAGAACTTAAATGTTTATCGCTATTTAAAGTTAGATTTTATTGTCTCATAATATTAATGGATTTGTGTTGTGCAAAAAAAGTACCGTGTTTATCTTGTAGGGTCCGATGAAGACACTGAGCGCCTCATTAACTGGCGCATTGCCAACGACGATGTTTGTTTAACTGTCGCTGTGTGCGTAACTAGGCAACCACGTTCTCTTCCATTGCATGACGTCTTCGTAGTATGTCCCAGAACGTGCATACTCTTTTGCTACACACTCAAAAGTATGTACATTTTCTTCAAAAAAAGAGTACATACTTTTAGGTCGTAGTATAAGTAGGCGAATTGGGACGCAGCATATGCTTTGATTAGCATAGCAATTGCTCAATGAGTAAAGCATTGAAGAACATTCTTAACTTGCACTTCTCCTCAACCTAATCTCAAACTCCACTATTCACATTAATGGTAACCAACAAAACCCCAACATAACAGAAACTCACCTAACACAACACAACAAAACATTAAACACTAACAATTCTCCCCCTTTACGTACATCTTGCACATAGACACATTATATAACACTTAAGTTTAAAATGCACTCTCCCTGTCGAGTGCCATGCAAAACATGCTGGCAAATAGAGATCCCCTGCCCAGTTTCAGTTAAATTTGAGTTCCTTTAAATTTATTCATAAATTTTTGATAAACATTAATATCGTAATTCTATAATTTTATATTTATTTAAGGACATTAATAATGTATTGAGGTTTAACCATGAAGTAAAAGGTACTGAATTATGTATTGAATATGGTGTCATTTATTTATTTTTTCAAACATAGGTAAAATATATTTTTACAAATATAATACATTTTTGAGTCAGGAATATCAATTAGTTTTCTAACGGTTACTCCATTTGACCTGAAAAATGTCCCTTTTCATAAAATGCAAAAAAAATCTTCTTTTATTTTTTATAATTCACAAACAGTCATGAGTATATAAAGGGGTCCTTTTTGGCATCCTTATGGCAACCTACATGTTGGTTACACCACTTGACTTTAATGTGGTGGAGATTTTCAAATGTTTTTAAAATATGGATAATATTTTAAAACAAAATTGTTTCATTTCTTATGTTTTATTGCTACTAACAAAAAAATATTCTGCACTAATCATGTCAAATTTTTATTTATTTTTGTCAAAAATTGTAGCTTATAATGAATATTACTATCCATGGCCGGTTACACCACATGAAATATCCAAAGGACTTGGCCTGAAGAAGAGTACTGAGTTCCAATTAGTAGGTTATAAGTAAATGGTAATTTGTGATTGCTTTATTTACAATGTCCTTTTGACCTGCACTTTTATTTTTGTTCATACCTGTGACAGGGCGGAGGGCGGGGCCGGGTCGTGATCCTACGGTCCCGTATTAGGCTAATCAAGCCTCTGAGAGGGATAAAGGCCGATGGCAGAGGATTGGTGCGGGAGAGAGAGATAATTTACGGACATGTCTGTCGTGTGTGTGTGTTTGTGTATTTTGTTTTATGTTTATTATTAAACTATTATTTATATCTTCAAGCTGGTTCTCGCCTCCTCCTTGCCCATCTAAATTCCTTGTTACACTTGTGCCGAAAGCCTGGGAAGGAGGAGGGATACGCCGTAGTAGAGTTCTCACCACTACCATCCACCCCAACGGAGCAGCTGCGGTCATCTGCCGGGGGACGAGGAGCCCAGCTGCCTGGAAGCGGAGGAATGGCCGCTGAATGCGAGGGGAGAAGGGGCTCCTAGCCGACTGCCTGGAGCGGCCAGGGCCGCTGCCAGGGGCGGAGGAGTCCCCTACCAGCCGCTGAAATGTGGCGGGGTATGAGACTGCCGACCCTGAGCGGGGAGGGGCTCACTGCCGACCGCCTGGAGCGGGAGAGTCGTCGCCAGGGGCGGGGGAGACCCCTTCGGCTCTCCGAGAGCACGGCGGGCATTCCGTCCACCAGGGGCTGGAGGACTGCCTCCGATCCACCCGGAGAGGCGCGGCTGTCGTCCATTAGAGGGTGGAGGAGTGGCCGAGGAACAAGCTATGGCATATCGGAGAACTGACGAGTAAGTGTCTCTCTCCTCTCTCTCTCTTTCACTGCCGCTCTGCATTGGCCTTTTCCCTCTCTTTTAAATTGTAGTGTTTTTTTGGGGGGGTACTACACTGTTACAGGAAGTACCCCCCCACATTTGAATTATATTTTGTTTCCCTCCCCTTGTCCCCTCGCTCGTCCAGGTAGACGGGGATGACCTGCCGGCAGACTGCACGGAAGGCCCGCCCCTCCCCAGGGAAAGAGGGGGGGGGGGTGTACATCAGGCCAGGGGCTCCCCAGCCTGAAAGAATGAGGGAGGAATGTGGCAGGTTGGAGGGCAGGGCCGGGTTGTGATGATACACACCCGGTCCCGTATCAGGCTAATCAAGCCTCCGAGAGGGATAAAGGCCAATCGCAGAGGATGGTGTGGGAGAGAGAGATCCTTATGGACATGTCCGTCATGTGTGTGTGTTTGTATATTTTGTTTTAAGTTTATTATTAAACTATTATTTATATCTTCAAGCCAGTTCTCAGCCTCCTCCTTGCCCATCTAAATTCCTTGTAACGATACCTTAATTGTGCTGAAATCTTTAAATGTTCATTTATGAAATATTACTTTTGGCTGGATTTTGATAAGCCTTCACTTGTTCAGAATAATCTTGAGTCAACTTGTGGAACATGAGTCACCATTTAATTGAATTGTTTTTGTGAATATGTAACTTATGTTGCCAGTCAAGTAGCAGATGCCTTTTATTCTTAGTGACTAACAGGTTATTGACCTGAGTTGAAGAGTGTTGCTCAAGATCATGATGATGATGAAGTAGAGGGGAATCCCTGTAAGCAAGTGATCCTCAGGATGGGTTTCCAAAAATACTGTAGAGGCAAAGATAAGAAATGCAACCGTGTTAGTGTTTGTGTCAATTACAGTATAGTTCAGAATAAAGGAGTCCGGGGTGTTGGCCGTTATTCTAGCATTAGAGCTTTAAAGAAAGAAACTATATTTTAGAATGCAGCGATGATAAAATACGGCTCACACACGTTAATAACACCATGTCACGGAAGTAAGTTCAAGGAGAACAACAAAGGGCATAAAGGTGATTTTTACTTCTGCGTCAAAACCACGGCATAGCCTTTAAGTGGTGGTTTGCAGTTAAAGTTCTGTGTTAGTGTGTCTGTGTCATTCTGCAAGTACACAGTCATAATACCAGTGTATTGAGAACATGCCTTAAATTTGGAAATGAGTTCATTTATTTTAGTATTAAACAAATAGCATGTATGTGAATGTGTTGAGATTTAGTTACATATTTATTATACACATTGCCTGCCATACTGAGAGAAAATGAATCAGACATATACCGTATGCTTGCTCTTGAGTCACTTAAATAATAATAAATAAATATTTTGGTTACCCTCGATTGCCCCCTGTAATGTATTTTCCATGGTAAGGTCTCCCTATCGGTAGACCCACCTCTCCCTTGGGCAGGGCTCTCTCTACCCCCAGTCACTGTGTTTGTAGAGCTCACCCTCTTCGGGAAGGACCTACCACCGCGCCTCTTCCATGTGCGGCTGGTGAGCCCATGTGATGTATTTGCTACATGTTAACATCCCCTTCGTCAGAATTTGGTCTCCGTGGTGTCTTTCCTCCTGAACGAATAGGAAAGGAAATGAACACCTTCCCCGGCGCGAATAATGAGCGATAAATGGCCCCAACCAAAGATCTAAATACTCTGTGGAGAGAAAACATAGAGAGAAAAGGCCGCAACTTGTGTGGCCTGCTCCCATACTAGCTACATCTACGTCCTCAAAGTCTGAAATGTCCGGAACCGTATCTCGTCTCCTCAGCACAAAACCTGAATGAGTGGTTGCGAGCCAGCTCATTTATATCGGTATGTCTGGGGGAGTGGCATGCAAATTCCACTCAAAGATCAGAGATATTCAGAGAGATACAACAGTAACCAAAACGTTTTCTGCGTCTGATATTCTTATAGCTTCATTAGTGATAAAAGTCAGAAACGATTCTTTGTCATTATGTCTGTTTCTCTCTCCCTGTAGTCCAGTAGGTATCACCTTATTAAATGATTTGATCTCCTCTTTTTGAGCACAGTTACGTCAGGTATGCATTAGTCATTTGAATGGAGTTCCTCTTTACAGAACTAAATTAGCTTCCACAGCTCCGTGTGGTAAACATGCAACTTATGATCATGTGATTGCTCATAGTTTGCACGTACAAGAGTTAATGATGTGAAACTCGTATTTTGCCTGGATGTATCCATTTATTTAAAAAGACTAGGATTTAAATACAGCTCTTCCATAATTAACATGTTTTCGATATCTGAATTAAAATGAATAAATACGAATATTCAGGATTTAAAATCAAATCAAATCACTTTATTGTCACACTACTGTGTAAACGAGTGCAACAGCAGGTGAAATTCTTGTGTGCAGTTCCGAGCAACATTGCAGTAATGACAGTGACAAGACATAAACCACTTTACAATAACAACATATTTACACAAAACAATTTACATAACAAATGTACACATACCTACACAACAATTTACATAACAAATGTACACAATACACACAATGTAGAATACACATACACTAGATAAGGGTATAAATATATATATATATATATATATATATATATATATATATATATACACACTAACTGAATTGGGAGAATATATTGACAGAGTGATGATTAATAAAGTGCAGTGCTGATTGTAGATCGTGAGAGATCATGTGTTCAAAAGTCTTATTGCTTGGGGGAAGAAGCTGTCATGTAGTCGGGTGGTGCGGGTCCTGATGCTGCGATACCGCCTGCCTGATGGAAGCAGTGAGAGCAGCCCATGACTCGGGTGGCTGGAGTCTCTGATAATCCTCCGAGCTTTATTCACACACCGTCTGTTATATATATCCTGGAGGGAGGGAAGCTCACCTCCGATGATGTTTCTGGCCGTTCGCACCACCCTTTGCAGGTCTTTGCGGTTGTGGGCGGTGCTATTGCCGTACCAGGCGGTGATGCAGCCAGTCAGGATGCTCTCAACAGTACTAGTGTAGAACCGTGTGAGGATGTGGTGGTTCATTCCAAACTTCCTCAGCCATCTCAGGAAGAAGAGGCGCTGGTGAGCCTTCTTCACAACGGCCTCAGTGTGGACGGACCATGTGAGTTCCTCAGTAATGTGGACACCGAGGAACTTGAAGCTGCTGACTCTCTCCACCGGTGCTCCATTAATGGTGATGGGGCTGTGTTCTCTGTCTTTCTTCCTGAAGTCCACCACAAGCTCCTTGGTTTTACTGACGTTGAGGGAGAGGTTGTGCTCCTGACACCAGCGTGTCAGAGTGTGCACCTCCTCTCTGTAGGCTGTTTCATCATTGTCAGTGATCAGACCTACAACCGTCGTATCGTCAGCAAACTTAATGATGGCATTGGAGCTATGTGTCGCCACACAGTCATGCGTGTACAGGGAATACAGGAGTGGGCTGAGAACACAGCCCTGCGGGGCTCCAGTGTTGAGGGTCAGTGATGAGGAGATGTTGCTGCCCATTCTAACCACCTGACGTCTGCCTGACAGGAAATCCAGGATCCAGCTGCACAGCGAGCTGTTTAAGCCCAGAGCCCGGAGTTTCACATCAAGCTTGGAGGGCACTATGGTGTTGAATGCTGAGCTGTAGTCTACAAACAGCATTCTCACATATGTGTTCCTTTTTTCCAGGTGGGAGAGAGCAGTGTGTATTGTAGATGCAATGGCATCATCAGTGGAGCGGTTGTTGCGGTAGGCAAACTGCAATGGGTCCAAAGAGGTGGGCAGAACAGAGCAGATGTGATCTCTGATCAACCTCTCAAAGAATTTGCTGATGATGGGGGTGAGGGCAACAGGACGCCAGTCATTTAAGCAAGTGATTTTTGATTGCTTCGGTACAGGCACAATGGTTGATGTTTTGAAGCATGTGGGGACTACCAGCCAGTTGGTTCGCGCATGCTCTGATGACACGGCCCGGAATGCCGTCTGGACCCGCGGCTTTACGAACGTTCACCCGTCGGAAGGATCGGGTTACATCCGCAACAGAGACGGAGAGTGAACCAGCCTCTGTAGTATCGGCCGCGAGTGCTCTCTCCGTGAGGGCGGTGTTGTTGTCCTCGAAACGAGCATAAAATGTATTAAGCTCGTCCGGGAGAGAGGCAACGGTGTTCATGGTGGAGTTTTTATTCTGTTTATAGTCCGTGATGATGTTAATTCCCTGCCACATACTTCTGGAGTCAGTGGTGTAGAACTGTTCTTCAATTTTGTGCCTGTACTGGCGTTTGGCTGCACGGATGGAGTTACGGAGGGCATAACTGGCTTGTTTACGCTCCTCCGCGTTCCCGGAATTAAAAGCGGTGGTCCGCGCAGTAAGTGCCGTGCGAAAATCGCCATTAACCCAGGGTTTCTGGTTGGGGTAGATCCGTATATTTTTTGTCGAAACAACATCCTCTACGCACTTCCTGATGAAACACGTTACACTATCAGCGTAAACCTCGATGTCGTCATCGGAGGCAGACCGGAACATCTCCCAGTCCGCGTGATCAAAACAGTCCTGTAGCGCAGAGTCTGATTGGTCCGACCAGCACTGGATCATTCTGAGGGCAGGTGCTTCCCGTTTCAGTTTCTGCCTGTAAGCGGGCAGAAGCAGAACGGAGGAGTGGTCGGATTTGCCAAATGGTGGGCGGGGGAGGGATTTGTAGCCATCCCGGAAAGGAGAATAGCAATGATCCAAAACCCGGTCCCCTCGTGTGTTGAAGCTGATGTGTGATTTAAAACTATATATTTGGATTTATAACTATACTAGGACTGATAACTGGCGATCAGTCTTTCGCAACGCTGTGGTGGAATTTTGACCACTCTTCTTTGCAGAGTTCAGCCACACTGGAGGTTTTTTGAGTATGAACTTGTGCATAATCTAGTTGCGCTTGAGCTTCAACTCACAGACTGATGACTGGACGTTCCCCTTAAGGATTTTCTGTAAGAGAGCAGGATTCATGTTTCCCTCAATTATTGCAAGTCACTCTGATCCTGAAGTAGCAAAGCATCCCCAGACTATCACGCTACCACCACCATGCTTTAGTGGAATTCTGTGTTTGATTTACTCCAGATGTAACGGGACACCAGGACTCATCAGTCCACCGAACATTCTCTGAAAAGGTTTGAGGATCATCAAGGTGTGTTTTGGCTAAATTCAGACAAGCCTTAATGTTCTTCTGGGTTAGCAGTGGTTTCACCTTGCCACTCTTCTATGGATGCCATTTTTGGACAGTGTTTTTCTGAGAGTAGAGTCATGAACAGTGACCTTTATTGATGCGAGAGAGGCCTGCAGTTCCTTGGATGTTGTCCTTGGCTTTTTGTGACTTACTGGATAAGTCATTGCAGTGCATTCGGAGGAATTTTGGAAGGTCGGTCAATTGGTCAACTGGGAAGGTTCACTATTGTTACAAGTTTTCTCCATTTGGAGATAATGGCTCTCACTGTGGTTCTTTGGAGTCCCAGAGGATTTGAAATAGTTTTGTAACCCCTTCCCAGACTGATGCACATCAATCACCTTTTTCCTCATAATTTCTGGTATTTCCTTCGACCTTGGCATAGTGTGAGACCTTTTAGCCAACTTCATGCTGCTGTAAAAGTTGTATTTAGGTGTTGATTTGATTGAACAGGGCTGCAAGTAATCAGGCCTGGGTGTGTCTAGTCCAGCCGATACCCCATTATGAATGCAGTTTTATAGATTTGGGGATTTATTAAAGAACAATATTTTCACACAGGCCCAGTTGGTATTGGATACATTTTTCACTTCAATAAAAACATTATCATTTAAAAACGGTATTTTGTGTTTACTCAGATATATTTATATTTACAACTACATTTTTAGATGTATAACTATATTATCAGATTTATTGTTCCGGTCTGCCTCCGATGACGACATCGAGGTTTACGCTGATAGCGTAACGTGTTTCATCAGGAAGTGCGTAGAGGACGTTGTTCCGACGAAAAACATACGGATCTACCCCAACCAGAAACCCTGGGTTAACGGCGATGTTCGCGCGGCACTTACTGCACGGACCACCGCTTTTAATTCCGGGAACGCGGAGGAGCGTAAACAAGCCAGTTATGCCCTCCGTAAATCCATCAGCACAGCCAAACGCCAGTACAGGCACAAAATTGAAGGTCAGTTCAACACCACTGACTCCAGAAGTATGTGGATGGGAATTAACATCATCACGGACTATAAACAGAATAAAAACTCCGCCATGAACACCGTTGCCTCTCTCCCGGACGAGCTTAATACATTTTATGCTCGTTTCGAGGACAACAACACCGCCCTCGCGGAGAGAGCACTCGCGGCCGATACTACAGATGATGGTTCACTCTCCGTCTCTGTTAAGGATGTAACCCGATCCTTTCGACGGGTGAACATCCGTAAAGCCGCGGGTCCAGACGGCATTCCGGGCCGCGTCATCAGAGCATGCGCGAACCAACTGGCTGGTGTTTTTACGGACATTTTCAACCTGTCCCTCTCCCTGTCTGTAGTCCCCACATGCTTCAAAACATCAACCATTGTGCCTGTACCGAAGCAAGCCAAAATCACTTGTTTAAATGACTGGCGTCCTGTTGCTCTGACCCCCATCATCAGCAAATGCTTTGAGAGGTTGATCAGAGATCACATCTGCTCTGTTCTGCCCACCTCTTTGGACCCATTGCAGTTTGCCTACCGTAACAACCGCTCCACTGATGATGCCATTGCATCTACAATACACACTGCTCTTTCCCACCTGGAAAAAAGGAACACATATGTGAGAATGCTGTTTGTAGACTACAGCTCAGCATTTAACATCATAGTGCCCTCCAAGCTTGATGTGAAACTCCGGGCTCTGGGCTTAAACAGCTCGCTGTGCAGCTGGATCCTGGATTTCCTGTCAGGCAGACGTCAGGTGGTTAGAATGGGCAGCAACATCTCCTCATCACTGACCCTCAACACTGGAGCCCCGCAGGGCTGTGTTCTCAGCCCACTCCTGTATTCCCTGTACACGCATGACTGTGTGGCGACACAT
This sequence comes from Moxostoma hubbsi, assembly GCA_032164185.1. Lineage (NCBI taxonomy): Eukaryota > Metazoa > Chordata > Actinopteri > Cypriniformes > Catostomidae > Moxostoma > Moxostoma hubbsi. The sequence continues at coordinate 3,754,945 of JAVLUX010000052.1, read as the reverse complement.
AGCTCCAATGCCATCATTAAGTTTGCTGACGATACGACGGTTGTAGGTCTGATCACTGACGATGATGAAACAGCCTACAGAGAGGAGGTGCACACTCTGACGCGCTGGTGTCAGGAGCACAAACTCTCCCTCAACGTCAGTAAAACCAAGGAGCTTGTGGTGGACTTCAGGAAGAAAGACAGAGAACACAGCCCCATCACCATTAATGGAGCACCGGTGGAGAGAGTCAGCAGCTTCAAGTTCCTCGGTGTCCACATTACTGAGGAACTCACATGGTCCGTCCACACTGAGGCCGTTGTGAAGAAGGCTCACCAGCGCCTCTTCTTCCTGAGACGGCTGAGGAAGTTTGGAATGAACCAACACATCCTCACACGGTTCTACACTAGTACTGTTGAGAGCATCTTGACTGGCTGCATCACCGCCTGGTACGGCAATAGCACCGCCCACAACCGCAAAGACCTGCAAAGGGTGGTGCGAACGGCCAGAAACATCATCGGAGGTGAGCTTCCCTCCCTCCAGGATATATATAACAGACGGTGTGTGAAGAAAGCTCGGAGGATTATCAGAGACTCCAGCCACCCGAGTCATGGGCTGCTCTCACTGCTTCCATCAGGCAGGCGGTATCGCAGCATCAGGACCCGCACCACCCGACTACATGACAGCTTCTTCCCACAAGCAATAAGACTTTTGAACACTTGATCCCTCACAATCAACAATCAGCACTGCACTTTATTAATCCTCATTCTGTCAATATATTCTCCCAATTCAGTCAGTGTATATATATATATATTTATACCCTTCTCTAGTGTGTGTATTCTACATTGTGTGTATTGTGTACATTTGTTATGTAAATTGTTGTGTAGGTATGTGTACATTTGTTATGTAAATTGTTGTGTAAGTTTATGTAAATTGTTTTGTGTAATATGTTGTTTATTGTAAAGTGGTTTATGTCTCGTCACTGTCATTACTGCTATGTTGCTCGGAACTGCACACAAGAATTTCACCTGCTGTTGCACTCGTGTACACAGTAGTGTGACAATAAAGTGATTTGATTTGATTTTGATTTTATAACTACATGCATTTGTATTTATAGCAATATATATATATATATATATATATATAGGATTTATGAGTATACACTCACCTAAAGGATTATTAGGAACACCTGTTCAATTTCTCATTAATGCAATTATCTAATCAACCAATCACATGGCAGTTGCTTCAATGCATTTAGGGGTGTGGTCCTGGTCAAGACAATCTCCTGAACTCCAGACTGAATATCAGAATGGGAAAGAAAGGTGATTTAAGCAATTTTGAGCGTGGCATGGTTGTTGGTGCCAGACGGGCCGGTCTGAGTATTTCACAATCTGCTCAGTTACTGGGATTTTCACGCACAACCATTTCTAGGGTTTACAAAGAATGGTGTGAAAAGGGAAAAACATCCAGTATGCGGCAGTCCTGTGGGCGAAAATGCCTTGTTGATGCTAGAGGTCAGAGGAGAATGGGCCGACTGATTCAAGCTGATAGAAGAGCAACTTTGACTGAAATAACCACTCTTTACAACCAAGGTATGCAGCAAAGCATTTGTGAAGCCACAACATGCACAACCATGAGGCGGATGGGCTACAACAGCAGAAGACCCCACCGGATACCACTCATCTCCACTACAAATAGGAAAAAGAGGCTACAATTTGCAAGAGCTCACCAAAATTGGACAGTTGAAGACTGGAAAAATGTTGCCTGGTCTGATGAGTCTCGATTTCTATTGAGACATTCAGATGGTAGAGTCAGAATTTGGCATAAACAGAATGAGAACATGGATCCATCATGCCTTGTTACCACTGTGCAGGCTGGTGGTGGTGGTGTAATGGTGTGGGGGGATGTTTTCTTGGCACACATTAGGCCCCTTAGTGCCAATTGGGCATCGTTTAAATGCCACGGCCTACCTGAGCCTACCTTGTTTCTGACCATGTCCATCCCTTTATGGCCACCATGTACCCATCCTCTGATGGCTACTTCCAGCAGGATAATGCACCATGTCACAAAGCTCGAATCATTTCAAATTGGTTTCTTGAACATGACAATGAGTTCACTGTACTAAAATGGCCCCCACAGTCACCAGATCTCAACCCAATAGAGCATCTTTGGGATGTGGTGGAACGGGAGCTTCGTGCCCTGGATGTACATCCCACAAATCTCCATCAACTGCAAGATGCTATCCTATCAATATGGGCCAACATTTCTAAAGAATGCTTTCAGCACCTTGTTGAACCAATGCCACGTAGAATTAAGGCAGTTCATTAGGCGAAAGGGGGTCAAACACAGTATTAGTATGGTGTTCCTAATAATCCTTTAGGTGAGTGTAGGATTTATGAGTATATATTCAGGATTTATAACTATACATTTGTATTCACAACGAATCAGGATTTATAACTATATATTCAGATTTACAATTATATATTCAGTATTTATGAATATATATTTTATAATTATAACTTCATATTCAGATTCATAAATATATATTCAGGATATATAAACTAAGAATAATTGTAAATCCCAAATACTGTATATATTTATAAAGAAGTAACAAAAAAAATGAACTTGCAATATCATACAAAGCTCAAATATATGAGGGTGTTAATAAATTTATATAAAATCTAAATATACTGTATAGTTATAAACTATAAATCCACTTTTGACCTTGAAAAAAATTCATTGTTAAAATGAGTACATTTCCACGTATTTAAGGCATAGGGAAAATATGTTTTTCCATTGCCCTTGATGGTTACATCACATAATGTTCCCTTTGTTAAGGGTTAAAAGGGATTAATTAATGACTATTAAGTCATTTTCAAATGCATTATAACTATTTATGTGCAGTTATAGCGACATGCATAAAAAGGGCAACTTTCATCCAATATTTGCAAGTAAAAAGTGAGCATTTTTACTTGCACATTATAAAACTTAATAAATAAACGTATTCATAATATTTTAATCAAAAATATAAAATGCCCTAATTAATGAATTAGGTTACAAAAATATACTTTTATTTTGAGATAAAAAGGAGGTATTATGTCATTTTGCTACAGTGTCTCGACTCACTCGTGTTGTCACTTTCTTTGTCAAGCTAATGTCAAAAGAATGTAGCTACTCTGAGTGCTGTCCCAGCATACCTAGTCCTAGTTACCTGAAGTAACTCTCTGCAAAAACACTTTTCAGATCTTCATACTCATTAACAGTAGTGGTGGGCCGTGCATTTAAAGTTTAGTGTGATTCATGCCATTAAGAAAACACAGTTTCACAATGAATAAGACATATGTCACAGCTAACTAATAATACCAAATGACATTTTAAAAACACATCCACACACGAAAGCCAGAACTTGAAACGACAATGAATGCTTAAGCACGCCTCATTTTAACTGCAGCATGACTGTTTGTGAAATGAACGTCTCCCGAACAGATATTCAAAAAATCATAATTTTTCATATGAATCTACCGAGGTTTATAATACCTTGAAAAATCTATCTAATAATATTTGCGATTTAAATGTTGCTTGCAATACATTTCATTTCGTCAGGATACACAGTTCTGCTGCGTTCCATTCAAGTTGGATGTGGGATATTCCTACTTGATATCTCCGATCATAATTGCATTCCATTCCCAGATATTCAGAACAGCAACACTTCCGTTAGCTTAACAGGGGTTTGAATCTCATTAGAGATGTCTCCTAGCAACCCAACCCAACTAAACAATGCTGCAGCGCTAGCATTTGTGCTTCAGGTAAACAATTATCAAGAGATTATAATGTTTTATACACCAGTTTCTGCAGACATTTATTAAACAAGCTTTGAAATCATGTAATGTGGAAACAAACTCATTTATCGCTTTTACTAAATAATGTGAATGTTTATCACTTACTTTGTATATCTCCCTTGCGCTCTTCGATTTCAAATTATGTACATCACTTAAAGCATGAGTGTGTCAATCAAGGTCAGCTAGAAGGCCTCGACTGGGACATATCCTAAAGATCATACCTACCAAGATCAATTAAATCAGTCTGATTGGCTGATGAATCTGACAATCTGACTTTAGTTGCTCATTCATTTGCACTGTTGAGGGATTCTGTGAAAATTCTGAAGGCCTGAGGGGGTGGAGCTCAGACTCGCACGCTGCATCTGTTGGCTTCGGGCATGTAATTTGTGAAACAGTTGTCACACGCTTGTAAGCATCAAGAAAAAAAATTCTAATTGGATGCACTTTTCGTTTTTCTCTATTTGTTTGTAGATTTATTAAGAGTGGAAAGTGATTAAAAATACATTACAATACAAAAGGTGATTGAGAATGAAAGGATGAAAAATATGTATTTATTTGGCACGTTAGGAGAAGGCTTTGCTGGTCCTGAGAATTTGCCACTGATTAACAGCATATATCATATAATAAAGCCTTCTGACCATTAAGTCATACTGAACTTTATGTGCCTAGGTTACTAATGTTTACAACTCCTTTATAAATGCTTCATATGTGTCCACTTACACTAAGATATATTTTTATAGTTGACTTATGTTGGGAAAATGCATTTATAACCTGTAAAATGACTTGTTATTTAACAGGCAGCGTGAACGTATTTGTATGCATGTTGTTATAACCACATATTGATGTTTTATAATGCATTTATAAACAACTTTTTAGTCATTAATTGTATAATTAATTTTGTAAAGTGTGACCCCCATTAAATCTAAACTTTTGAATACAAAGATACTCTAAGAACTTGGGGCATACCTTTTCAACTACATTTTTAAAAATATTTTTCCTTTTCATTATCCGTATTTGTCATTATTTCACACTCCACCTCTTTGGTGTTGGGTATACTATATGATGACATTACCGCAGGAGTCTTGTGCCAGAGAATGCTGCTTAGTGTGTGACCCTGGATCACACGCAACTTTCTCGGTAACTTAAAATCTCTATTCTGTTATGAACACTCACTAAAGTTTCCATGGGCAACACACATGTGTACTAATCAAGGGGAGAACATTGATGTTTCCATTGACTTGCTATTGACTGACTTCCCTCCCTCCTATGATAAGATTTGAGTTATTGCAGAAGTCCTTTAGACCTGTCACTCTTATCATCAACTATTCAAGACGACACACCCTAAACAATAGGGAATAATCTGAGTGCACTTCTCTGTGCTGTTGTGATGGCGAGGCATGTGAAGTTTAGAGAAGAATTTCAGATGTGTCAAATCTCTGGGAACTCTAAACCTTTTATTGAATTTAGTACTATAAAGCCTTATAACAGTTTTACACTTACACTTTTATTTAAATAATCGCACATTAATATGGTCATGTCATGGTCATGTCATCAGATTGTGAGCTTTTAAACTCTCTGACCAGTGAATGTATTTAAAACATGATGAAGGCCTTCAGCCGGGAGGGTTTTTGTTGTACTGTCAGTGTGTCATTTTGGCAATGTTTCATTGGTGGGATGGGAGCGACCTCATTAACATTTTAGCTATGTGCATTATAAAATGATGTCAACGGACAAACGCAACTTTCTTTGTTATAATTATGTCTGTAAATTTAACGTTAATTCTGTGCAATCTAAAAAATAATGTGTTAAACATTTTTACACAATTAATCATGTCCCTTTAATGTAATAAGAAATAGTCCTACAATTGGAGTAATTTAAGCTAAAACTCCATCTGTACAGGCAACAAGCTAATGCTAACAGGACAAGATCAGAATACGTTTTTGTGTTCAAACACAGCTGGGCAGACCATAATTCCGAATGCAGGATATCACAAGACATCATTATCTAAGTTTAAAATTCCTTTTTTTTTATACCACGACCTTAAACGCTGTGTTTATGAAAGTTACTAAAGTGATACGCTCCAAAAGTGTTCGTCTGATGCAGGTGCACATGAAAACGTCCTTAGAAAAGTCCTCAAAATGAATCTATTTTAGACAGATTGACGAATTCAATTGCAAAATGTATTGCTGTGGTGCTATTTTTTTCACTTAGTCCGACTTTTACGGCACATGGACATCGGAGCAACTGGTGTTCGTGTCTACAATCGCCAGACACTGCTAAAATATAAGATTCATGTAACAACCAAGTTGCATGATGATCTGCAGGAGTTGGTACGCAAACTCGGCTTGCTGCGGAGACCAGGCCTCCAGTCTTTGGCGTCGCCTGATGCCGGTGAAGGGGACATCATAAGCGTGTGCGAGGAAGCGAAAGCGCGGCAAGAGGGCGGGGGTCCATGCTAGGCTAAAAACAAACCCTAACCGGCCGGCTCTCCCGTCTATCCTGCTCTCAAATGTTTGCTCCCTGGAGATTCCCATGCGAATCTCAAGACAGTGCTCCCTAAATTCCATCAGTATGTGGACTTTGCAACGAGAGGGGCGAACACCCTTGATCTTGTTTACACAAACATCCCAGGCATGTACCGGGCGGAGCCCCGCCACCACCTCGGCTACTCAGACTACATCTCTGTTATGCTAATTCCAGCATACAGACCGCTCATCAGATGCACAAAACCACTCCAGAAGCAGGTGAAAACCTGGCCAGCAGGAGCCATCTCTGCTCTTCAGGACTGTTTTGAGTGTACTGACTGGCACATGTTCAGGGAGGCTGCAACATATGGCGACTCTACCAACTTGGAGGAATACACAGCATCAGTGACCAGCTACATCAGCACGTGCATTGATAATGTCACCTTCTCCAAGACCATCACCAAATGCTCCAACCAGAAGCCGTGGATGACTGAGGAGGTGCGTGTGCTGCTGAGGACCCAAGACTGTCCCGGGCCATCAGAGAGGCAAAGCGTGCACACGCCCAGAGAATCCACAGTCACTTCCAGGACAGCGGCGACACGCGGCGCATGTGGCAGTGCATCCAGGCCATCACCAACTACAGGACAACATCAGTTGCCTGTGACAAAGATGCATCTACATAGAGTCAACCCACGGAAGGCTGCTGGACCAGACAACATTCCTGGCAGAGTGCTCCGAGGATGTGCAGACCAGCTGGCAGATGTTCTTACCAACATCTTCAACATCTCTCTGAGCAGCGCCGTCATTCCAACGTGCTTCAAGGCCACCACCATCATCCCCATGCCAAAGAACTCTTCAGTGTCCTGCCTCAATGACTAGGGTTCTGTCGTACTCACACCCATCATCATGAAGTGCTTCGAGAGGCTTGTCATGAGGCACATTAAGACCCAGCTGCCCCCCTCAATAGACCCACTACAGTTCGTGTATCGTCCAAACCGTTCAACAGACGACGCCATTGCCACCACCCTCCATCTGGCCCTCACCTACCTAGATCAAAAGGACTCCATTCCAATGCTGTTCATAGACTTCAGCTCAGCATTCAACACAATCATTCCTCAGCACCTGATTGGAAAGCTGAACCTGCTGGGCCTGGACACCTCCCTCTGCAACTGGATCCTGGACTTCCTGACTGGGAGACCTCAGTCACTCCGGATTGGGAACAGCATCTCCACCACCACCACCACCACACTGAGCACTGGGGCCCCCCAGGGCTGTGTGCTCAGTCCACTGCTGTTCACTCTGTTGACTCACGACGGTGCAGCAATGCACATCTCGAACCACATCATTAAGTTCGCCGATGACACGACCGTGGTGGGTCTCATCAGCAGGAACGACGAGTCCGCATACAGAGAGGAGGTGCAGCGGCTAACGGACTGGTGTAGAGCCAACAACCTGTCTCTGAATGTGGACAAAACAAAAGAGATGGTTGTTGACTTTAGGAGAGCACAGAGTGACCGCTCTCCGCTGAACATCAATGGCTCCTCTGTGGCAATCGTCAAGAGCACCAAATTCCTTATGGTTGACCTGGCGGAGAACCTCACCTGGTCCTTCAACATCAACTCTATTACCAAGAAAGCCCAGCAGTGTCTCTACTTTCTTCGATTTTATCAAAATTGTATTAAAAAATGTAATCAATTGAAAGCTATGTAATCAATTGAAAGATATAATATTTCATATTGAAACAGAAAGTTGGGGTGGAACATATAAATAAAATAGCCAATATTTTTTTGTTTAAATCACAGCCTTTAACAATTATTTGCTACTTCCTATAGTTATTTTGCGAGAGACATTGGCTGTATCTTGTTTCAAGGGCTGTGTGCTCCGGAGGTCATATTTGTCTGCCACATACGTCATAAAAGGCCATTTTGTTTCAGAAAAGTGAGTTGGACACTCTAAATGCAGTCTTCGAATGCGTCCTTCATCCACAGGAATTTGGTGTATACAAGATCTTCTTTGCCTCAATGGAAACGTACATAATTTATTTGAAAAAATGACACCTATTTACCCAAAAATATGATGTTCAAATGCAAGTCATGTTAATTCCCAAGCTGAAGTTCTTCAGCAGATAGGAGTGAAATATATATTATGTAAAATTATAATAATATATAACATAAAATAAAATACAATAAAGTAAATATAAAAGTACAGCAACAATATCCATTTTCTTTTTTCTCTACGTCATTATAACTATGCTAAAGTTTACCTCAGAGATTGCCTTATCACTCATAGCGCTAGTGCAGGTTGAAAGTGATGTGTGCTGTCATAGCAACCATGATACACTCTGTTTCCATTTGTCCTATGAAGGCTGTCTTGTTTAAACTTAGCTAATTCGAAATTGAGATGTACACTCTGTATACTGCTGCCTACAAAGGACAAGTCCTACCCTAGCATCTGAGCAATCGAAATGAGACACAGCCATTGTCATTCTAGAGACCACTGTATTAGACAAAAACAATATATAGAAAATATCAATTATATAATTATTTTGATCCAATTGCCAGAAAAAAAAAGATTTTTTGAAAGATGTCTATCTTTTAAGTTATATTGTCAGTGTTTTAAAGTACACTAGCATAGGTTAGCCTCAAAGCAAAAAAATTAACTTAAAGACACAAACATCTTTGATTATTGATTTCATGTGGTCTTTACAAATTCTAAATCTCTTTAAAGGGATACTTCACCTCTGGGAAGATGAATGTGTATTTAAAATTGGTCATTTATATAAATGTGAAATTATTTTTGAATTTGAAGCATTCTAGACTGAGAAAAGGCAGAAAATGTATTTTTTACTCATGTGGCTGAAAGACAACAACTCCCAGAATGCACTTGCTTTGCTGCCCTTACGAGGCCACTCCCAAACCACGCCTACTGGTTACAGGCAGCAGTATCTGAAAATATGATACAACTAGGCTTGCTTTGATACATCGTGACTCTATAAATCGTGAGTTAGTTGATAAATTGACTGACTATGCGGGAAGAACATTATAATTCCGGGTGTCCAAACTCTGTACATGACGTCTTAGTAACAAAAAGAAAAACAAACAAAATACTCACTTTACACTAAGCCGTCCGTTTGTCCCTGCGGGCTTTGGCTGGCGTTTCAAATTTATCTTCGGGATCCTAAAATAAGTTTCCAGGACTCCCCTGTCCATGTGTGGTACAAAACTTGGGTGCTCAGTTATACATGCTCAAGTTAGCGGTGCTGTTTCATCAGCGGATTCAGCGATCTCGTCCAGAAGAAAATGGCATCGCTGAAATTCGTGACAGCAATAGGACTCTCTATCTGTTTCCATAGGCGCACAGCGAGAGCACTGACACCACCAGTCCGCCCCAACTCGAGTCTGGCCGGGCTCTTCCTCCTGACCACCAAGCAGGTTTTTCTCCCCTGCTACAGCAGCTGCTCCGGCTGCCTCTTGTTCCTCCATCTCCCGCAACTGTTCATCGCTGTATTGCGGCTCGTACAGGTAGCCGCGAGCATCAGATTCTCGCAACAGATCTTCGAAATCCCCTTCTGCCATTTCAACTTCAAAACTACCTTCCGCCATCGTGATTAGTCTACTTGTATACAAACTTTCTACACAGAGCAAGAGCCTGTTTTCTTAGCTTCTACAGAAAGATGGCTGACACTATCTTCACATTCTGTGAGTGAGATCCCGCCCCATATGGGTGTGGTGAAAACATGCGGAATACTGGCTGTAGTTTTAAGCCTCTGGCCCAAAAATCCTCAGATGACGCAAAATGACGATTTTTGCGTCATCGGAGGATTTTTTCCAGACTAAAAATAAATAAATCTCTCGTCTCAGGGGGATATGGGGGGGGGAGCTCTGTAATTCGAAAATACTACTGGTTTTCTACTGATACAAAGCTTAATGCTAAATCCTGAAGTAACCCTTTAATATGTCACTAAGCATTAAAAATCATACAGTAAAATGTTTTCCCTAGTGGCCAGTTATCTTAATTCAGATTGAATGCTAATGTTGTTAGGTATTTTTAATTGCAGTTCGGGGGCCAGAGCGTCTGACATCAAATCAAATTTACAAGTGCTGGCTAATGCTAAACGTAGATTTTCCAAAATTGTTATCCATGTCAGCACTTACAATGTCCGGTTTCGCCAGTTGGAGATCACTAAATATATTGTTAAAGAGGTGTGCGAATTTGCAAAAACGATGTCAGACACAGTAATATGCTCTGGTCCACTCCCTGCTCATTGTGGTGATGTGGTTTACATTAGATTAGTGTCACTGAATGGCTGGATGTCTGAGTGGTGTCTGAAGAATAAAATAGGATTTATAGACAATTGGAAGAGTTTTTGGGGTAGACCTGACCTGCTAAAGAGAGACGGACTCAATCCCTCCAGGGAAGGTGCCGCTCTCCTCTCTAGTAATTTGGCTCATAGTCTTAATAATGATAGTATTTGACTAACTAGGGCCCAGGTCAGGAAGCAGACAAACTGGTTAATCCGAATTTCTGCTAGCTAACCTGAGACGTCACACAGGTCACATAAACTACAACACATAGAGACAGTATCTCCTACTGTAGATATCTCAGAGACTGTGTCTGTTCCCCGAACTACCAAACACAATACCCTCACTAAATCATTTAGAAAATTTTTTATTAAGGTCAAACTTGAACAAAACAAACAAATAAAAAATTCACATCATATAAAAATAGGGCTACTAAACATTAGATCTTTTTCTACCAAGGCACTAATTGTTAATGAAATGATTACAGATCATGGATTGGATGCGCTTTGTTTGACTGAAACCTGTCTTAAACCGGATGAATATATTAGTTTAAATGAATCTACTACCCCAGGTTATTGTTATAAACATGAGCCTCGTCTGAAGGGTTGAGGAGGAGGTGTTGCTACAATTTACAGTGAATTTTGGTGTTACTCAGAGGACAGGATATAAATGTAAGTTTTTTGATCTAATAATGCTTAATGTGACACCATCAGATATAAATAAAAAAATCTCTGTCGTCTTTTGTCCTTGCTACAATGTATAGATCACCTGGGATTTATTCTGATTTCCTTGGTGAATTTGCTATTTTTTTTATCAGATCTTGTAGTTACTGTAGATAGAGCTTTAATTGTTGGTGACTTCGACACTCACATAGATAATGAATATGATACATTGGGATTAGCATTTATTGATATTCTCAACTCTCTTGGAGTCAGACAAAATGTAACAGGACCAACTCATCGCCATAAACATACACTAGATTTAATTCTGTCATATGAAGTTGATGTTGATAATATAGAAATTCTGCAGCAGAGCGATGACATCTCGGATCATTACCTCGTCTCTTGTATGCTGCAATCAGCTAATGTTACTCAATCTACACACACTATCGTTCAGGTAGAACTATTCTTTCAACCATTAAAGATAGCTTCACTAATAATCTTCCAGATCTATCTCAGACACTCAATAAACCCCAAAGCCCAGAAGAACTTGATGAAATAACAACAAATATAAATGCAGTTTCTCAAGTACTCTTGATATTGTCGTCCCACTTCGATTAAAGAAAATTAAAGAAACTAGCCCTGCACCATGGTACAGTGATCACACTCATGATCTCAAGAGAGCAGCTCGGAAAATGGAGCGCATATGGAAAAATACAAAATTAGAAGTATTTCGTGGTGCATGGAAGGATAGTGTATGTAGCTACAGACAGGCACTAAAAGCTGCCAGGTCAGCATATTTTAGTAAACTCATAGAAAATAACCACAACAATCCTAGGTGTTTATTCAGTACTGTGGCTAAATTGGTTAGGAATAAAGCCTCAACAGAACCAGATATTACGTCGCAGCACAAGAGTAAAGACTTCTTTTTTATCTGATTTTTATAGATAAGATTCTTTACATGTCCCAAGATACTTTAAAATGGCAGTTATCAAACCACTTATTAAGAAGCCATAACTTGATCCTGGAGAACTGGCTAATTATAGATTGATTTCAAATCTCCCGTTTATGTCGTAACGTATATTTCTATAGAGATAAAGAATTTCAGTCAGGATTTAGGCCTCATCACAATACAGAGACTGCACTTATCAGAGTTACAAATGAATTACTCTTATCATCTGACCACGGCTGCATTTCACTTCTAGTGCTTTTAGATCTTAGTGCTGCATTCGACACGATAGATTACAACATTCTCTTGAATAGGCTAGAGAATTATGTTGGCATCTGTGGAGTTGCATTAGCACGGCTTAGGTCATATTTAGCAGACCGCTACCACTTTGTATATGTAAATGAGGAATAGTCAAACCAAACAAAAGTAAAATATGGAGTGGCACGGGGATTAGTTTTAGGGCCTCTGCTGGCCTATGCTTCTCCTGGGAGATATTATCAGGAATCGTGGAATAAGTTACCACTGCTATGCCGACGATACACAACTTTATATTTCTTCAAAACCTGATGAGATTTCACAATTCTCCAAATTAGTAGTAGTAGTAGTAACCCTTTATTGTCACATAGTCACAAGTGAAAGTAACCAGTGAAATTGGCCATCATCCTGCCCATACAAACATACAATATGACAACGGGGTAGACAGGGCAGGAAGACAGGGAATTGAGAAGATATACAGCATTACATGGGGAAAGGTGAGATAAAAAAAGCAACCCCCAGACTATGCTCCTGTTAGGATTACAGTATGGGAACAGGAAAAAACATCTCAGCAACACTTAGCACATAATCAGTACATCTACAACATAACAAAAACTTGCAACAGGGTAGGGGAGTGGGGGATGGAGGTAGCCCAGCACTGACAAACAGCCATCTCGTCCTGCAGCCATTCTCGGCGCTGGTCACAGACCCGCCTGTCAGACTGGGGGGTACGAAGCGGTGAAGGCGTGGGATGGGGTGTGGGTCGGATGCATATCTGTATTTGTGTAAAGTCTTGTGTGTGTGTGAGCCCAGAGATTCGCCAGAAGGTCACAATCCCAGGGTGTTTTGGGAAGGGGGAGGGAATGCGAGAGTGGCTCATTGCAGTGCTCTAACCAGGGGAGTTGTTGATCCATCAGCGGCCTTGGCCAAGGCCAGTGCTGGTTGCTGGGTGCCGAAACAGATAAGATTGAGATGTTTTGTCTTGGGGCGAATAGCTGCAATTTCTCAGGCTATTCTTCATGTCCATTTTGGTCTCTTAAACGATCCATTTGCCTTTGCAAAGCTGTAAGCTCCATATTGATGGATAATGTTGTTATCCATATTGAGAGTCTGAGTGCTGACAACTCTGCCCACCGCCTCAATCATGACGGGCAGCATTGTGAGGCTTTGGACAGCTGTCTCCGTCTTCTTAATTCTTCGATAACCCAGGGCAATGCCTAATCCAATCAGCAGAAGACCTGTTATCATGGTTCCGAATAGGTAGATATCTTCAACGTCCTCCACGGAAAGAACCGCCAGACACACGACCCGCCACCTCTCCCACGCGTCCATCGTGAAGCCAGCTGCAAACGTTCCGTCAGGACAGTTAGGTTCCCCCGAACCCAAGCTTCTCCTCGAGAAGATGGTGTCAATTGCGTTGAGAGACCAGTTGATCAAATCCATAATAATTTCTTAGTTTGGAGAGCAGTGCTGTGAGAGTCTCTCAAAAGTACAAGACAGTTGACCAGACGTGACGAGAGAGCAAAGCAGGGAGGTCAGGGGAGGGAGAGGGAGAGAAAATGCGACCGCCTTCACTGAGTGCCAAACGAGAAGCAGAGTGTATCAATGAAATAAAAGATTGGATGGCCAGAAATTTCCTTCAACTCAATTCTGATAAAACAGAGGTACTAATTATTGGACCAAAAAAACTCTTCAACAGCGAAGAACTTAGGTTTTATATTTGATACCAATCTGTCCTTTGAAAATCAAATTATCAATGTTTGTAGAACAGCATTCTTCTACCTAAGAAATATTGCTAAATTACGGCACATGCTCTCTGTTGCTGATGCTGAAAAACTAATTCATGCGTTCATGACCTCAAGACTAGATTATTGTAATGCATTACTGGGAGGATGTCCAGCAAGATCAATAAATAAACTTCAATTGGTTAAAAATGCATCAGCCAGAGTGCTGACGAGAACCAAGAAATATGATCATATTAGCCCCATTTTATCGTCGTTACATTGACTACCTGTTAAATTCTGTATTAATTTTAAAATTCTGTTAACTACGTACAAAGCTTTGAATGGTCTAGCTCCGCAGTACTTAAGTGACCTTCAACCACGCTATACTCCATCACATTCATTCGGAAAATTCTGGCCTGTAATTGTTCCTAGAATATCAAAATCCACAAAAGGAGGAAGATCCTTTTCATATTTGTCTCCTAAACTATGGAATAGTCTCCCTAACACTGTTCGGGACACAGACACACTCCCTCAGTTTAAGTCTAGACTAAAGACTCATCTATTTATCCAGGCATACACCTAATTTATCAACCCACAATTAGGCTGCTTTAGTTTAGTCTGCCGGAACCAGAAACATTGATTTTATTTGTTTCCCTGTCTCAACCTCGGGACTCCTATGCTGAGGTCACCAGAACTGTCTGGATCCAGCACCATTCCTGCATCCATGCTTCATGTTGGACTCCACTGCTATGTGTCGCTGAATGATGATGACTACATGCAGCCGGTGCCAGCCAAACATCACTTGTCTATTATGATGGACTTAAGAGGATGAACTGATGCCAACTCCAACCATAAGACATGGGATAACTGATATGCCATTGCCTGAACCTTGGATTTAGGATGGACCACACCAAACCAGGTTTAACTGCGTTTCACATCCCTGATCTCTGCCTGCATCACCTCGGTCTATTGATGGACTACTATCTTGAAATGGAATACATAGACTAACAATTGCCAACAAAACCCTTCATCAGTCAATTAACAAGAACAATTGCATCTATGTGAACATCTGCAGTTAGTACAGGATGGACTTCAAAGACATTAGTCATTAATCTTACAGTTCATACAAAATATATGTTTAAACACTGGCCCTTAACACTTACTTAGTTTAATAATTTTAAACCATGACTTTAACTATACATAAATAATATTTACATTATATTCATTATGTTTGCCAGAGGGGAATTGGCCCCCACAGTGAGTCTGGTTTTTCCCTAGGTTATTTTTCTCCATTAATCAACATCTTATGGAGTTTTGTGTTCCTTGCCACAGTTGCCTTCAGCTGCTCACTGGGGTTATAAATACAATTATTATATAATTATTTTTAAACACGATAAAGAATCGTATTTTATCTAATTACACAATGATGATTCATCGACATTATAGACATTATAGTATTATATTTCAGGACTAATTGTGTAAATAAAGTATTACAAAGTATTGCTAAATCTTTGTCTACTCATGAAGACAAAGTTTTTATCAGGTTAAAACAGATTACTCAGTTGCACAAATGTCAATCAATGTGATTAGATACCAGGGATGGATGGGCCATAGGGATCACCGGGACTTTTCCCAGTGGGTCGGTCAGTCAAATAGTGGGCCACTGAAAATACTCAATGGGACGAAACTATGCTACCCGATTAAACCGCACAGCATATCTGCCGCTGACCGCAGCACAAAAGCAGATTAGGACCCGTCTCTCTCACCCATTCAGATGAACTGAATGCCAAGAATGACATTTTTAAATTGTGGAGCTTTCGAAATGTTTTAAGGCCTGTTCACACCAAATCCATGACGATTTAGCAAGAAGAACTTCTGACGGAAGGTCTATTCACACTGAGTCTGTAAAAACATTGAATAAAAAAAAATGATTTTAATCCTGTATAATAGACGGCACTGTTATGGTGCTGTTGTAATGCCAGTCTCCTGTTCGCACCCTTCAGTTGTTAGAGATAAATATATTGAGTGCTGATAATGCTTTTATTTACCTAATTCAGCATAACTGTTTAATTATGTTCTTTCCATAGTCTTGATGCATTTTGAGGAGTATATACTGTAATCTATGGTTTTTATACGAGTGAGATAAGTAAAGGGGATGTTGTATAATGTCCTATTTATATTTTCACTTGTATTTATCTATGAGAATCTTCCAAATGGACTCCAGAACCCAATTTCTCTTTTTATAATGCCTGGATAATATAACACAATGTACAGTGAAATCCATACACATGGTATACTGTACATTAAGAATAACAGTTTATATGATGCATACTATATATTATAAATTATTGAAAATACTGGCTCACTGCCTTTTATTTATTTAAATTACTGCAATACTTTGTTTGTTATATTATCCTTGCAATAAAAACAGCAGTGTAATTATGCAATTAGTTTGTCTAAAACATTGCTTGTAACAAATCTTTTTATTGGATTTTACTACGAGCTTAGTCCAAACCAATGAATGAAACCTCACTGCTATTTTAAATGCCATGAGAATATAACAGGCACAGTGATATATATATATTAAAGGAGACCTATTATGCCCCTTTTAACAAGAAGGGTGTTAAGTTTTATATGCATATGATTTTCTGCATATTGCGGCGCCGTTTTGTGGTCTGTTCTGCATAACGTCGCAGCTCATTTTAGCTTATCGTGGCCCATTTGGCTCATTCCGTGGCCGACCCACCGTCCCACTCGGTTCTCCCGATGGCCAGTCCGCCCCAAGGTGCGTCAGCCCACTGGGAAAATGCCCGGTATGCCAGATTACCAGTCCAGCTTGTCCATTGTGTCTTCAGTGGCTCTGATGCCGAGAGTACATGAAGACTCTTATGTTCACTTTTACAGCAACAACAGAACACTTATGAGACATTATTCTTCTCACTGTATCTGCTCCAGGACTGTGTGTAGATCACTCAGGGGAGGATCTATGATAATAGGGTGCAGTCCGTCACCAGTTGTGGGCGTGGCCTTCTCTAACATGACGTCACTTTAGAGCAGAAATGAAAACCATTCATTTTGACACACTGTTTTTGATTAATAGAAATATAAGAAAGAGGAGCTGGTGGACTTTTAACATTGTAGGGTGGTTGTGTACACACACTGCCGACTCACATTTATGTACACACACCATGTAAAAGTGAATTTTGCATAATAGGTCCCCTTTAAAACTACACTATGTAACTTTTGGCCCTCTAGCGGTTGAGGAATAAAACGGCAAATTACTTGGGGAGGAAAATTGTATGTGAGCTGTGATTAAGTATTGCTCTTCTGGCAGATGAATCTCATGGTTTGAGAAAAGATGTGCTTTTTTTCATGTTGATATTATGTTATTCGCTTAAAAATGTATAACCAGTATATGAATTTGAGGAAGATAAACAACACTCTTAATGATTATTAAAGTGTAAAATACACTACACAATACACATTCATGTTTGTATTGTATTACACATCATATTAAGAGGTAAAACTTGTGAAATGACTGATATGAGTCCAACTGAAGACTCTATTTATACATTACAATCCTCAGCCTCAGTGGACAATGCAAATTAACCATCATACAACAATAATAGGTCTATGCAATGCAAACAATAAAAGAAGAATATGTAATATAAAAATGCAAAAGAAGGATTAAATAATGATGAAATACTTAACTGAACACGAAAATGTTCACACAGAGATTTTATTGGCTTACACTTGCTTGGAAAATGTAGACCATTAGGTCTTCCTCAGGCAAAAAAAGAGAAAAAAAATTAAATCTTAAGCACACATTAAGAGACACAATTTGGGAATCTTGAAACTGCAGCAATGTTAAATCCATTAGGAGCATGATATTCAGCTGCTTTCCTGACTCCTGAAAGCATGACTGGACTGACTGAACAGCTGTTGCACTCGCTTCTCGCGACATAGCTAGATGTTCTTTCTCAGCTTACAGATATGATGTAAACATGCACAGACCAATGACACATGTCTGCGATTTCACACCAATTCCAACCCGACAACTCAAATTCCCTCAAAATAAAAATCATTATTGTAGTGAATTGAAGACAAGGACATGGTTTTGAACATGGATTTTTTTATGTACTCATTCAATAATGAACTTGTGTTAATTGTAACCAACAGCAGCTTTAAATAATTCACATTGACAAAACACCATAAGCAGACTTTCAAAAATAGAATGGGTTTATGTTTGCAGTACAATGGGTTAGTGTATGTAATTTTTGGGTGAGTATCAGCTGTGCGTCCAATGCCAGTGTTTGCCAGTTGATTAGCGCCACCAACACGCAGGATTGAGCAGCTGCATCGTCTGACAAAAATCTGTTATCTCATTGGTCAGTCAGTTTTCATTGCAGTGCGTAGAAAAAAAATCTGAACACTCTCTATAAAAAAAATGTATGATTGTCGGAGGACGATTTGTCGGCATTGGAATCCATTGTTACCGTACAAAAGCGTTTTCAGAATGAACATTCGTAGTGAAAAAAAAACGGGTTTGGTGTGACCAGGCCTTTAGAGTGAATATTTTTTAATCAGTGTCTCTGATTTATTCATTATCAATTCATTCTAGAAATTAAGTGACCCACAAGGGGTGAGAGAAAACATTTATTCTCTGATGCAGATAGAAACAAATGGTCAGACTTGCATATTCTAAAGCCAAGCGCATACTACAGAACTGATCACAGACTGGAATGGATATTTTAAACACAAGACCATTGCCCCCTGATGAAACTACGATACCAAAATGAATTAACAAACATCAAGCATGTTTAGAATTTTCAAACTTAATTCAGTTTGAACTTTCTGTCACGTTGCTTGTTCTATATAGTGAACATTAATTGTCTGCTGGTAACTTTATTTACCTGGCTCTCGCAACAAATCTAAACCTGTTTTTTTTGTCCCTTGTGTCCCTCCTTTACATGTCTCAGTGCTAGATGGAAGACCTCTGGGCTCTGGAAAGATTCAACAGATCACCCAACCCATTCGTCTTCAAGTTGGACTCTTTCATCATGTGAAAATTCAGTTCTTAGTCACTCACTCTCCTAAGAACCAGATTGTTCTTGGCCTGCCATGGCTGAGACATCAAAACCCTGAGATCTCCAGGAGAGATGGACATATCACTCGTTGGAGTGCTTCCTGTTTCCAGTCTTGCCTCAACCTTCCTGAACCGATCTCTCTCCCTCCTGTAAGCACCACGACGATCCTCCCTGAAAAGGAGATTTCAATCCTACAACATTGATATTCGGATCTCCAGTAGGCATTCAGCAAATTCAAGGCTGCACCTCTTCCTCCTCACCATTCCTGTGACTGTCCCATTGACCTTCTGCCAGGCTCCTCTCCTCCACGGGGACAGATATACCCCTTATCTGAGCCTGAAACTAAAGCCATGGAGGATTACATTTCAACCATCAGCTTCTCCTGCTTCTGGTGCTTTCTTATACATAGGAAAGAAGGATGGTGTTCTTTGTCCATGCATTGACTGCAGAGGCCTGAATGCAGTCACCATCAAGCATCGATATCCCATCCCCCTGGTACCAGCAGTGTTAGAGTGTTACAATGCGCCAAGATCTACACCAAACTGGATCTTTGTAACACTTACAATTTAATCTGCATCCAGGAGGGGGATGAATGGAAGACGCATACTGGCCACTACGAATAACAGGTAATGCCTTTCGGACTTTCCAACAGTCCATCTGTCATCCAACCTTTGTAAATAACATTTTGCGATCTCAGTGGAAAATGGGTTATCGTATATATTGATGACATTCTGATTTATTCTTCTTCCCTTAATGTGGACGTTCAACACAGTGGTGCTCAATAGCCTTATCCAACATGAACTATATGCCAAGATGGAGAAATGTGAGTTTCACCAGTCTACCTTCTCTTTCTTGGGGTATGTCATCTCTCCCGAGGTGGTCACCATGGACTCTTCCAAGCAACAAGCCATGCTGCAGTGGCCACTACTTGTGTCAGTGAAAGAACTACAGTGCTTCCTTGGTTTTGCCAACTTCTACAGATGATTTATCCAAGGTTTTAGTTCGGTGGCTGCCCACTCACCTCATTGCTCTGTGGTAAAGCCCAGAAATTAAACTGAACACCTCCTGTTCATCAAGCCTTCAAAGGCCTTAAATGGCACTTCAATATTGCCACCATTCTCCATCATCCATGCCTCACTCAACCCTTCATGCTGGAAGCTGATGCCTCAGATTTAGGAGTTGGTGCAGTACTATCCCAATGACAAGGATCACCTGCCAAACTCCATCCCTGTGGCTTCTACTCACACAAGTTATCTGCTGATGAGAGAAACTACGATGTCAGCAACTGATAACTCTTAGCCATGAAGGTGGCTTTCAAGGAATGGCGGCAATGGCTAGAGGGAGCTTATCATCCTTTTCTGGTAATCACGGATCATCACAACCTAGAGTACATTCAGTCTGCTAAACGCTTATATCCTCATCAGGTTCGATGGTCTCTCTTCTTCTCCAGGTTCGATTTTACCATCACCTTCCGACCTGGCTCCAAGAACACCAAAGCTTCATTGATAGAGAGGAAGCCTTTCAGCTACACAAGCTCCTGGACTCTCAAAGCCGGGGTCGGACACTTCAATACCTGGTTAACTGGGAGGGCTACGGGCCTGAGGAGCATAATTATGGTTATAGATATACTGTAGGCTAGAGATTGATTAAAACTAAATTCATTGTTTAATACTATTTAATACTGAGTGTGTGTGTATTGATAATAAAAATTAGTGGACAAGATGCATCATGAATAATTTTGTAATCAAATCATTACCCTTTGAATCGTAATTTAATCAAATCGTCAGGCCAGTGAAGATTCACACCTCTATGACCCATTGTGACAAATTCTCTGAGAATATCGATAGCCTTTAGAAATGTATTTATCAAATAGTCAAAGAACTATACAAGTGTGTGAAATCCATAGAAATTTAATTGTTTCTGTCACAGCCTGAAATTTCTTCACACTTTTAGTCCCTTTTGAGTTCAAAGTCTAAAGTGTATAATAAATGTGGTGAGTATCCTTTGTGTCATAGTTCAATTGCATTTCAATTCTGAGCTTAAAGAAGAAAGATACTTTATTTAGAATTAACAAATTGATGTCAGCCATTCAGACAGGTCAGATAGAAACCACTGACCTTATGTATTTAGAACTTTAATAAGGGTCTACTGTATCATGGATGTTTTACATATATCCTATCCTTTAACATATAAACCTTACAAAAATGTATGTGGTGGTACCATGTTACAGTATAGTATCAGATGATAATATCATGGCCCTGAAAATAAAAATAATAAAAATACAAAAATGGTGGTACTACCATTGAACTAATGGCTAAAACTGTGGTTGTGATTGTACATGGCCAAAAACCATTATAGTACCATTGTACATGGCTCAAACTGTGGTAGTGCCATTTTACATGTCCAAAAACCATTGTAGTACCATTGTAAATGGCTAAACACTGTGTTATTGATTTTGTAAATGGCCAAAAACCTATTTTAGCACCATTGTACATAGTTTAAAATAAAAAGCACAGTAGTACCATGGCACATGTAAAAAAACAAAACAAACAAACAAATAAACAAACATGCTAGCCCCATTGTACAATAGATGAACCACAATTGCTGTACTAATGGATTTTCTCCCCTTTTTCTCCCAATTTGGAATGCCCAATTCCCAATGTGCTTTTTAAGTCCTCGTGGTCACGTAGTGATTCACCTCAATCCGGGTGGCGGAGGATGTGCATCTAATCATGTGGCTTGTTGAGCACGGAGACCTGGCTGGACTCACTCAGCATGCCCGTCAATGAACGTTCCATGGATCTTGATATTCAAAATAGTACCATTTTCTCCAAAATTACAGTATGTTTAAAAAATTGTTGATACTAATGAGATTTTCTGATATCAGGGTTCCCAACAAAGATACACAGTTGAAGTCAGAAGTTTACAAAAACCTTAGCCAAATACATTTAAACTCAGTTTTCACAATTCCTGACATTTAATAGTAGAAAACATTCCCTGTCTTAGGACAGTTAGGATCACTACTTCATTTTAAAAATGTAAAATGTCAGGGGCCTGGGTAGCTCAGCGAGTATTGACGCTGATTACAAAACCTGGAGTTCGAATCCAGGGTGTGCTGAGTGAGTCCAGCCAGGTCTCCTAAGAAACCAAATTGGTCCTGTTGCTAGGGAGGATAGAGTCACATGGGGTAACCTCCTCATTGTCACGATTAGTGGTTCTCGCTTTCAATGGGACACGTGGAAAGTTGAGCGTGGATTGCGGAGGGTAGCATGAGCCTCCACATGCAGACTCTCCGAAGTGTCATGCACAATGAGCCATATGATAAGATTCACGTATTGATGGTCTCAGAAGCGGCGACTTGTCCTCCGCCACCCAGATTGAGGTGAGAAACCGCGCCACCACGAGGACCTATAAAGTAGTGGAAATTGTGCATTTAAAATTTTGAGAAAAGGGGATAAAAATTGTTTTAAAAAAAAACACCCATTAGGAGATATATAAAAAAAATGCTTTTGATCCATGCCAAGACCCAGGAAAAGTACATACACGTCTAAGGTCAGCAGAAATATGGTCAAATTGAATTTTCACTGACATTTTAATATATATTATCCATGATTCATCTCCGTATGCCAGAAAGTCTGATGTGTGACTAGCGAGTGCACATGCTTACCGGTTCATCGATGTAAAAATCTGTCATTCAGAAGTTACAAATGTTTTCACATTGTTTCCTGGTATGATTTGATCACAATATTACAAAACGTAGGTGATGTATGAATGTAAGAGCTGCTTTTAACTCATGAAAAATACACAGTTAGCAGTGTTTTTATCCCTACTCTCCCCCTTCATCGCTGCTTGACTTTGGTGAAATGAAGCCGTGTCACTTGAAATAAATATCTTTATTAAAAGAAAAAGACAATTTTGGCTCTGGTAAGTAGACAGCAGTTCTTCAAGATTTATAAATAGAAACAAAAACTTCACACACTTTGGTTGCGTCCCAAAGTGCAGCACAATGAAGGTATATCGAATTTTGGACACAAACATGGCAGTGACGTCACATGAAACAGGTCAATTGGCTTTGTTCATGGCCAAAAATCATTGTAGTACCATTATACATTAATATCCAATTTTCATATTCATTTGTTAGAGTAGTGTCCAATGGAAATTTTTACTTATCTGTGATGTACCTCATTTGTCTCTTCGTTTGGAAGATCAAACTGACCCAACAGGATGGACAAAGTGATTAACCCCATTTCATACCTGAAAATAATTTAGAAAAGATCATCAAATGTTTTGGTAAAGTTACTTTACAGAATTATGAATCACACATACAAAAAGGATACATTGTGCTGTTGGATCTTTTGCATTCATAAAGCGTTGAATGTTGAGGGTTGGGCTGCCCTGAGTCATCGCTGATTGAATGTGGGGTCTGATAAATGAATACAGCTCTGAAGGTGCAGTACACACCGAAGTTACACATTAACAGACAGGTACTCATTACTGACATCACCTCAGTGTGTATATATATATATATATATGCTCACACTGACATTAACTTGGCAAAGCACAGCAAAGGAAGCCTTACTCGAACAAAGGACTCCGAGAGGCCAGACCTATCACACACACTACCTGTGGACTGTATATCAATTGAGGACAGATTGAATCATGTGTTCTGGAGGATTTGCCAAATGCCTTGGGATCACCCTCATCCCTCTGGCCATCATCTGTATCCTCTGCAACATTCTGCTCTTTTTCCCTGTAGGTAAAGTGGCCGAAAAGAGTGATGACATCACAGAAGAAGTCTTTTACTTTGGAGGAATTTTGGGATCTGGTGTGTTGGTAAGTCAATGTTTACGAAAGAACTATTTCTTAAGAACTAAGAAAACTATTTTTATGTAAATTGTTGCATTTAACGTGACAGATTTCACACAATACACTCGCTGCATTCACTGCAATGATTTAAGAAAAGCTAGACAAACAATTCATGAAAAACCAGGAATTGAATTTCGATTGCCACATTGAATTCGACAGTTTACACAAGAAGTGTTTTACAAACAAGACGAGCAGAATGAATTTTGGCATTAATTGTTCATATTTCAATTCTTACATAAATTGTTGCATTCAAATTCATTCATTTAAAGTTTTACAAATAATTCATGAAACACAGATTTTTTTTTTGGACACAATTCTTACATTTTCACATTCAATTGGATCATTTGCGTTTTTTGCGTAAACTGTTTGTATTACCATTCTTAAATAAAGTGTAATTATTAAAGATTAAAGAAAAGTTATTATTCATTTTGACGTTGTTTAATTTCTAGTAGAAAAGAATGTAGATTTCAATTTGTGCGCTAAAGTAACATTATTGTTTCATCTCTGTTAAGATGATTTTCCCTGCACTGGTTTTCCTGGGTTTGAAGAACAATGACTGCTGTGGTTGCTGTGGGAATGAAAGCTGCGGAAAACGATTTGCGGTGAGAAAACTCCAAGCTTACTTCCAAAACTGAATGTCATTCAAGGATTAGCTGCCCACGTGACAAATGACATTTTCACACCATTCCACCACACAATGATCATGTTATTCCCATCATCTGAGAATTCCCACCAGTAAAGGTCTTTATAAGTGTAATGTTAGTACTGCTGATGAGGAATATGCAAGTATCACACTCTATAGGCTACGTCAAATATTGAGAATTATTTGGAAACAGTGAAAAAACGTAGATTATCATCTGCAAAACCATGTTACATGTTCAGAAATGAAGTTGATATAGACACCATGGGGTTGATTGTATTATATTATATTATATTACACAGTACTATATCAATCATTTGCTTCTGTTTGGTTTTTCTTCTTCTAGATGTTTAGTTCCATTCTGTTTGCCGCAGCTGGAGCTGTTGGTGCTGGTTACTCTGTTATCGTGTCTTGTGTGGCCATTAATCACGGACCCAAATGTGTTACATCTATAGATAACTCTAACTACACATACCCGTTTGAGAATGGGTGAGTGTTTGTCAACATTATCTCTTTGAAATGATTGAAAGCATATATTTCTCTAATGTAATGCACATAGATTTACATTTATATTTTTCTCCTTTCAGAAACTATCTGTCCAACCGCACACTGTGGGATGAATGTTTGGAGCCATCCGGTATAATCACATGGCATCTGACCCTGTTTTGCATCCTACTGATCGCTGGTCTGGTCCAGATCGGTCTGTGTGCCTTCCAGGTGATCAACGGACTTATCGGCACTATCTGTGGAGACTGCTGCGGATGCTGTGGGGTACGTTTTTAAAATCACACCTTCTTCAGGGGCTTTAGAAACCACAGGCTTCCATGTATATCTGTTTGACTGACTCAGAGAGTTTGACTCATGATAAAATTTCAGTTTCAGAGTTTAAGGAATCCCAACTCACCCATTAATAAAACCCGAAATTCATATGTTGGCAGCATGTATATTTCTCTACAAAACGAGTTTCATTCATTTAAGCATTAGCCTTTAGCTTAAAATATCTTTATGATCATGAGAAACAAATGCTGTCAAGTGTGTCAAAAGTGTTGAATAGGAGTGTAATTACTAGTTAATAACATATATAACTTGTTTATAACATGGCTTGTACATGTGCTGAAGTAACTTCCCCATTTTTATGTGCAGGACTCCAATTAAACTACGTTGAACGGACTCCAATCAGAATGATTCTTCAGCAAAAAATAAACAACAAAATATGGAATTGTCAACATTCTTCACCTCATATGATTTCTATTTATACTGTATGGATGTATCTTGTTTGTTTGTTTATTTCTTCCATGCCTGCTGTATACAGCATCTGCCTGATGGCTGATGGCTTATGAAGGCAAAATATATTTTTATATAATATATCTGATATTGTTATAGAATATTTAGTACTTTCATAGCATATATATATATATATATATATATATATATATATATATATATATATATATATATATATATATATAATAATGTTATAGCACATACACATATATTATATATATATACACACACATATACATATTATATATATATATATATACACATATTATATTATATTATATATATATACACACACACATACATATTATATATATATATATATATACACATATTATATTATATATATATATATATACACACACACATACATACATACATATACACATACACACACATATATATATATATATATATATATATACACACACACACACACAGGATATAGATATTTATTCAAAATGTTAGAGAATGTTATTTTCTTACTAATATTTAGTTTTTGTTTCTTAATAATAGAAGGGAATGTGCATGCATATATACATGTATATATATATATATATATAATATTTCATAAAATTATAACAGATTAACATTAGTTTCATCTCAGGAAATTGGTTCAGATCAGTTGCTATATTTGTACCATGTTGTAAAAGAATATTTGACACTTAATAAATTCTTGAAGTAAAAAAAATAAAATAAAAATCACCGACCTTGTTGTAATTGGC
Source organism: Moxostoma hubbsi (assembly GCA_032164185.1). Classification (NCBI taxonomy): domain Eukaryota; kingdom Metazoa; phylum Chordata; class Actinopteri; order Cypriniformes; family Catostomidae; genus Moxostoma; species Moxostoma hubbsi. The sequence goes on along the minus strand of JAVLUX010000052.1, from coordinate 3,728,178 downwards.
ATTTTTTCTTCTCAGTCAGCAAGATTTTATTTATTTTAATTTTTTTATTGCAATTTTAGAACTTATTTCCAGGTTATAGAGAAGGCTTTGTGTAAATGTTTGTTGTTCTACCTTGTGATGTTGATATGTTATCAGCGGTTTTATGAGGGGAATGTTGTTTTATGATGTGTTTACAGGTAATAGCTCACATCTTCACACAGAAATGATTAACCATATGCCTCTGTTACCCATGTGACTGATCCTTTATGACTAAAAACTTTCCCCCAATACTTTTGTCAGGCTTATTGTGGTATAAACTTAAGATGTTATTTTATATAATAATTTAATATTAATTGATTGCAACAGAAACTTTTTTTATAATAACATAATTTATAATTTTTTTTTATACATTTTTGGTCACACTGTACATCGTGCCCATTAACATGCTATAAATAATTGCTTTGGTAATAACAAAAGCATTGTGCAATTACATGTAGCTTAAAAAAAGTATTACATATTAATATGAAGTAATAAATCTAACTTTCATTAATGTCATCGGTACAAATATTATATAATGCTTAACAGATTAGTTGATGTAAATTCCAAAATTCATATTGAAATAAAAGTTTCATAACATTTCTAATCTTTTGAATGTATAATATCTAATATTTAAGCATTAAATAAATTATGAAGCGAATGCATATAATGAATGAATGAACATTTTGAGTGTTACTTAGTTTTTCAGTGCAACATTGAAGCAGCAATCAGAATTGTTATTTGGATTTCAGTGATTACTGTTTTTGAGAATGAGTAAGTAGTTGGTTACATCTCAGAAATTGTCAAGTGACCCTTGACATGCAGAATATCCTGCCAATATAAAATTATATTCAGTCCCCTCATGGAAAACTTCAGAATACAAAATGATTAGAAACCAAAAGGACTTCACTAGGACATTAGAGTGGAAATATTAGTGTGACACTGCCCTCTGATGGACTCCACACATTATTTTTGTCATTACATTTTTTTATTGATTCCAAACTCAAATCAACACAAACAGTACATGAAAACACGTAATCAACATTCATCAAAATATGTCCCACCTGACCAGTGGTCAGACACACATACAAGCAGACAGTCCAAACTAAATACTCACTGACATAAAAAATTAAATAAATAAATTGCCCAACAAAAAAGAAAAAGGGGTCAGCACATCAATCAATTACATACACACCATTTAAACTGTCCCTCTCCACTGTTCCTCCCTGGCAACCCTCTAAGAAGGCCAAATAAGTGCCCCACTTCTTGTCAAAGGCAAACAAACTGCACAGCCTTGTTCCAGTTCCTTGGATGGTCAAGAGTGTATTGAGTGAGTTAAATTCACTTTGTGTCCTCAAAAAAAAAAAAAAAAAAAAAAAAAAAAATAATACACACCATGACTTCCGTCAACTTTATAAAAGACATCCTTTGTGCGGGCATGTCGATATTTTGCGGCCATCCTTAGTATCCATTCTCAATTTGTCCAGGAACGTCAGTGCAAATGCGATCTTCCGTCAATGCAAAAGGTTCTTGAAGGAGTGTTATTCCACAAAACAAACTCCAGCCGCTAGACGGAACCAACACAAACAGAAACAAAAATGGTGGCCAGCTTCCTCAGACAGCAAAGAGTATATACAGCGAGTTAATCCACTATGGAGCTACATGAGAAACACCAAATGGCTTACTCATCCATTGTTTCTATGAAGGACGGTGCTTCCTTGGGACACGTAAATACTTTGCGGCCAGTATCTATTCTCAGTTTGTCCGGAAACATCAGAGCAAAAACGCTCTTCTGTTTATGTAAGAGTTTCTTACATCGAATTTGCAAAGTCCGGGAAAAAGAAAATATTATGATTCTTCCAGGAAAGCTTTCCTTTGCTCCTTGCCACGTGCAACACAAGATCTTTATTGGATGATCTCAGACGTTTGGCCAGAATTGATCAGGGCTGTCCCCCTCCTCAAATTTATGAGCTCACTCGATTTTCTGCAGACTCGGGAAGAGCCCGTCTTGGAATTTCACCATATCTCTGCCTTTTTCATGCTCAGGAATTCCAACAATCCAAGTTATTTCGTCTGCTCCTATGTTCAAGATCTTCCAACTTTTCCAAAATGCTTGTCTCAAGCGGATTAACGAATAATTCCTTTCCGATGACTCCAGATAATCAACCCGTTTCTCAACATCTGCCACTCTTGTAACCAACTCTTGTAACCACTCGTTTCCATCGCCGTAATCAATCTACATATTACAGCGAGATCCTCCAAGTCAGCAACAACCTTCGTCAGCATCACATGTTGGATAGTTGATGCTGGATTTCTCCTGTCGCACCATCCAAACAGAGTCCCTGGTCCGCAGCCCCATCAGAGGATTCAGCTTGAGCACATAAGTGTCTTTTAATGTCTCCAGAGCTCGAGAATTTTGACTTCTTTGCCATGTTTACCTCAAAGCGCAAATATGTAGCTGGGTTTATTGAATCTCCCTGGATTATAACATGAAAATAATTAAAAGACTAGCAAAGTGCGCAGAGCTCGTCGTTTACACATCTGCTCCTCGCATGGTGCCACGTGACCCCTGACTACACTCGTAATTATAGAAAGTGATATTTTGGATGGTTTTCTTATGTTATTATTTCCCCTTACATCCACCAATTATGTTTTTGCACCCAAACAGTCATATTTTATTAATCAAAATAATTTTCCAACCCGTAACTGCTGCTGGTCATTTCATTGTAAACGTTGTGTTGCCATTCATGTGCATGTACATCCCTTCATGGCAATGATATTCCCTGATGGCAATGGCCTCTTTCAGCCAGATAATACACCCTGACATATTGTCAGGACATAGTCACCCTGACATAGTTTGAGGAACACGATTAAGAGTTCAAGGTGTCGCCCTGGCCTCCAAATTCCACAGATCTCAATCTGATTGAGCATCTGTGGGATGTGCTGGACCAACAAGTGTGATCCATGGCAGTTCCACCTCGCAATTTATATAATGTTTTGGTCATAATGTTTTGGCTCATCAGTTTATTTATTGTATATTACATGTTCATATATTTGATGTAGTGAAAATTGTTTTTACATTTCACAATTCCGAACTCCATGCTCGTCAGACACTGCCATTATGGAAATTACATCAAATGATGCTTCTTGCTAAGGTTGGGGTTGATTGATATTCCCTGATTTCACAAGTTGGATGTCCAACTTTGAGAGGATTTACATTCATTATTTACAAGTAGGAGGTGGGGAACCTTTCCCATTTCTCCTGCATTCAACACATTGACTACGAGAACTGATTGTTCACTTACTATGTACCCAGACCTTCACATGTGGCCTTGTTAGTAAATGATCAATGCTATTTGCTTCACCTGTGAGTCGTCATAATGTTTTGGCTCATCAGTGCAAGTAGTTTGAAAGTGTACTGCAGAGCTCTTTTGGCGCACTTTGCTGGCCATCTTTTTTTCAGGATACTGGGTTGTGTATTTCTTCACAAGGAATTCTACAATCAATCACATTTTTATGGCTTCAACAGAAGTGTACACAATTAAGAATCCTCAGAGCTGATGGTAGATCTTTCTTTAAAGGTTTATAAGTTAGCGTTATATCAATTTCCCTATGGAGAAAATCAATGGGAATTTTTACTTGCGAAACCAGACCATTGTGCTCTATTCCCAACATTATGAACATGGAACTTGCTAGAAATATTAAAACCGTGTGCAATATCAGCAATCCCTCGCTGAATTTCAGGCCTTGGTAATGAACTATACCATAACTATTGGTAGTTTACAATGTTGTAACCACATACTTAGGATTTGGGGCAGCAGTTGAAAAACTGGCTCTTAAAAAAAAAAAAAGCATATTTGCTGACCACTAATCTGAACATTACATGGGTGGTGCTTCAATGTCTACGGCAGTTACGAGCCTGGTACTTTGGGCCTGAGGTAGCCTTAGAAGATTAACAGTGACCTTTTGACATTTTGCTATTCAAGTTTTCAGACACAAATGGCCCGCAACAACTGGTTACATTGAAGTCATAAATGAACTCAATGATATAAAAAAGCAGATATACAGTACATCCATGCTAATAAAACTATTTTATTCTTTTGTTTTTTTATTTCACTTACCATTGTTTTTTACAACTCATCTCTACATGTTAAACATACAGTACGCCGCTAGCATGTTTCTGTTTGTTCACCAGCATGTGACCAACATTCTCACAGAGCCAGTAATCTTACAAACCCCCTCTCAATGCTGAAGTGTAGTGCACTTCAAATCTCCACCATACACAGCTACATATCATAGTCACTCGATTTTAATCCCACCCCACAACAACTCATTAGAAAACAAAGAAAATATACGGTTCCCAACCATGTCATGTTTAATGTACACTCAAACTGAAGTCTTTTGATCTCTCTTGCATGATACAGGTTTAGAATAGCAGTTTATATCATAGAAAATGAAACAATCATAAAAAGTCATCGCTCACTGCAAAGGTGTCTCAAGACCTTCAGATTACTTTAGTGGTCCTACACTGAAAAAAAAACATCGACACCACCATGTGGACTCTTCTCTGGAGTATCCTCTTCAATGTTACAAAATGGCTGTGCTAAAAATACCTAGTGAGCATGTATGTAGGCTGCATTTTAAGGCATCATGGGTATGCTACCGACTGTTCCATCTAATTAAAAATTGACTACTTCATCCAATAATTGTTTGCTACATATTTTATACACTTTCAAGTATCCCGTTGTTAGCTTAACAAGCTAACATAAAATCTTTTGAGTCACTTGAGCGCTATTTGTAAGATGCGGAGTTGCTACCTATGTACAGAGTTTCAGATCATTTATGATGCTCCATTTCAGCTTAGATACTGCCTTAGAAGACAGCTGCCTAAGTAGAAAGCAAGGCAACTCACTAGGTTTTGAAATATATTCCAGAGGAAAATGGTCATTTTTGGCTCTTTTTGACCCAGTACTTAACCATTCAGTCCTTATAAAGGACGTCATGAGCTCAGTTTTACCAAGAATGACTATTTTGTCTTAAAGGGATAGTTCACCAAAAAATGAAGTCTCTCATTATTTACTCACCAAAGCATTTCTGCACAATACTCAAATTCAGCACTCTACAAAGCCATCGTAAATGAGTGACAGTAAGGTGGGTCTATAAACCATCAACTCTATGAATATTAAACAAATCAAACATGCAATACAAAAAAAGTAGACCTGTGTAGAAAAAAAAAAAACAAACATTTATATATACCTTATATATATATATATATATATATATATATATATATATATATATATATATATATATATATATATATATATATATATATATATATACACACACACTGTATATATTGAACTGGATTTCAGCTGCGCTAATAAAATCAAGAAAATCCACATGTTGGCCCCACAATAATCTAGTTTGAATGTTTAATCATCCAACTGAAGGTAAAATTATCTCTGGTATCAGAAAATACTAATATATAGAGCGGGGTCCAAAAGTCTGCATTAAACATATTGGAATTTTAGAATTCTGAAAAAAAAATGTATGATGCAAAAAATAAGAAATATAGAAGATTCTGCACTATTTCCGGGTCACAACTCAAATAATAGCCAAGTAGTATTTTCACTAGTGGAGACTTTTGGACCACACTGCACATTCCCTGAAGATATTGCGGAACACTGTTGGATGAACGCAACGCCATCTCATCAGAGCGGGTTAAAGACCAGAGTTCACTTCAAAAAGGATTATCACAACACTCGCAACTAAGTAAAAACCTTTACTTCAATATTCACCTCAAGATCAAGATACTAGATAGAAAGTATTTCTAAATCCTTAACTGATCTGTAATGCTTTGATAAGAGGGGAAACAAATCTAAAAACTATTTCAAAAGTAGTTCATAGCTCTTGATAAATACTAAACTGCAAACTAATTAAATGCACCAGATGTCAAGAGCACACATCAATGGTATTTTACAGTATACAAAACAAGAATACTGTAGCAGTACATAAAAAAACATGATAAAACGTTTGACTACAAATGCAAACTGTATCATCATCAGCTCACTTGATACATGAACTAAACTGGAAAAACAATAATGCAAACTTCTAAAACATCTGAAATAGTTCTTTACTGTATATAATATAGACACGATTTAAAGCTTTTCAAAGCACACAGCTGCTAATGTTAAAATAAGTATATATAAAGTTTCAAATTGAATATTTATTGTCGTTTTGATGCTTGAATCTCATGAAAACTTGTCCAGGTTTCACTCCAAAAACTCTCTCTCTCTATATATACAGTATATGTACTATATAAATGTAAACTATATCAAAAGGAAATGAAGTCTTTTATTTAGGACCAAAAATATTTTTTGTGACATTGTGACATTATTTTCCAGACAATTAAGCACAATTCTCCGCAAAACTCTCATTATTGTAATGCAATAAATCTCATTCACATTACTGTAATAAATCCAGACATTTGACCTTTAAGGTTGTTATTAATTTTCATTATTTTCTCGACGTAATTTTCTCTTTAGATTTATATTAATATAATACCATAATAGTTACGGTAATTTAATAATGTAATTTAGTACATTACAAAAATGTAAACATTTTTTAAAAATCTTCCTAAATTAAGGAAGGAAAAGAAATGTATGTAAATGCATGATGAATACTGTAAATACTCTACAACCTATAAACTTAATACATTGTTATGTTTTACGTTACGAAAATGAGAATTTAGGGAGAAATAAAACAATGTCACCATGCAAAAAAAAAAAAAAATAATGTCCTAAAATGTGCTTAATATTCATTATATAAATATAATTACTTATTTTGATTTCTAGGTGAAATATGAATTAAGCACATTTCTCCCCAAAATGTACATTACCATTATTCCATTTTTTTTTTTTTTTTTTAATTCTCATTAAAATAATGCATCCAACAATTTTAACTTTGAGTTTAGTTTCAAGTTTTCATCATTCTCAATACTGATCTGCATAGGCCCATCATTACTGTAAAATAGTACGGCAATAGTTACTACAGTAAAAAAAAAAAAAAAAAAAAAATTTGGGCTGTCAATCCCTTCAAATTTTCTACTGAATTAATTACATGGTGTACAGATTAATTAATGGAATTGCATATATAAATAACAATAATTCAATATATAATGATGAGATTTATGAGGGCTTGTCTAAGGACGCGTCAATGTTCACGTGTCAGACGGACGCTTTTGAAGCATCTCACTTTGGTTAACTTGATATAACTTGACATAAACATACTTTTATTATGTCACTCTGTCAAGTTACAAGTTTAATACATAGAAAAACACTTCTTGAGATGCCCAAGTTCAGATTTGCACTCCATCAAGTAGTGTTTTGAACGCAAGAACATTTCCTTGTGTTGTGCTGTCTGCTGAAGGGTTGGTTTGTTCTCTGTATAAGCTGCATGTTACATATACAGCTGAAGTTTAGCTTACTGCCCCCTGGAGAAAACAGGTGGTACTTCAAGCTTGAATTGCTCAAGACATGATTAATTGCATTACTTTTTTAACGCATTATTATTTATATAATTAATCGCACTGAATTAGTGAGTTAAATTGACAGCCCTAAATCAAATTATTTAAACCAAAATAATCTGCATAAAGACAGTAGACCAAATGCTACCATGATGTACAAATACTTTAAAATGTTTAATACCTCATTAAAGCTGCAAGCAGCAATGAACGGGCCCTTGCACTCTGGTGCATGTTGGGTTTGCTGTGCCAGGGGAATGCCACTCCAATTTTTTAGCACTTAAATGTTAAGAGCGTATCACAATGTAAAACATATCATTTTCTGTTGCCAGCAGGTGGTGCTATGACTATAACTGAATATTGGGATATACAATTGTTCAGGCCGGGACTCTTATAAAACATGTGAAGTTTGGAGCAGATTGGACATTTTATGTTCGAGTTATAACAACTTCCTGTTTCATGGTGAAACATTGAAATTTGTCACGCCGCCACGGACACAGCGTTCAAAGAACACTCAAAAACTTTGCAATTTAACATCACCAAGGCCTTTAGATTAGACTGACCAAATATGATGTTGATCTGATTTAACCTCTAGGAGGAACTCCTTAAAGTACAAGGCTAGGAAATGGCAAAAACAATTGGAGAAAAATCAAAATGGCTGACTTCTTGTTGGGTTTAGGATACGGCTCTAAGAGTAACTGACTAAATATAATGTTGCTCTGATTAAATCTCTGGGAGCAGTTTGTTAATGTACAAGACCTGGAATTAGCTGTTGATATAACTGATATAACTATAACTGAATATTGGGACATAGCTGTATTCAGGCCAGGACTCTTATAAAACATATGAAGTTTGGGGCAGATTGGACATTGTACATATGAGTAATAACAACTTCCTTTTTCATTGCGAAACATCGAACGTTGTCAGACCATCACGGCCACGCAGTGAAAACTCATTTAGCATCGCCAAGGCCTTTAGATTAGAATTAGATCTGATGAAATCTCTATGAGGAATTTGTTAAAGTACGAGGCCTGAAAATGGCAAAAACGGAGCAAAAATTTAAAATGAAAATCTAAATGGCTGACTTCCTGTTGAGTTTAGGGCATGAGCCCAAGAGATGGGATTCTTTTTTGTAGGTATTGGCATGTTACACGTGTGTACCGATTTTCGTACGTGTAGGTGAAATGTAGCATAAAGCGCACATAGTTGAAAGTTTGTAGGACAGTTTTTTCACATTACGGTAATTAGAATGAGATTTTGCACATTGCAGTTAAAAAATATTTCTGCTTAACTGTCATGAAAACAATGTCACAATGCAAAAAAAAAAAAAAAAAAAAAAAAAAAAAAAAAAAACACACCACTTAATGGTCCTAAAATGTCCTTCATTTTCTTTATGTAAAATGTAATTTTTTATTTGTTTCTTTTGATTTTGGAGTAAAATGTTACCTGGACATTTTCTTGAATGTTTAACTGTTAAACATGATTGGGCAGATTGATTGACGGCCACTGTTAGGACACTATCCGGAAAGGATGTGTTGATGTGATCATTTTGAACATAATCAAATCCATCCAATTTCAGTTACAAAACAAACACATTAGTCTTTCTACACTGCGGCTATTACTGATGCAAGCTCGCATATTTGTTTGCAGGCTAAACACTTTGGTAAATATTGTTCTTTGACTCAGCAAAAGAAAAGGAAATTCAGAGTAGTGTGTGGAAACAAAACAAAGTGAAATTATAGGAGTAGGCTGATTTGTGTATATATAATATATATATGTACGTAAATATAAAAGTCTGTAGTGTCCCAATTGAGTCTAGAGCCAGGTGAGGAAGGGTTCACTCTTGTTCAGGACTGACTCCACGTCGTTCAGGATGGGCATGAGGTCAGTGCCCTCCAGGGTGCCCAGGTCCACATTGGTGCCGGGCATGGAGTCAAGAAAGTCTGGGAAACGACTCTGTTGCTGTACATTCACACTGACCGGCACCATGTTCTCACCTGCACACAGAGACAAGAGGTTAGTGAGGAAAACACAGTGGTTCTGTTCTAAACTCTAGTGAGCTGTCTACCTAAACAACAATTAATGGCATCATTGTCACGTTCCCAATGCAAAGACTGTTCCAAACTAGGACTGGGCGATATAATGAATATTCACACAATAATATGTGAACACCAAAATGACTTCAGTCTGCTTTTTATTTGGCCATTTTTTTCATTATTGAAATTATGCGACTAATTGTCCTTGTCTCGTGATTTGCGAGTATGAGTCAAGATACAGATGTTTTAATAGCGTCTCTGATTTAGCAAAAATTTTGTTAGAGTTTGATTTATTTCCCATGAATCAGTTTAAGTATTCACATGACATTTTTCTTACATAAGTTTTAGTAAACATACATGACAAGCCAACACATTATGTGCACCACCTAATATACTGTTGTCCTCCGGTCCGCTGCATGCTCCAAAAACAGTGCCGGCCAGCTAAGGTATTGACTCTACAAAACCTCTGAAGGTGTCCTGTGGTATCTGGCACCAAGAAATTAGCAGCATTTCCTTCAAGTCCAGTAAGTTGTGAGGTGGTGCTGCTGTGGATCAGACTTGTTGGTCCAGCACATCCCACAGATGCTCAATCGGATTGAGATCTGTGGAATTTGGAGGCCAAGGCAACACCTTGAACTCTTTATTATGTTCCTCAACCATTCCCCAGTGTGGCAGGGCGCATTATCCTGCTGAAAGAGGTCACTGCCATCATGGAATACCATGGCCATGAAGAGGTGTACCTGGTCTGTAACAATGTTTAGGAAGGTGGCGCATGTCAAATTGATTTTCACATGAATGGCCAGACCCAGGGTTTCCCAGCAGATCATTGTCCAGAGCATCACACTCCCTCCACCGGCTTATTGTCTTCCCACAGTGCAACCTGGTGCCATCACTTCCCCAAGTACACGCACACTTGTACACGACCGTCCATGAGATGTAAAGAAAACAGGACTGATTAGACCAGGCGACCTTCCACTGCTCCTAGATCCAGTTGACACTCATGTGTCCATTGTAGCCGCTTTTGATGGTGGACAGTGGTCATCATGGGCACTCTGACTGGTCTGCGACTATTTACATTTACATTTATGCATTTGGCAGACGCTTTTATCCAAAGCGACTTACAGTGCACTTATTACAGGGACAATCCCCTGGAGCAACCTGGAGTTAAGTGCCTTGCTCAAGGACACAATGGTGGTGACTGTGGGGATCGACCCAGCGACCTTCTGATTAACAGCTATGTGCCTTAGCCCACTACACCACCACCACTCCATAAGCAGTCCCATAAGCAGCAGTGTGAGATGCATTACGTGTTGACACATTCCTTAACATTTTCTGTGACAGCCACTGTAGACCTTCTGTCGGTTCGGACCAGATGGGATAGCCTTCGTTGTCCTCGTGCATCGATGAGCCTTGGGCACAAACACCCTGTTGCCGATTTTTGGTCTGACCACTGTCGGTAGGTTCTCATCACTGCTGACTGGGAGCACCCCACAAGCATTGCCATTTCAGAAATCTTCTGACCCAATTGTCTGGTCATAACAAATTGGACTTTATCAAAGTCGCTCAGATCTTTACTCCTGCACATTTCTCCTGCATTCAACACATTGACTACGAGAACTGATTGTTCACTTACAATCTAATCTACCCAGACCTTGACATGTGGCCTTGTTAGTAAATGATCAACATTATTCACTTCACCTGTGAGTGGTCATAATGTTTTGGCTCATTGGTGTATATGTAGGTAAATACTGCTGTTTATTAGGGGTCCAAGAACTGAAGGTGCTAAAGCCCTATTGTATTTGTAGTTTTCTTTTTTATTTTATTATTTTTATCTTTCTGTGAAAAAGTGTCAGGGCAGCAAAAACCATAAGTCCTAGAGACACAAAATTTGGCAGGATGGTAAAAATCTGTATAAATCTCCACTTTCACAATCTTCTTTTGTTTTTAGCGATTCACATTCTTCGTGCATATCGCCACCCTGTAGCCAGGAAGAAGAATTTATAGTAAAAAAGGACATAAATATTGATTTCTTTCTCACCCAAATCAATCACATTGCTTCTAAAGACATGGATTTATCCACTAGAGTCAAATGGATTACTTTTATGCTATCTTTATATGCTTTTTTGGACCTTTGAAGTTCTGGCCACCATTCACTTGCATTGTATGGACCTATAGAGCTGAGATATTGTTCTAAAAACCTTCATCTGTGTTCTGCAGAAGAAAGAAAGTCATACACATCTGGGATGCCATGAGGGCGAGTAAATAATGAGAGAATTTTAATTTTTGGTTGAACTATAACTTTAAGGTAAACAGATTTGGCGTGCTGTCCTAAATGGAGTGTAAAAAGACAATTTTTAATAATAATAATAATTATTGGTATAGGGATTAGTAGAAAGGTGGAGATAGGGAGGTGGAGGGATGCCAAAAGAATTCAATTATGCAAATTTAGACTTTCAAAGATCAATGGGGAGTTTATTATTATAGAAAATATAAAACGGCCATGATGCAAAGTGAAGTATGCAACTTTAACAAGAAATCGTGATATAGCAGAAACACTAATTGTTTTTGAGTATGTATGTGGTGATGTGTTATGTGACCTGCTGTACCTGTGTCCATCTCCTCCATGTTGTTAAGGAAGTCTTCAGGGGTGGTGGGGATGCTGTAGCAGCCCAATCCGAGTCCGCTGTCTGTGCTCTGCTCTCGAGAGTGGTACGGCCCACTGCGAAACACAAACATGCACACAGTTTTAAAACAGCTTCACTCATTTTCAAACTCCCCACATAAGTCTGAATCCCCGAAGGGATCTGTAGCCATGCTTAACACTAATAAGAGATTAGAAACGTATTTTTATATGGAATAAAATAGACACACATCTCCTTTAAACACATTACACCCGAGAGCTTTGATCTGGTATAGAGACACTTGCCTGTTGAGGAAGGGATCTGTGCTGTTGTTGGGCATGTTGCCCTGTGTCATGGCTGGAGAGCTGATGGCTGGTGCCACAGATGCCATATTATCAGAGTCCATGGGCAGCTGCCGGAGCGCCACCTCCTGGAGAAATACAAACACTGTAACCTGACCGCATTCACAGAGCTCAAATCAACTACTGAATATTTGCGTATGTCAGTAGTTTTTTCATCATGGAGAAATATTTGATGTAGTATTGGTTTCCATATTTTATAAAATTTCTTAGGTTTTCTTCATACATTACAGTGGCAAAAAAAAGTATGTGAACCCTTTGAATTTAGCTGGTTTTCTGCATTAATTGGTCATAAATTGTGATCTCATCTTCATCCTCAAGTCACAAGTATAGACAAACACAATGTGCTTAAGCTAACAACACACAAACAGTTATAATATTTCATGTCTTTATTGAACACATCCCATTAAACATCCCAAAGTCACAGTGCTGTGGAAAAGGTAAGCGAACCCTTGGATTTAATAATTGTTCGATCCTCTTTTGGCAGCAATAACCTCAACCAAGTGTTTCCAGTAGCTGTGAATTAGACCTGCACAATGTTCAGAGTGAATTTTGGACCATTCTTCCTTACAGAACTTTTTTTCAGTTCAGCCATATTCTTAGTTTGTCTGGTGTGAACGGCTCTCTTGAGTTTATTCCACAGCATCTCTATTGGGTTAAGCTCTGAGCTCTGACTGGGACACTTTAAACGGTGGATATTTCTTTTAGACATTTTGTAAAACCGGGATTTACTTCCATGTTTAGGTTCATTGTCCTGCTGCATCACCCAACTTCTACTGAGCTTCAGCTGGTGCACATCCACCCTGACATTATCCTGTAGGACATCTTGATAAACTTGGGAATTCCTTTTTCCCTCAATGATGGCAAGCGGTCCAGGTTGAGATGATGTTTTCATGTTGGTATACGGTGCCCTTACATAATACCTAGTGCTGCGTTTTCTTCCCAAACTATTCAAACTTAGTTTCATCAGTCCACAAAACATTTTCCCCAGTAGTGTTGTGGAGTGTCAGTAATGTTTTGTTGGAAAGCAGCAGCTTCCTTCATTGTGTCCTGTCATGGACACTATGCCGGTTTATTGTTTTCCATATATAGTAGACTCATGAACAGAGATGTTAATTGGTTCCAATGATTACTTCAAGTCTTTAGTTTGCAGTCTAGGGTTCTTTTTACCTCATTGTGCATTTAGCAGTGTGCCCTCAGAGTCATTTTTGTCCAAGTATTTTTGTGTGAATTTTCTGCAGTTTCTTAGGCTAATGATATAGTTAATTTATCATTAACTATATCATTAAAACATTCTTTACAATGATACCAAACTTTTGTCTTTTTTGTCAAGTTTTAAGTCTTTAATTTTGGGTATGCCACTGAAACAGGAACTCTTTAAAAACACAAACAGATTGTGTTTGTTCATTACTGTGACTAAGATGAAGATTAAACCAGATTTCAAGACAAATTTATACATTAATGCAGGTAATCACAAAGGGTTCAGATACTTTTTATTGCCACTGTATACATATTTTCCACCATTGTTTATTGGAAGGTCCTTTCCATATTTTCAATTTTTTTTATATACTGTACATCCTTTAGCTGCAGTCTTAAATAATAAAACCTCCCAACAACGTCAGTCAAGAATGTATAAGACTGATGACAATACTATCTATGGGAAAATGCGTAGTGTTACCTTAGTAAAATGTTCAAACCTAAACAATTCATTACACTTTAGTGAAACATTTAACCTGTTAAACTGGATGGTTAAATATTAATGTTCGAGGAACTAAAACTCTGAGAAAGATTGAACTTTATTGATTGGCAACTGAACATAAGATTTAGTTTAGATACAGCTACATAACTGTCAAAAAAAAGCTTTAAAACCTTTTTGTTCCGATCAGATTCATTTCTCAGAAATGTTGGCATGCTTGTCAGGAACATAAAAATGACTATAAAGCAGTGATTCTCAACATGCCCCCAAAATAGGTTGTGATAGGGTTGCAGACAGCAAATTACCATTTATTCTTTCATAGTTAGGATAGCAAAATAAAAAACGATTTATCGACATCCCATATCTTTTGTTGTTTATGTCAAAGGCTGTGCGTCCAATCAAAATTCTACAATATTTAGGTGCAAATTCATTGGCAATATTCCTCATATGAGAAATATATTTTGCCCAGTGTTTGTTTACCCTTTAACCCTTAACTAAATTTAATTTAACTTATTATTATTATTTTTAACATATTAAATTGAAGTTAAATAATCTTTATAATATTTTATTTTATAGTACATTTCTGTACTTTATTTGTTAATATTAATTGTTCACTTATTTTACACAATTGTTATGTCACTTTATAATATTTAATTGTTGCACAGTTTTTATTCTACACAGCTAGGCAGCTGGAAACACAGATGTACAGTTGCCATGCCAATAAAGCACAAGAAGCCCCTAAGATGTTTAAGCCAAATGGATCTTTGACAAGTTGCAATACTATTGTAGGTACACGTTACTATCCCATGAGAACACAGGGACTGGGGAGCCGTCAGATTCAAAACGTTGAATTACGAGGACTGCAATGCCGAGGGAGTCATCAATCTTGAGGTACTGGAACAGCTTATCCATTGTCGCCCGGTGTCACTTGAGGAGGACATCCAACTGGCAGAGGACCATATGTCGGTGTATCAGAGGGTGGAAGAGCCCTCTCTCTCTCTCTCTCTCTCTCTCTCTCTCTCTCTCTCTCATCCCCCAATCTGTCCCTCTACTGCAGCCCATCCCAGCTCCCCAAAGGCATGGAAATGTGCCGCCGAAGCCAGCTCCCTGTTCACAGGGGTTTGTCCCAATACCGGTGGCCCCAATGTCTCTTCACTCTCCCCCTCAGGTGGATGTACATGCCGACACAGGTTCGGGCGTAACGCCTGTGGTCCGGGTCCCCGACACTCCACAGGCTGCCCCGATCAAGCAGGAGTGTACAGAATACCGGTGAGTGTCAAGGGGAGTACACATCAAGCCTTGGTGGATACGGGCTACAACCAGACCACCACGGTTGGACTGGCAATCTGGAATACCAGGCATTTTCCCAGTGGGCCGACGCACTTTGGAGCCGATCATGGGCGGACTGGCCAGCGGGAGAAAAGTTAACGCGTTAAACTTGAAACGCATGAGTTAACACGTTCATTCTGACAGCTCTACTGGGAATGCATTCATACTGCATACCTAAAGAACATAATTTATTAACGGCCGAGAAGTGTGCTCTTTATTAAAAGCTGTACATACTCTGGCAGTCTTCATTCACTGATATATTTGGCACTTTATAGAGATGGATCAGATTATTGTGTTTATATATAGTGTCTATGGGCACGGCATTCGGGGTGGAGTGTTCTCGCTAAAACAGCTGCAGCTATTCAGTCCAAAAAACTGCGGGAAACTTTCTGGGCCACAAACTGAAGTCGGACTCATCAGGTTTTTTTGCTCCCCACAAACACATGCAAACACCCTGTCTTCTCTTAGTGTCTGTCTGCATCACTTGAAGAGTTACTAGAAATGTGTAATATAAACACATACTGTGAGGTCTGACTTTTTTAATAAACTGTCCTGCGGTGTTTTACTGAAGCTGTACTTACACAGGGATGATGACCTTATATGAATCATTCATATATACATGAGCTGTGATTTATGTTTCAGACACTTGCTTAAGGTGGCCTGAACAGACTCTTTCACCACTAGGGGGCATGAAAGCTCAATACACTACAACACTCACCTGTCTTATGAGCTCCTCCTGTCTCCTCTGAATGCGCTCTCGCTCCATCTGTATGCGCTGCAGTCGCATCTTCTGCTGGTGTTGCTGTGCGCTCATGTTCATCATGCTGGCCTGAGAGTTCTGCTGCTGCTGCGAGCCAAGCGTCTGCGCCTGCACCTGCTGCTGCTGTTGATGCTGCTGCTGCAGGTGCTGAGGATGCGCCTGCTGATTTAACACTGCAAGAAAACACACAACAAACACACTTTACATTATAGCTGCAGTCTGAGCAGATATACAGACACGGGTCCATCTGCCGTTGACATGTCCAGCAGTGTGAAATGATAGTCCAAGTTAGTGTTCGAGAAACCTTATATTATATTAGCAATTCTGTTTGTTACCACTAGAGGCAGAGAAATGTCACTTTACACACTCACCTTAAGGACCCAATCCAGCTTTTGGTCCGAAAATTTCAAAAGCACAATGTTTGAAAATGTGACCAATGGGTGAAAACGAGACTGAATCAGAGTTGCTTTAGACTGATGTGTCGTTACACACACACACACACACACACACACACACACACACACACACACACACACACACACACACACACACAGACTCAATCAGGGCTGATACATGGCCAGAGTGATGCACGAACACGGTGTTTACCAAGATGATGGAAAACACACAGAACTATTGCTTAATAACAGGACTGTATTGGATCAGAGCTGGTTTGCTCTAAACACACACTGCAGATGTGAGCAGAAGGATCTCTCTGTGAGGCTTGCGAGTTTCTTGCACCAAAAACTTAATTTAGTTTTATAATTTCCCACCCTTTAACTGACCCTTACAATTAAACAAGCAGATTTGTTTTTGTTTTTTTGCTATTGTACCATTAAATCCTTTGGCTAACCTCAGGAACATTGTCTATCATCAAGACACTCAATCATTCTTCAAGACAAACTTTTCTGTTGGTGCCTGACAGTTTAGAAGCATGACATTTGAAGGTAACTTATGTAAGTTTGAAAAGTTTTGAGTCCTTACGCACACCCATAGACACCCTATTGCTAAGGTGTTCTGAGTGGTTGCTAGGCAGCTGCGGTAGATAAATGATTTATGAAAGTAAAAAGTGGTAGACAGACATGGCTAGCTAGCTATAATTTATAAAAGTAAAATGCGGTAAGGAGAGAGACGGACAGACAGACAGACATACAGTAATTGACTAACTAGCTAGTTAGCATTGTCTTCACTCAGAGATGTCTTACGCAACGTGTTGTGGTTTGTAAAAACCTGTGCTGTTCTGTCAAGGTAAAAAAGTGTCTGATGTTCTCTGAGGAACAGACAGATAGAAACAGTGTTTGCTTCAAGGATGCCACAGTCACAATGTTTCAAAAGTGACCTTACACAGACTCACATTATCAAGCCAACTGATCTATTGCACAATAAGACTTTACATAGTTTACAAATAAGGTTCTTCACTCCACACAGGAAGTGTTAAGCAGGTCACAGCTACTGTGAAGTGTGATTTGCTTGTGATCATTTGGAGCATATGTGTATCTGTATTTTGGTGTGTTTATACATCATGTAAACCACTTTCAAACATTCCTGTAAAAGGCAGATGTGAAAGACTGCACAAATAGAACACCATCATCCTGCTCTTCAGAACTTTTCAACAGTATTCTGTCCTGCTTTGTTTAACGTCAAGAAATGAAACTATTTTTATTAAAATTTTAATAAAAAAACAAAGTTTAATCTATGTACACACTAATACATCTTTGCTTGAAAACACATTGTTTTTTGCTAATTAAAACCTGTTGGTATGTTTCAAAAAAAGGAATGAATTTCCTCCAGTGCTCTCAAAACAGAAAGTTTCGAGAGCACTGTACATTACCGCATACTTTGGAAAACAATGACATTAGAAAGCCAAAAATTTAGTTCCTTTTCAAGTCCCTTTACCATCACACTGATTTGACTGGCTGGTGGCGCTTGGCTCGCCGCCCTATGCTTGCATCTTCGCAGGCATATGAGCCGGAGGCCAGCACCACACCATCAGAATTTTCCACTTTCAGGGTCACATACTCTCGTGCTCTGGAACCCTAAATCAATGCTTTGCTGTTCTAATCTGCACTGGTCAGCGAGTTTAACTCCTCCCTGCATGCTCCAGCAAAGTAATGTATCCTTTTGAACACTTCCATGTTATTGGATTGCTTGCCTTGTGGGCATTGTGTGTTATCTTTTAGATAAGGAAACAAATAAACTGTTGCTTAAAAGGAAACGTTCACCCAAAAATTTTAATTTCTCATCATTTACTCTCCCTCATGCCGTCCCAGGTGTGTATGACTTTCTTCTACTGAACACAAACAAAGATTTTCAGAAGGCATTGATTAAAACATGGATGGTTTAATGATGGATTACTTTACTGCTGACTTTATCTCCTTTTTGGAGCTTTAGGAGTTTTGGTCACCATTTATTGCATTGAATGGACCTACAAAGCTTATATTTCTTCTAAATATCTTTGCTTGTGTTCAGCAGAAGTAAGTCATACACATCTGGGATTGTAGGAGGGTGAGTAAATGATGAGAGAAATTTCATTTTTGGCTAAACGGACCCTTTAACGACGGTTTTCTAAACAGTGTTCATTGAGACTGATTGCATTCACTGTGAGTGCATGAAACTCATGACGCTTGGCTCTCGACTAAGCTGCTCCCCTCTCCACCCGCTTGCTCCCCTGTGGCTCCCAAGGGACTGTACGATTTAAACGAGAGAGAGGATGGGATGTAGAGCACAAGAGATTTTAGGAGGGTTTGTCGCTGGCTAAAGCCTTAGATGCCTCCTCTCCTTTGTATCAAGCGGTTCACCCGTTTAGTATGAGCGCTGTAATAACCTGGGCTAAGCCCTTGCTGACAGCGGTCACTGAGATTGTGTTCATTATGAACACATTAAAATGATCACGCTTTGTTCTCGGATTGCTTTTGTTCTGAAAGTCGAAGCAGCTCCCCCTGCTTGCTCCTCTGCGACTCCTCAGGGACTGTATCAGTGAGATGCGAGAGATTGGGATAGAGGGTGTACAAAATTTAGGAGGGTTTGTCGCCGGATCAAGCCTTGCGTGACGCAAGGTTGAGCCTTAAAGGTCTTCATTGTGGTCACGTGCCTTCGAGCTTCACTACCCCTGCTGTTATTTCCAGAGCTTCACATTATGACTGGATGTTCTCCCTGTTCAGTGAGATTTCAGGTCTCTAGTACAGCCGCCTTTGTGGTGCTTGTTAAAAGTGCCATGCTATGAAATGTCCGACAAGATCTCTGCCCAGGAAATTGGCAGGTCTACGGATGGCCTGCTGTCAGTAGAATGACAACCATGGCTAAATTTTGTCAGGAATTCACTTTCTCGCTTTACCTGCTGCTTTGAGCCTGGAACGAGTGTGTGACATTTCCCCTGATTTGGGAGGTATTCTGGGAAGCAGAGGTGGACTTGTTTGCCCGGAGACCACAGATTGTCGTTTCTGGTCCTCCATGACACAACCTCCACTAGGCTTGGATGCCTTGGCTCACAGTGGCCAGCGAAACGTGAATATGCTCTCCTATGGTAAATTCTTTTGAAGGCGGATCTGCTCTTGCAAGCTGGAGGCAGTATCTGGCATCCTCAGTCAGAGCTGTGGAGACTTCATGTCTGGCCCCTGAACTGGGCTCGTCCAACACAAGAGTAATTGCAACCAGTGCAAGGCACCATTCTACAAGCTATTCTACATTCTACACCATTCTCCCCTTAAGGAAGCGACTGTATGACTTAAAATGACGACATTTTGCTGATTAGTGTTCCTTCTGTGGTGAGGACCTAATGCATTGCCCAGTGCAGACGATACACTGCTTTTGCAAGAGCGTTTGGATGCAAGACTCCCTCCATCCATGCTCTAGGTATAAATCGCTGCCATAGCAATCACTCATGACCTCTGTGAGCTTGTCTGTAGGCAACACCCTCTGGTCAGCAAAAGACACTTTCACCCTGCATTCATCCAGTTCTGGGACTTAGCACTGGTGTTAAACTTGATTACAGGTTACCTGTTTGAGCCTCTAAAGATAGTAAACTTCTACTCACTTTAGCATCAGTCAAACATGTTGTAGACCTTCAGGCTTTGCTGGTCAGCAACTCTTATTTAGATTTCGGACCAAGCCTATCAAAGGCCATTCTCAAGCCCACAGATTAGGTGCCCAATGTGCTGGCAACCACCAAGTGTTCTCTACTTCTTCCTTTGAGTTGGATGAGGCTAAGAGACTACACATGCTCTGTCTGTGAAGGAATTGTGCAAGTACATCGAGTCCATTTCGGGTGTCTGAACAACTCTTGTTTTCTTTGGAGGCTGTTCACAGGTTTTGACCATCTCCAGGCATAGAATGTCCTGTTCCAAAGAAAATTCTGTTGGCTTGTGTCATTATATCAAAGCCCTTGGCCAGGTGCTTCCCACTAAGTGAGAAGATGTGTTAAGACATTGGAGCACTACCTGGTATGGATTGAGCCATATGTTTTATTGTTCCTCCACATTCCATCCTATTTTTCAAGATGAAGGTTTGGTTATGGCAAAGCCTTTTTACTACCATGTTGGCAAGTGGGCATTGCTCTATCAGTAGCATGGCTTTATTGTATAGGAATTTAAAGTCAACAACCCTAGGAGGGGCTCCCACAGCATTAGCTACTGACACAGCATAAAAGTGTATGTGACCTTATTCTGGTGCATTCACATCATGAGACTATGATTTGTAAAAACAGTTCACGTCTTCATAGAACTTGTAACCAAGTCAAATCCACCTCAATCCACAGTTGGCCTTTGGCCCAGGGGTAAATCGGCAGGCCAAATTCGCTAGGCCGTTGGGCTCGAGGAAACCCAGAGGTGGCACAATGAAGCCCCGGAAGTGAAAGCAACTGGCCCTGGCATACCATGCCCTCATTTGACCTGCTAGTAGAATCATAATGCACAAGAGAATAATAATAAAGAAAATAATCCCTTAACTGGCACTTAACCAATTTCCTTGTTAGACTAAACACAGTCATTACTCAGTCTAGCTCCTGTTCAGACAATCATCTGTCCCATGAATAGGAATATGTACCATACAACTGGACAGGTTAAACAATAAACCAGATCAATGTCATGATGCACCACCAAACTTATGCATTACCACTTTACATGGGCTCTGAAAAATACAAAATAAATCACCTTCCTCCACAACCGTAATGATGCAGAAACCAAAGACTGCCATGGTCTGCTTTCTTTATTAGACTTGCAAATGTTTCTTCACATCAAATAGATCTTCAAAGACCACTTTTATGGATAAGGGGGAGGATTTGGCAGCTGAGGGTTTAAGGTGAAGCAAAGACTGCCATTTATGGTAAAATAAAGAGGACTAACATAGTTCTTCACTAGTTCAGACTTCATATCTGTCACTTAAATAACCAGAGAAACAGCAGCAGTACTGGCTTCAGTCCAGCATTCGTGTACGAGAAAACCTCACAAAAATGTGCACATTTCACTCCAATATTATACAGTGAAGACTATTTTAGGGTCATCAAATCCCTCATGAGTGAGTACATTTTTATATTTTATAACTACCCCACTTTAGTTAAGATTTGCTACATTACTTGCTAAATGCTAGTCAGTAATGGTGGAGGGACATATTATTGGATAAAATTTGGCTAGGCCCCTGAGTGAAAATGAATCAATATAAGTGGTAAATTTTCCCAAAAGAGAAAGAATGTATATTTTAAACATGTATCTGCCAAAAGTCTTTGTCAGCTTTAAGGGGTACACTAGCATACATATGACCTCGCATCAAGAAAATAACAGATAAAATGATATTTTGCATAAATGAAGCCTACATTTAGGACCATTCAATGTTTACATTTTTTGCATTGTGACATTATTTTCAGGCAACTAAGCACAAACCCAATTCTCATTACCAAACGCATCTGGACATTTTAATTTTACTATTCCCATTGTTTTCAATTATGCTTTTCATTACTGTAACAGTCATTTGTTTACAGTCATACGTGCATCACAGTAAAAACAAAGATGCTGCTCTAAAATTATTTCAAATTAAAATTAGCAAAATGCATTCAATGCATTACAATACTTTATAATTTAAATAATAGATAATTTTTTGATGTTGCAGTACTGAGAACATTTTAATGACAATCTTTTGTGGTAATGAGAATAGGGGTAAAATAATTGTGCATAACTCATGAAACTAATATCACAATGTAAGACAATCTTAATATGCATTTTTTCCTTTTGATTTTTGAGTAAAATACGAGCAGAACATTTTCTTGACAGGTTTTGTGAGAATCACCCTACTGTAATGCATCCAAATGTTCTACTTTTGAGATTGCATGTAATTCTCATTATGCTGAAAAAGTGATTTTCATTAGATTCTCATTACTTTACTACAGTGGCAAGAAAAAGTATGTAAACCCTTGGAAATTAGTGTCAAGATGATCTATGGCAAACGTCAGGCACACAGCAATGTTTTTTTTTGGAAAGCAGCGGCTTCCTTCGTGATGTCCTGCCATGGACACCATACATGTTTATTGTTTTCTGTATATTAGACTCATGATCAGAGATGTTAACCTGTTCCAATGATTCATTCAAGTATTTATCTGTCACACTCTAGAGTTCTTTTTTTACCTCATTGATCATTCTGCGGTGTGCCCTTTGAGTTATCTTCACTGGACGGCCACTTCTAGGGAGAGTAGCCACAGTAATAAATCGTATCCATTTATAGGCAATTTGTCAAACTGTGAAGAGATGTATAAGCTCTTTGAGATAACTTTGTAACCCTTTCCAGCTTTATGCAAAGCAACACTTCTTGATCATAGGTCTTCTGAGATCTCTTTTTTGCGAGGCATGGTCCACGTCAGCAGATGCTTCTTGTGAACAGAAAACTGAAAATGTTTGAGTCCTTTTTATAAGTCAAAGTAGATCTAACCCACACATTCAATATCATTTCATTAATTCGATGCCAGGTTTGCCAATTCCTGACTCTAATTAGCTTTTGTTGATGTCATTAGCCTAGGGTTCATATAGTTTTTCAACCAACATTGTGAATGTTTGAAAGATGTATTCAATATGTACAAGAACAATACAATCATTTGTGTTATTAGTTAAAAATATTGTAAATTAGATGAAGACCAAAAAAGTAAATAAATACAGGTAATTCCAAAGTGTTCACATACTTTACCTTGCCACTGTACAATTATATTAAAACAGTTAACATCTCTACCAGCAATTGTTTTTGCAATTCCGTTAAAAACAATCATTTATATTACACAAAATATTTGACCCATACAGTGTCACAGTTCTAGCGGTCAAAGTTCACGGGTGTGTTGTCAATCAGAACACAGCCCAACAGGTGGAAAGCACCGCAGGCTCATGGTTGCATTCTGTTCCACTGTCTGCTGTGTGTCCAGATGTGAGCAGCTGTGGAAGTGGCCAGCAAAAACTCTGGCCCCCCTATTCCCTCCCATCTGAATGTCACAACAACCATGATAGAAAACACATGCAGGGAGAGCAAGCAAGTCACAACAAAAGGGTGCGGTGTTCACGACCGAGAGAGAGAGAGAGAGAGAGAGAGAGAGAGAGATATTGGGACAGTCGATTGAGTTGCTAAAGCTCCATCAACAAAGAGCTACTTGTTTCAGCTGATTTCCCAGAAATACCATCAGCTGTCCAACGCTGTCAGCAAAAGACACAGGAAAAGAGGAAAGGAAAAATACTTCCATTCCCAAAAATCTGTGACACATTAAAGCACATCCTGTCCCAAATAAGAGCTCACGGTGTTAGCAAACAGCTAGCAGCTCCCATCTCTTACTACAATTACATGAATTTGATTTAAAGGTAAAGATCTTTTCATGGTGTTATGACCTGCCCCAGACTAGGGTTGGGGAGGAGTAACAAAATGTTGGATTTTCCCTTCTGCATTGCCAGCACTCAAAAATCAGTTAAAATCAATTTAAAAAAAAAAATCTACAGCACAGATAGAAGTATGGGAATCAGATTGTGACCAAACAATTTTTGTATTATTTTATTTAAAATTTATTTTGTAAATAAATTCATTTGTAGGCACAAATTATGTTTGGCTAATCAAACCATGAGCAACTTCCATTTTCCCAACATTCCCCGATGCATTGACCATAATGTAGTATTAAGGGATGTGTGCAAGTCAAGTATTGTAACACGATGCAGAAAGTTCAAACAAATATTTTGTAATTTTATGTATGTTGATATTAAAGGGCTCATGACATTATACAATTTTCCTTGTCTTTGTGTATAAGAGGTCATTGTACTATAAAAATATTCTGTACGTTTCAGAACTGAAAAATTCCTCAACAGAAAAAGAACATTTATTTAAACCAAGCTGCAAAAACAGCTCGTTTGGAATTTGTGGAACTTGTGACGTCACAAGTATCAAATACTACATCTGCATATGACTGCCTCTTCAGCAAGACATCAATGCCTATTTTTGGTCATTACACCCTTAGCCCCGCCCACTGGTGCTCAGTTACACAGGTGAAGTGGAGAGAGATTGGCCTGTCATGGGAGATTCATCCAAAATGTACTTGCACAGGACACCTTCATGTGCTTGTCTAGATTTAAATATTTTTCTACATAAATCCACACTAGATGAACAGCTTTGACCGTTATCATACATCTCACGCCACTTTTAAAAGAAGCAAAACTCTAAAATGGAGACCGCCATTCTATTTCATTCAGCTGTGCTGTCTCTTGCTGTTTTAAAGGCCATTTTTGCACCCATCTGTGCTATATTTAATTGTTGGTCTTTTGTAAACATGCACTACATGGACTTCTTCAAACGTTTTGATGCATTTCTAACAATGTACAGCATGTTTTAAGAGCATTACAAGAGCAACTTTTGGAAACGCATCTCATTCTTCTGCTACCAATGACTGGGAGAAACACATGCAGTCATGTGTGTAAACAAACAGGGAAGATGAAAACCAGCATCTCTGCTTTGGCCTGTTGAAGCACCCAATACCACTGTAATTTGTGTTTCTTTTGCATATTCAGAAGATCTGTTATTGAAAGATGGGACAGTTAAAATTGCACCACTGGACGAAAATCTGTAAGTAACCAGTTCCATTCACGAATGCTTTATAAATGTCATGACTGTTTGTGCTGTGCTTGAGTGAACAGTTTGTTACATTCAGATGAAATGTATTGGGTGTGCATTATGTGTTAAACACTGAAATGTAGTTTTATAATGTTGCGCTGAGTTTGTTCATTTTCTTCAGATTGAGTTTCCAATATACCGGTTTTGAAAGGGCTGCACGATGTTAGCCAATCACAACAGTGACCGTTTACATGGAAGTCTTAAAGGCCAGACAGCTTAAAACCAAGCATTTCAGACAGAGGGCCAGAGACAGGGTGGAAAATTATTATATATGATTCATTCTAAAACTTTACGAACTTTACTAATAAGTGAACCTCAGGGAAGAAAATACATTGATGTAAAAAGAGTATATCATGACCCCTTTCATTTAAAAGAAATTTAAATTCATTTAAAATTTAATTTAGATTCAATTTAATTTAAAAGAAAATGCTGGATGATTAAGAATGATTTTCATTACTGTATTATGGTATCAAGAATGAGATTATATTTTTATTACGGATGTGAGAATGAGATTTTTTTTTCATCACGGTAATGAAAACGCAATTTTTTTCCCATTACAGTAAAATGAATGAGATTTTTCCCATTACGTTAATCAGAATAAGATTGTTTTGCATTACAATAATGAGCTTTTTGGAAAAATGTTTAATTGTCATGAAAATAATGTCACAATGCAAACATTTTAATTCATTTTATTATATACTTATTTTATTCCTTTTTCGGTTGAAATACGACCTTTTCTTTGTTTGTGAGTTTTAGCCTAACATATGCCTCTCTATCCATCAGTCTCTCTCTCTCTCAGTACAGCTGGTGTGTGTTGGAGGTTCTCACACAGGTTGTGTTTAGATTAACCCCATTTACACACACATTGGTCAGGACTAGTAACATGTGCTTTTAGTTAAGAGCTTTATTTCTGTATGTCACAAGCTGTGGAAGTCAGTGTCCGTACACTGGACATAAAAAACCCTGGCCCATTTGTTACCTCTCTCCTGAGATCTTTCATGTGTTTTTTCCATCTTGAGAAATGAAGCTCAGAATGCTCAGAATTTAAGTGAGTGGGAGAGACATGGCTCACTAAGCTGTTGTAATGGGGCTCTCAGCATTGCAAACGTCACAGAGCCACATTACTAGATGACAGTGATGTCATCAGGTTTCATTTTCAGCCATTGTAAGTGCGGTCTGCTTTAAACATATAATATGCAAGACCTTAAGATCTTAATTTACTTGACAAGCTTAGATATCTTGATCTTTAAGATAATCTCAAATCGTGTATTTTAGTCTGGAAAGGGGTATAATATGCATGGAGGTGCTGCGATTACAAAAAGGCTATTGGCTATTTAAAAACAAAGGGATGAGCCGTTCGACGTGTTCCTCAAACTTCACCCAATTCCCGTTACAGTAGAAAATATGTCAAAACACAGAATATAATTGTGCTCGCCAATGCAACGTCAATATATTGAAAATTAATTCAGAATGTCACATTCATCAGCCAATCAAATTGTTTGACTTGTACCTGTAGGTGTAGTTTTTTGACCTTGTAGTGGGCCTAGAGTTACGCCATCACGTCTGAAGTGATGTATTTAATTAGAGAAATACAATTACATTACCTTAATCATTACCTATCTTGAATGTCTTAAAGCCCTGGTATACTTCATACGTATCGAAATGGGTATGACAACTTTTGAACAAAATCTGGCCAAGGTGTTTTTACGTTTGTTTCGGTGGTTCGTAACAGATCGCCAGTGCGAACATTCAGGAAAACTTTGTACGGGCTGCTTAACACTTTACAGCCATTGGTCCGTGTTATCAGTAGGTGTGACCTGGAGCTCCACCTAGAACGTGTCATGTGATTTTGTTTTGTTTAAATAGTCTAAAAAAAAGGAATGAAATGTACGCTAATACTCTTAAGTGACCATTTACTCTATTGTTTGATATGCTGCTTCACATATCTGGCCAAGTATGCCGGTCATCATTCTTTTGTCTAAATTTTGTCCATTAACACACTTTTATACACCCGTCTTTGCAGTAGTATCATTGTCATCATATATTACAATAATACAGTGTAAATGGTGTGTACTATGGCTGTGTATAGCATGTTAGGGCATTAGCACCATAAATGCAGAATGTAAAAATGACAATTTACACATTGTAGTACTCAAGACAGGACTTGGCCTCAAGAGCTTATTTTTATTCAGGAGCATTTGGACTCTACCCATAGACCAGTAAAGTCCCTTGAAAACAACTGACCGTGAGCGCTTTGACTGATGGATACCACTTGCAATTATGACGTTTGTCCAGTGTTTCTGTCCGTTGTGTAGAATCAGAACTAGTGCATCCATCCATGCTGTTTTTCTAGATAAAAGCACTAAATGGACGTCTTTCTCCATTACGCCGCGTGTCGCTGCGTTTCCGTTGTCTCACACAGGAGCGCCACAATCTTTAAGTTCTCTTGTCAATTTAAAAAGAACTTCAACTGTTAAAGACTGTGTTCTTCTTTATTCCTTGCACTGTCTTGCTTTTTAACGCAAGAACGTGTTTGTTTTGAATGACCTCCAAGTATTTTACAAATATTTTAGTCATCAGTAACTTGAATGCTACACACACTGAAAAAAATTTAAAATACTTTTCTCAATGTCATCACAATTGAATGGGTTTGGTGTTGATTTTGCAAAAAAAAAAACAAGGTTTCTGTGCGTAATCAGAAATGAAATGCTGCAGGCACAGGGAAGCAAAAAATGCTTAATTGACTTATACTGAATGTAATATTGCGAAATTGAGGAAACTGAAAATGTTTAATGTATTCTATAAAGGTAGACTCATGAACAGAGATGTTAAACTGTTAAGTCTTTGTCACTCTAGGGTTCTTTTTTACCTCATTGAGCATTCTGCAGTGTGCCTTTTGATTCATCTTGACTGGACGGCCACTTCTAGGGAGAGTATCTACAGTACTAAATCATCTCCATTTATAGACAATACATCTTACTGTGGACAGATAGATATCTAAGGTCTTCAAGAATTCTTTGTAACCCTTTCCAGCTTTATGCAAAGCAACAATTCTTGATCATAGGTCTTCTGAGATCTCTTTTTTGCAAGGCATGGTCCACGTCAGCAGACGCTTCTTGTGAATAGAAAATGTTTAATAGCTTTTCACAAGTCAAAATAGCTCTAACCCACCCCTCCAATCTCATTTAATTTATTATTAATAATAATATATTTATTAATTATCACCAATTAATGCAAAAAACAAAAACAGCTAATTCCAAAAGAGACAAGACTCTTTAAATCATCCTCAAATGGTTAAAACAGCTTTTACTAATCTCATACGAATTCTCTGTGAGTATACCAGAGTCTACTGAATATCAGCACAGCCATAATTCGGCAATTAGCACATGGCTGTAGGCTGAGTCCCGCAATTAAAGAAATATAGAACAGATCCTATACAAATTGGTTATTTACTTACTTATAAGTACAAAAATTGTCATCTGAAGGGGGTGTGGGAGGGGCTACAAGAACATGCCACAGTCAAGCAATCACTGGAATACACAGATTTTGCCAGAAAAGCACATGCACGTGTTTTTTAATGGCTTAATTTCAAGTTGTCCTTGATATGCCCATGTTAATGTTAAGGGTTGTTATCAAGTTTTTATACAGCCGGAGTTCATGGAAATTACGTGACGTGGCTAAATTTTAGCACAATTTTATTATGTGGTTTATTATACGTATTGCGGCAGTTTCAAGGTGAAATGTCACTGTGTGGGGCTAAAAGAGTTAAAAATTCTCCTGAACAGATGAGGTTTTTCAGGTTAATGCTCTATCAAGTTTTAAATGAACAAAACTGACCTCCTTACCTTAAACCTAAACCTAACCAATAGTGTCATTCAAGCAAATGTGAGATCTTAAGAGTACTAGTCTCTTCAGGAGTCTTTCAACACTTTCAGTTGAGCTACTGGGCAATTTGATCACACACAAACAAGGTTGTATACTGTGTGTAGTTGGATATGCAATGCAAACGTTTAAAATGTATCACCTTACAAGTCTTCATGTACTACAGTGTTTAGATGTCATACAATAGCATTGTGATGAACAGGGTGCAAAGTGTTTATAAACTGCTGTTTTACTCGTGATTTATGTGACAGTGAATAAAAGTAAATGTTTTGGCACCTCTAGTGTTCATTTCACCAGTAAACTGCCAAAATACATACAAGCCGTGTAAATAATGTAGGTAAAGTGATTCTATGAAAGCTGGTTGTTTTAATAGGTGAAATGATCACTGAACAGACAATTATCATAATTCAAAAGTATCTGCAACTGGGTGTTGCTGAAATGAGGTGGTGTCCACACACTTTTGGCCATGTAGAGTATTTGCATGTACTACACATCATAGTTTGATAATTTCACTCTCTGTGGCTGTGTCAACCAAGCAACACATGCTAGTCACCAAACTAGAGCAGCAATTCCCTTGTAAACCCTCATGCCGTACTGTGCGCTTAGATTAGTATCAGTGAGTGAAACACAGGTAAAATGATCTGAAGTGAAACTGTGGGATTGAAGTGGGGGGTGGGGGGGGTGGTGTCAGGGGTTGCCATAATGGGGGAAAATGTAATAATTAAAGGAATAGATTAGTTAACCCAAAATTCAGTCATCATTTGCTTACTCTGTCATTCCAAACCTGTATGAGACTTATTTCTGTGGAATACTAAAGGTGATTTTTTTCAATATCCTGTGTGGCACTGTGAACGAGACCTGGAGCTGCATTTCAAGTCTTCTGAAGCCACTCAATAGCTTTGTGTGAGGAACAGATTTACATTTATGTATATGAAAAATAGCAGCATTGAATTTCACCTTAAATGGAAGAAAGAAAGTCATAGGCTACAGGTTTGCAATGACATGAGGGTGCATAGCCCATTAGAGGACAGGGAGGGAATTTATTTTCCTGCAATAGTTTTGCGTTCTCTTGCTATTATTTTAGGTTCAATATCCTCAAAACTGTTTTTGAAGAGTTCCAGTTTTTGATGAAGTCTCCATTCCCCTGACTTCCTGACACACGAGCATATACTGACAGGAGATGCCTCTCACAAACAGAGAAGTTGGAGCATCAGATTCAACATTTGGCACGAGTGCATCCACCCCCCCAGCAGGTTGTATTCAGTTTTGTTTGTCTGTATCAGAATATAAAACACCTGCAAGACTGATCAAACTGCTCTGAGAGCTTAGAGGAATGCAAGCAGTTCTAGGTGATTTATGTGCCATGCTGCTCAGGCACCTGTCTAGGTCCCAAAGGCCGGACAACCGTCGAACAGGGCTCCCCAGCCTATGTTGGACGCATCCGTCATTACAATTTTGCATCTGGCCACTTGACCGAGCATAACGCTTTGCTGATGGAATGCAGATGTTTTCCAAGAAGCTAGCGCAGCTAAGCAGTGGTGTGTCACTAAAAGAAGTGACCATGAAAGATGAAGAACTTTTGATTTGACCCAGTACAGAGGAGGCCTCATATGTAATAAGCCCAGCAGAGTGACAGCAGCTGCAGTGGCCATCAAACCCAAGGCAGACAAAGCCAGAGAGCACCATTTTATATTTAGGCCACGGCCGACAGGGCCCATCTACTGGCTCAGTCTTCACGTTTTGGGGTGCTAGGTGCACCCCTGAGGAAGAGCGCAAACGAGTCTTTTGTGCCACAGAGCCACATTGCCAAGATGTGCTTTTTAGCCATCTGTAAATGCTCAGTGAAGCCACTCATGGTGTCACTGTAGAGTCCCTGCTTCGACACCAGGACTGGTCATTCAGGACGGCCTTGTCCTTTGCATGTGTCCCTGTCAATGGCTTGGGCAGTGATCTTTGTAGCCTGGAGCCCCAGGTTAGTGGCACGGCCCAGTTCTTTAAAAGACTCAGGGTCTAGGCAGTTCTCGTCCATGTCCTTGAGCAGTTCTGCCTGGTAGGACTTAAAGACTAGCATGACCCGCAGCAGCATAGGACTTTCCTACAAGCGAGGATGTAACCCGACATGGCTTTGAGTGATGCAAAGAATTGGCTTTCCATCCCAGTGCAAAAGAGGGACATAAATTGGTCGCAACTACCTCATCAACTGGGTGAATGCCACTATGCATTGCACGATAGAATGTTGTCAAGGCCGCTGCACCAAATACATAAGTTCCACGTGAGCTTGTGCCGCTTCACTGTAAGCTTGGCCCAGGCAGATAAAGCAGCACTTGTGCCCATTAGACAAAGGGGTATATCACTCGATGTGTAGAAAACATTTGCCAAACGCTATATTCAAAAAGTTGTCGCTAAGAAAATGGCTCAAGATGTTGCTAAGCAAATGGCTCAAAATCGCACAAAAATTACAATACAATAGTGTTTTATACAAGGAAGTATAAAAGATTATAAAGTTCGATGGAGCACAGGCATGGAGAGGAAATAATCCACTCGATGTTCAAATGTGCAGATTCAATGATGAAAAGGCATTGTGACCTCGTTAATATGCTCCCGATGATGTGCAAATCTTATTGTGATGGCATACAAAATGATTAGCAAAGGAACACAAACGATTGTGAAGGAACGCAAAACTTACTACGAAGGAACGCAAAACTATTTCAGAAAATAAAGGGCCTCTAAGGGGCTCCTTTTCAAATTTCATTTTTGGGTTAACAATCTGTTTAAATTAATCTACTACGCTGATTGGACTCCAGAGAGCGCTAGAAAGGAGTACTTACCGATGCGTGGATCCAGCCATGAGGTTCTTTGGGTTTTGTGGTCAATGAAGTATGTTTCTCCCTGAGGGGTGATGGCCTGCTCCCAACCCTCGGGCAACTGTCCTGTTTAGCAACAGCACAACAGCTAGAGATCAGCCAACAGCTTGACCAGCACTCTATAGTGATGACCAGAGAAGTGTGCTTGGCCTAGTGCACTACCAATTTCTTATCTTTATGTTTGAATTTGGGGTCACTTTATGACAGTTTTGGTAGTTTTTAACGTAAGGTAATAGTTAAATAATTGCACTTCCTGTGACTTGGGACACGTTGAGCTCTAAAGTGTGTAAATCTATAGCTGGAGTGTGCCGTATGCAGAGCTGCAAAGAATCTTTTCCCCTCTCAACTCTTTCTTTTCACCCCTCCCCCACTTTCACTGGAATCTGTTTTTCAGCTGCCAACAAAGAAGAGACACACCTTTTTTCCATTTCATCACAATTCAGGATTTAGGAAGAAAAAAAGGCAAAGAAAGAAAATACATTTGGAAGTAATTAACTGCACTGACAGAGGCAGTGTCATGGGCAGAGTTCACAGCAAACAACACACAGTTACACTACACAATGCTTACATACGATAGTCACAATCTCAATACAGCTTGGTGGGACACTTTATCAACTAAATCAGAATCTGACCCTCCCCATAAAGAGCAGCTTGAGACATAAACATCATCCTGGGTCTTTAAACAAACATTCCAGTGTTATACAGTGTATACGTATTAATGACAGATATCCATTGACAACAACTACAGATGCTTACTGTAAGAAATCCAGGATAAAGCGCTGTAGTTTTAGGTCATAGCTAGGTGGTTTGTAGCATTGCGATGGTATTTTGTGATGGTTCATTGCTAGGGCATTGCTAGGCAGTTGATAAGGTGTTCAGGCGGTTGCCAGGCATAGCTATGTAGTTGATGAGGTGTTCTAGTTGGTTGCTGGGGCGTCGCTACAATGAAAAAGAATTTGTGTGGATGTTCTAAGTCTATGATATTCTGGCCTCAAGATATGGCTTAGGTCCCTTAAAGTTGCCCTTACAAAAATCAAGATTTCTGGCAAAAATTTTCTAATTATTTTCCACATGCAAGCATATTCATTTCTCAATGACTATGAGTAACCTCAATCGCGTCAATAATTGCAGGGCTCCATTCATAAAGATTGTGTGCAGAACGGACCTGATTCACGTCAGGGGCATTGAGCATTAGGGTTGTACAGGGTAGACCTGTAGCAGAGATTTAAACCAGCTCAAGAACATGCGTTTATGAGTAATGGAGAATTTGCAGTGCCAGGCGGATGTGTTTCTCACTTACCGAGATTAGGTTGAGACAGGGCCATGGAGCGCTGCTGTATGTTGGCATTGTTAGACACTTGATTGTGCAGACTCATTTGGGTAACCGATGGGGTCATGCTCTTCCTGGGGTCATGCCATGTGGTGATCTTCTCAAGGTGGCTGCAGATGAACAACAACACATTTTACATCAAACACTTGGTCAAACAAATCAGAACTTGTTCTGCTAGTTTTCATGGACCTGGTGGTACACTTTACCAATTTCACCCATATTACATATCAAACATATAATGTGGTTTTTAGATGTTTATAATGATTGATTATGATATGATGTGATCGCAACTGCACTTTCCGGCTATGCGTGCTGCCATATTTTCTTTGCAATGCAAGATGGGATTGAGTTTGTATTGTCATAGAAGCATACAAAAGGACGAGCAAATACGATTCTAAAAACCTAGCCCTTCCACTCTCCCAGCCCAGAAAGTGGTTGTGGCAGATGGAATGGGAGGAGGCTTGAGTGGACTGACTAGTTTGTATATTCTTTGACATCAGACAACATGGCCACAGCGCTGCATCTGTGCTCCAATGGTAATGGCTTTATACTTTATTTAGTGATTTTTTTTTAAAGTTTGTAACATATAAAAATAAAGATATTGTAATGTTGAAAATACTATTTGAGCAGCTGGTTCATTATGACAACCGATTTTGATCACAACAGTTTGATCTTACGAATCTGAGCCCAGCCTAGTGAAATCACACCGGTTTGATCGTACATGCAAAAGTGTTAACTTTCCTCAAAAACCCATTCATAACTCAACTCTCAGAGGAATATTTAGACTGCCTTCTTAGAACTAAGAAGAGTAATCTGTTAGCATTCCCATTCATCTCAATGGCAGTTGCTCAACTGGCATATACAGCCACGGAAGTACGGTGGTCCGTTACAGCATCAGTTTTCAACTGCCAGAATTTTTTTTTGAGCCAATCACCTGGAAATGCAACGTGAGTAATCACTCTGGAACTGCAGAAAAATTACATCCTGATAATGCCGATAGGCTAAATGGCACGGTTGTGTCTAGAAGGACTATTGCGCTGAGGAAAGTCTCATGAGACATTCATTCACTGTGTTTATTGTGTTTATTTGGAGTCTCAGAGAAACCTTACACCTACCTTTAACCTTAGCAACAGCAAATACAATTCTCACAAGACTTTACCTGCATGGCGGTTCCATTCCAAATACAATCCTTCTAGATATTTTGCTTGCAAAACAACATATTTTGTCAGAATATACAGATACTTTTGAATGTCTGTCAATGGAGAAACATGCCTTTTGGCAGCAGAATGATGTAGTTACAGCATCTACT
Organism: Moxostoma hubbsi; assembly: GCA_032164185.1. Lineage (NCBI taxonomy): Eukaryota > Metazoa > Chordata > Actinopteri > Cypriniformes > Catostomidae > Moxostoma > Moxostoma hubbsi. The sequence continues at coordinate 3,693,341 of JAVLUX010000052.1, read as the reverse complement.
AGTAGGGATTAACTGGACATCCTAACCAGCCAAACACTGACCCCAGGACTACACCCAAAGTAGTCAGGGTGGGGTTCTGCTCTGTCAGATATTATTCTTAAACTTGTGCTGAAGAGGCAAGATTGGCCCTTTATATGGAGCAACTCAATCCATAGCTGGACTCCAAAAAGCTGTTGGATTTACAGAGCTCACCACACGGCTCTAGATGCCCAACAAGGACAAATGCTGTGGTGCATAAATCAAGAAACAGACATTTTCATCTTCGCCTGCGGTATCCTCCTCCACCTCAAGTTAACTCTTCCCCCGGCAAAACTGCAGCTACGTGAAATTCTGGCTTTGCTGCATTTTTTTCATGCAAAGCCATTTGATGCCTGCTGAAAAACTACAATCTTAATGATCCAAAGCTCATAAACAAGTTTAGCGCTTCTTACACAATAAGGTGGGCTTTACTAGTCTAGTCCATGGGTATCAAACCTGCTTCTGGAGAGATTTGTTTCTAGCTGAGATTAGGTCAACCTTGTCTGAAATTTTCAACCTGAAGACCTTGATTAGCTGGTTCAAGCGTGTTTCATTAGAGTTGGAAATCAACTCTGAGTGAACTCTAATCCTGTGTTCCATTAAACCTGAAATGTCTGAATTTCCAATGTTCAAAAGAATGCCACTTCAGGTCAAGACTTCTGGCTTGGAAACTTGCACAGAAATCTGCAACCGCAATGTGTTATTTCTGCGCCACTAGCGTCCCCAAATTGAATAGAAAAACTGTTGGTTTCCAAACATGTTTCTCCAACAATAATGCATCACTGAGGCCCCATTTACATGCACTTAATAAACAGCTTATTTCAGTGTTTTGCCAGAAAGCAGTGCTTTGAAGCATCATGTTGTGCTGTTTTCTTTACGCAGCTAAGGGATTAACACTAGGTTTCTTTCTAGAATTAATTTTGAACAAAACATTGCAGTTAATTTGGTCAAAGTTCTGCAAATCAGAGCTTCACAGTATAAATTACAACATAAATATACTGTATATTGTGGTAGGGTAAGCAAGAGACTGACACAGTAGGTGTGGTGTCAGGCCTCGGAGAGTGTTTATTTGAAATAATAGAAACAGAAAAGGGGGAATAACATGTCCATAGAGGAAAGTGTCCAAATCAACACCTCCTTGGTCCAGGGTGCGGAGGGTGGCAGCTTCTTCAGAGTGACCCAGCTTCCCTGGGCTGCGGCCTGTAAAGGGAATGGTGCGCCGTATCCTGCCTGTCGGCCGCAACGCATGCTCCAATCTCCACTGCATTGCATATACATCATGCTCGGGGGTTTTTAAAGGCAGCTGTAAATAGGCTCCATTAACTTCATCAACCTCATCGGATGCTGCCAAATGGGGAATAGTCACTGTACCCTACTCTCTCTCCTGCTCACTCCCATAGGGAGCCTAGGAAAAGTGGGGTGCCGCTGATGGCAGGAAAAGTGGTCTTCATTCACAATACTGAATTAAATCACATCCTTTTTTGTACAGGTATATCACATTGGCAGCATTCTCTGGCACAGCATACACTAGAGTTAGGTGCTCTTTAACAGCTTGCTCACAATAAACATGTTTCATTATTCATGTAAACAGCCTCAGTGTTACTAATTAGGGAAATCAACCAATGAATAACTTGGTTATCACTGCATATTAAGATAAAAATTACGTCAACTTTTAAACAAAATTGTATGCCCCTCAGCTCAACCAGCATGTATGTACATAAACTGGGCTCGACAGAATATTGTAACATAGCTACCAGTCAGATGAGTCACAAAACACAAAAGCCGCAATAAGAGAGTGGCTCACTGAAAGCATTCAAACTCCACTGGGAAGATTAACCACTTCCTGCTGATCTCAGTCCATACTGTGGTACAACAGGAAGCTGCAGTCGCCATGCACTGCTTTGAATCCAGACCGCCCAGTGTTTGTGCAATCTCATTGTTGAAAATGTGGAAGATTATGTACTTGCATGTAAATAAACCCAAGTTGAAAATGGTCCTATGAGTGTTGAAGTGTTTAATAACCATGTGGCAATACCTATTTTTTGATAATCCATTGAATTATTTGGTGTTTAAAAAAAGCACTTAAAATGAAAAACAACAACAAAAAGTGATGATCTTTCAACCAATTTTGTAATTTAATACAAGAACATGATTAAAGCTTCAGCAATAATCACAATATGAAAATGTCATTCAGGTACACACCTTCAATCAACTAAATTCTATACAAATGCAGCAAGATACAACGCAAACGTTGAGCAACCTTAAACATCGTAAACTGTGCGTAATAAACACCCTCATTAACAAGTTCTTCCTCATCTTAAGACACCTATACAACTCCTTATGCTCACATTATTCTAAATGTAAATAACGTAAATCAATCCTGCCCATTGATAGAAATGCAAATATAACTGCCGCGGTATAAACAGTATAGCAAAATATGTACTGGTTGACATATTTCCACAGTTGCGCAGCATTTATCGTCATACCATCCAGCCTCAGCCCTGACTATCAGTTTGTGAAGCTACGTTTCACAAGACTCCAGCTTCGCTAAACATGTCACCACTTCTGTTAATTAACAGAGCTAGGATGCTAGCAGGCTGTTCTTGTTGTGTGGGTTAGATATATGAGGGCCTGACGGGACAGAAGATGAGTGGGTCCTCAGGGGTCTTGGGTTCTCGGTAATGCAGCCCCCCACTTCCCAAAGTCAAAAGGTGCAGTGGAGCAGCTGTTTAGAGACTAATTGTTAAAACAAGCAATCTACCTACAATTAGCCGACAGCAGTGTTTTTTCTGGGACATGTGATATGTTTTGACAAAACTAGAACTAGATTTTTGAGTCATATCCTGCACTTTTGTAGCATTTTATTATTTTTTCGCCTGCACTCAAGATTTCTTGTGCTAAAAATAGTCTGGTTCACTTCTGGCATTTTTGTAACTGAAGGGTTAATAATGTCACATTTGGAGTACTCTACATAAGCAGCAGATCATTGTGACAAATAATTGTGACGACGCAAATTGTCCATTGTTGCCAAAGGTTTGCTGGAGGTTCATCACTACTGGGAAGAGCTGCACACTTCTGGCAAGCATTTGCAGGAAATTAAAAGCTCATCTGCATGTGAAAATATCGAGTAGCAAATCTGATATTTGTAGCAAGATTGTGGCTAGTTTAGATTTTTTTTTGAAAAGGGAAATTGTTTAAATGTCATAAGATAGAATTGCGTGAGGAACATGGCGAAAAGTAAGCATTTATAAATTCACGAGTAAAACGGCAAATTGTCAAAGGGAATAAAAGTCATTGTGGTTTCACGCTATGTTTGGGTACAAGCCACATGCTGTTTGCAAAGGAAACACACACACACATCCACATCTTACAGAAACAATGGTCTTGTGGTGAATTAGAGGTGACACACACATAGCCTGAAACAACACACACACACACACACACACACACACACACACACACACACACACACACACACAACACCTCTGAACTGAGCTTCCTGTTAAGCTGTGGAAAAGTGTACTAGCTTCATGTCAACAAACACACAGTAATATCCCACTACTCTCTGCATTAATCCCTGTATCTCTCGGTCTCAATGTTTACTCTTGAGTTTATGTCTTGAGAGAGGTAATCTGACCGACATCTGCACCTAGTTTCACTGAAAACCAAGAAATCCGAGAGGCTTTAAAATATTAGCATGGTAAATCTGCACTCTAAGATGCCGTCCAGAACAATGAGCAGACAGAGAACAATCCGCACACGTCTGTGACAGGGTTTAGACCGAGAGTCTAGACCAGGGCTAATCGACTTCGGAAAGGTCAGTGGCCGCAAAGCTGGATCCCTGTACCCTTGAGAGCCAAACCCTTAATTTTTATGATTATACTGAATATGTATATATTTAAATGTATGTTATTTAATGGGATAGTAATCTAAATTTTTTTTAGGAGTTTGTCTTCTTTCTTCTGAAGACATATTATTCATTTTTTTGAAAAAATGTGTATAAATATATTAGCTCAGATCACAATATAAAGCTACACTAAATACCTTTTGGACCTCTAGCAGTTAAAAAAATAAAGGACCAAGAAATATGATCATATTAGCCCCATATCATCGTTACATTGGCTACCTGTTAAATTCTGTATTAATTTTAAAATTCTGTTAACTACGTACAAAGCTTTGAATGGTCTAGCTCCGCAGTACTTAAGTGACCTTCTACCACGCTATACTCCATCACAATCGCAAAATTCTGACCCATTAATAGTTCCTAGAATATCAAAATCCACAAAAGGGGGTAGATCCTTTTGGCTCCTAAACTATGGAATAGTCTCCCTAACACTGTTCGGGACACAGACACACTCCCTCAGTTTAAGTCTAGACTAAAGACTCATCTATTTATCCAGGCATACACCTAATTTATCCTTCAACTCACAATCAGTCTGCCGGAACCAGAAACATTTATCATGATCTATAACTCTGCAAAAAATGTAAATGGCATCTATGCTAATATTATTCTATTTGTTTCCATGTTTCAACCTCAGGATTCATATACAGAAGTTTCAGGGCAGATCCAGCTCCGTTCCTGCTTGTTGTCGGACTCCACTGCTACGCGTCGCCAAGTGATGACGACAAACTACAGCCGGTGCTAGCCAAACCTCAATTCAGTATTTTACAATGGACTTCAGGGGTTGAACTAATGCCAACTCCAACTGTAAGACATCGGATACTTCATAAGACTCTTCCTAAACCTTGGATTTAGTATGGACCCCACCGAACGACCTGCCGGTTGAACGGCGATGCACCTCAATGATCTCTGCATGCATCACCTCGGTCTATTGATGGACTACACTTTTGAAATGGAATACATAGACTATCAATTGCCAACAAAACCCTTCATCAGTCAATTAACAAGGACAATTGCATCTATGTGAACTAGATCAGTACTGTTATTGTCAACTAATAAACATCATGTTTTCAACATCACATACACCAGAGATGTGTAAAAAAAGAGCAATACATCCATTATTAGCACCACAAGTCCTTCAGTGAAGTCAAAGATTTGTTCACCCCCCTTAGCATCACTAAAAAGCATTTGCATGCCGTCACCGCAGGAATTGTTTTTATTTTTCCTGTAAATACTGTTGTCATGAGCACATACTCTTTCTCTGATAAGCTATTCAACAGATTGGACAGACTCATGGTGTGTTGAGTGATTGATTGAGTGTGTTGACGTGTGTCGAGCACACGTTTGAGTAATAGACTACCAGTAAACGCACATGCACTGTGTATGAACGCACGCGCAGACCAACCGCCGCTCTCATAACATCAGCCATGCTCTTATAGTATTTTTTGCTGCTCTAGACTTTCAGCTAAACGGTCCACAAAAAAGCTCAGCTATAGAAAAAAACACCTTCAGAGCAGATATTACAGTCAGTTTGTCTCAACAATAAAATAGTGATGGATTATTACACTGTAGACCAATGTACTGTCAAGGGTGATTAAAACAGCAATATTACGTTCTGAATTTGTCTACATATACATATACAGAAAGAGCTTCACTGAGTTTTACTGCCAAAATAAAAGCTTGATTTAAAGGTGCACTCAATAAGATTGTTCATCTCATCTTAGACTTACACTGACACCTAGTGGCCTGGATGCAGCTTTCAAACCCAACAGTTTTCAGTCACTGATGCCAATCAGTGATGTACAATCCACAGCCATCCATTATTAATTTAATCCATGAGAGAAAATGTCAAATAACAGGACGGTTACTGAGATTGAGAGAGTAGGATTCCGCTAGTTGTGTTATTCTAACATCGCCGCCCCCATGTGTGGACCCTCTCCATGTAGAATAAATCAGCTTTTATAAGGTAAATGATATGACTGGAGTCTAAGTCTAGGAAATTGTTTCACCATATGCAGAACTTTGTAATCAACACTATGTGTCAAAATAAAAGCTTCAGGTGAAAGTGACGAGTCAAAATAAAAGCTCCACCTTGTTCATTCACAAAAAAAATGTAAGTAAAAAAAAAAAATGAAGGTAAATAATGCTTTTTATTAAGCTGCTATGTATTATTGTATGTAAATATAAACGTGCATATCAATGAAAATGATTCGATCTCATTCTCCCTTGTGTTTATTTAGTAACAAACCGAGGAAAAATGCCTTAGATTTTATTCAATACCTTTAATAAATTGAATCTACTTGGCTACAATTGCTGTTAGGATGAAATTATGGTTCCTCTGATTTTAATAAAATCACTTTTGAGCCATTTCAGAGCAAATACTTATTTATTGAGATATATATAGAATATCGTTAATAAGATGAATTTTTTTTTTTTTTTTTTTTTTTTTTTTTAGCCATATCCCCAGCCCTAAATGTACCTTTTGTCAGGAATAGAGAGGCTCAGGACCCAAACGCAGAGTGAAAAATAATGGTTTATTTAATACAAAAATAAAAGTCCAGAGTACTGGCCGCCGGAGAGGTGTCAGGGAGTGGAACCGTGGAAGACTCCATAGGAGGAGCCGTGGATGGCTCGGTCACTGGCTGTGGCAGGGGAATGGCCTCTGTGGCATTAATGCTGGCAAAGACTGGGAAATGGTTTCCTTGGTCGTTAGCACTGGCAGGGACAGGGGAACATTCTCAGTGGCTGTGAGCACAGGCAATGACAGGGGATTGAACTATGTGGTCATGGGCACTGGCAATGATGGGGGAACAGCCTCCATGGCCGGGAGCACTGGCAACGACTGGGGAATGGCCTCAAAAAAAAAAAAAAAAAAAAAAAAAAAAAAAAAAAAAGGGAAAACACTTAAATTAGGGAAAAATAAAATGTAACTTAGAAAAATTCATAGTGCCCTAGTGTTTTTAAAACAATATTTAAAAAATAATGACCATAATGAATAATTAATATCTTAATTTTATAATAATAATAATAATAATAATAATAATAATACTTCTCCTAGTCAATGGAAAAGAAAACTCAATAACATATTTACAGTGAAGCAGAGTAATTACCTAATTGGTCATCAGGCCAAATGAGGAACTTTTATTTTTATTAAATATTAACTGAGGTGTATACACCTGAGAATACATGTAAATAATCTGCAAAAGTATTAGTAAATATACACTCACCTAAAGGATTATTAGGAACACCTGTTCAATTTCTCATTAATGCAATTATCTAATCAACCAATCACATGGCAGTTGCTTCAATGCATTTAGGGGTGTGGTCCTGGTCAAGACAATCTCCTGAACTCCAAACTGAATGTCAGAATGGGAAAGAAAGGTGATTTAAGCAATTTTGAGTGTGGCATGGTTGTTGGTGCCAGACGTGCCGGTCTGAGTATTTCACAATCTGCTCAGTTACTGGGATTTTCACGCACAACCATTTCTAGGGTTTACAAAGAATGGTGTGAAAAGGGAAAAACATCCAGTATGCGGCAGTCCTGTGGGCGAAAATGCCTTGTTGATGCTAGAGGTCAGAGGAGAATGGGCTGATTGATTCAAGCTGATAGAAGAGCAACTTTGACTGAAATAACCACTCGTTACAACCGAGGTATGCAGCAAAGCATTTGTGAAGCCACAACACGCACAACCTTGAGGCGGATGGGCTACAACAGCAGAAGACCCCACCGGGTACCACTCATCTCCACTACAAATAGGAAAAAGAGGCTACAATTTGCAAGAGCTCACCAAAATTGGACAGTTGAAGACTGGAAAAATGTTGCCTGGTCTGATGAGTCTCGATTTCTGTTGAGACATTCAGATGGTAGAGTCAGAATTTGGTGTAAACAGAATGAGAACATGGATCCATCATGACTTGTTACCACTGTGCAGGCTGGTGGTGGTGGTGTAATGGTGTGGGGGATGTTTTCTTGGCACACTTTAGGCCCCTTAGTGCCAATTGGGCATTGTTTAAATGCCACGCCTACCTGAGCATTGTTTCTGACCATGTCCATCCCTTTATGGCCACCATGTACCCATCCTCTGATGGCTACTTCCAGCAGGATAATGCACCATGTCACAAAGCTCGAATCATTTAAAATTGGTTTCTTGAACATGACAGTGAGTTCACTGTACTAAAATGGCCCCCACAGTCACCAGATCTCAACCCAATAGAGCATCTTTGGGATGTGGTGGAACGGGAGCTTCGTGCCCTGGATGTGCATCCCACAAATTTCCATCAACTGCAAGATGCTATCCTATCAATATGGGCCAACATTTCTAAAGAATGCTTTCAGCACCTTGTTGAATCAATGCCACGTAGAATTAAGGCAGTTCTGAAGGCGAAAGGGGGTCAAACACAGTATTAGTATGGTGTTCCTAATAATCCTTTAGGTGAGTGTATGTCTAGTGAAAACGTGCCCAGGTCATATTTCACCTCAAAACAAATGAAAAATATATAATTATATTTTCTAATAAATAAATTAAGCCTATATTTATTTTTGCATTGTGACACTGTTTTCACTATTTGAAGTGAAATAATAAAAAAAAATTTTTTAACTTTGTGTTCAACTAAAAACTGCTGAGAAGTATTTCTAAAGTCATTTATCTAAGCGGTCATGATAAAGAGGCCGTTCGGAGACAGAATGCAGCTGATACAGTCACATCCTCCCAACTGAAACCGCCCTGTCCGCAGGCTGACAGGAGCACAGCATGGCTCTCGGCCCTCTCCACCCAGCTGTGCTAATTGAAAACAGCGACAAAAGAAGAGGATCCCCTTTCGTGATCACTGTGAGTTCAGGTTACTGGGGAATTCCTGCACACCCAGCACAAAAGCGACTCCTCCTTGCGGGAATAAAAGGAATTGTGACGGAAGGCCTGTCCAAAAGACGGATCGCCAGAGGTCGGGATTGTTGAAGGACAGCCGCTGGATATTGTGAAATCAGAAGTATTCTATTGGATGCGAGAATGCGAGGGAGGGGTTGTAAGAAATGGAATGCGCTGCTAATTATAGTCATCCAGATTACTGACTGCCGCAACACACACACAATAAAAAGCTGAGCTCTCACATCTCTGTGGAAACCAGGCAAGTCGTGACTTGTGTTTGCAGGCCTGGTCAGTCATTAGGACAGGCTGGAGTGTATGAATAAACCCATACAGTGTTGAGGAAGCTAGAATATGGCGATTCTACTTTGAAACTGTAGTTTGTCAAGCTACACGCTAATCATGATAAGTTCAGCTACACTAAAACCGTCCAAAATAGCCTCAAGAAAAGTCATAATAATTTGAATTAGATAGCGAAATAGCAAGAACTTGGCTGGAACAAAAAGATTTCGACTTTTATTCCCATAGAAACCAACATATCAACAAACAGATTTGCAAATCAAAAATGCACAGATTGCCAGTCCAGCCCTAGTAGCAACATGTCTGTACTCTGTTTATTCAGACAACTCTTCCAAACACACACTGACTGAGCTGAACTATACTGGCAGTATAGATGGGACTGTTACATTGTTTCATATTATTCCAGATTGATCTGCACAAAGTGAAGTTTCAGTGCGTAAACAGTAAGGTAATGGTTTTTTCAGTTCTGCTCTAGAGTACTGAGGGGCTGCCGTGCCTTGTTAAAACTGTGTATGTTTACTGTTTCTGTTACGAATGTAGCAGTACTTGCTAGTGAGCGATAAATGGTCGGGTTCCGGCTTTGAATCTGACGGTATTGTTCGGGTAAGTGTACCCGGGTAAGGTTGAGCCACACGGTCTCAGGTACAGGTCGGGGTCGGGTTTCATTTTAAGGCCCGTGCAGACCTCTATAACATATTATGGCCAGAGACAGTCCATAATAAAAGGTAACATTTAGTTAGCATGCTTGCATGGAAACAGACTCCAAAAATACTTTTTTGGCGAGTGGAAAACTGAAACAGTCCCCGTCAGATCTTCTTCAGCTGTTGTGAGGGACTTTGTGTGGCTCGTCATGTTCCTGCTTCAGACAACTGTTCTGTGAGTGTGGGAGTGAAAGGCCGCACAGCTGCCATTGGGTGGGCTAACTTTAGACTTGATAGATTTATTGGGCCTGTTCAGTCACACCACAGATTAGTAGCCATATTCCTCAACAGAAGGCCAAAAGATTGAGGCCAAATTAATATAGAAAAACAATAAGGCTCATCCAAAATGGGTTTGTTAATGGCAGGGTTGCTAATGGCACATAGAATGCTGATATATAAATAGTAAAACTGTGAAAAATAAAAAAATAAAAATATTAAAATCGCGACAAATCATGGTACATGATACATTACAACAAAAATAATATAATCATAAATATATTTACTTTATGCGGTCTCAAAAAACTTGCAAGAAACTGGTTAGTTATCATTTAATTAAATTGAATTATTAATATCTGTAAATGTTAAACGGACACATTTTGAGAGGTATAAACCCATGATACAAGTGTACTGTATGTTTACATGCAATTAAATCAGTGGACATACTGTTATTAAAAGTTGTCTGGCATTTGTTTTAATAATAGGACCAAATTCAGATTCAATTCAGATCAAGATTTATTGGCAAGATAAACTTAAGTGGACATTGTCAATGCATTATTAAACACTAGAGATATATAACCAATTAAATGCTGAAGTTTAACATATCAAAACTATTATGTTCTTTGGCTGCAGTTCAGTCTCTACCATGCACATGCCGGGTCACTCTCGAGCAGTTTCAATTTTAAAACTGGTTCAGGTGACAGTGAGAGAGCATTATCGGGCAATGTGAAAAGATATGGCAGCTTGCCCGCATCTCTCCAACACCTGGCTCACCACTTACGCGTTAAGTGTCCATTCTGCACACAGTATCTGCTCCTGTGTTTATTATACCCGGGACGTGCACGTCATGAATAAGCGCGCACTGCTCCACACAATCACTTTCTGGGCAATCAAGTCAAGTGTGAATCTCGTGGAAACAAATTTAGAGAACTTTCAGGAAGTGAAAAACGAATACTGCATTAAATTGCACTAATTGTTCATTTTTAACGGTTTAAACAGTCAACTATAATCGCTGAAAGGAACGCGTTCAAATTCTCAGCCCTAATAAATAGTCTAATATATAAATAAAATGACATAAAATTGCAGAAATTGAATAAAAACCAATTTTACTCAGTAGTGATTAATTTTGTGGCATATTGTGGCAGTTCTGAGGTGAAATGTCAACAGTGTGGCGCTAAAAGTTTTTACGTCATGCCAGGGTCTCCCCGGCATGAGAGAACGAGGGAAGAATGTGACAGCGCTGAGGGCGGGGCCGGGATGCTACACACCCTGCCCCCAATCAGGCTAATCAAGCTTCAGAGAGGGATAAAGGCCAACTGGAAGCTGCAGTGCGACAGAGAGAGAGAGAGAGAGAGAGAGAGAGAGAGAGAGAGAGAGAGAGAGAGAGAGAGATTTACGGGCAGCTGTCTTTTCTTTGGCTCTCCATCTTGTTTTTGAACTACAATCTAAATTGAGCAATTTGGTGATGTGGCAACTAAAACTGCCATTTGGCTCCTAAATGTTTCAGTTTATGTTTTCAGTCTGGAGCCCTGCATATTGTTTTATATTGGGTTAAATGACAGTCATACAGAACAATAGGCCAAACTGAGTGTTGAAAACAGAGATTATGACAGTAAGATGAGTGAGTCATTACTGCCTTTCCCAGCAGAGACACAGCAGAGGCTTATGGAAAGTTTGGGAGTTGATTGACCCTTTGCACAATAAAGAGGCTTGTGTTATTGTTTTGCTGCACTCCGGTGAAAGAAAGTCATACGGGTTTAGAACAAGAGTGAGTAAATTAAGACCGAATTTTCACTATCCCGAAGAATGTTTTTGACATTGCAGACATTAAGGCAGTTTGATTATTTGACACGATTTCACAATAAATCTAGACAATTTGTCTAGAGTTCACAGCCAAGCTCTTATGATCGTGCTAGTGTTGTAACTTGAACCGAGACAATTGCATGATTTCGGATTATCTCATTAGGACAATATAATGCACCAGTGTTGGACTGCAGCCCAGTATGTTTAACAACTCCAGACTGCAGCTTAAAAAGAAGCAAATTGTGCTTTGGAAATGAACGCACTGATCTGAGAACGATTAAGTCTCATGAAGCCACAGGACTGATGACTATCATTGGCCAAAGCATTCACACAGTGCAGCTCTGAGTTTGTGTTAGTGAGAGTGGGATAGTTCTTTCATTCACATGCACGCAACATACTTTAAAAGAATATAAAATGGTGTTTATAAAGTATACAAAAAAGCATAAGGTTGAATATCATGAAACCTGTCAAAAAAAAATCGTCAGATTTCTTCCCAAAAGTCAAAAGAGAAAATTATATTACGTTTACACACACGCGCACGCATGCCCAAAAGTTTGGTATAATGTACAGATTTTGCTGTTCGGGAAGGAAATTGGTACTTTGGTGAATTAAAGTGGCTGATCACAAAGTATAGTCAGGATATTACTGTTGTAAAAAACATCACCATCACTATTTGAAAAGTCATTTTTGATCATCACTCCAACACTTCATCCACGTGTATGATCACTCCAACACCTCATCCAGGAGTATGATTACTCCAACACCTCATCCACGTGTATGATTACTCCAACACCTCATCCACGTGTATGATTACTCCAACACCTCATCCACGTGTATGATTACTCCAACACCTCATCCAGGAGTATGATTACTCCAACACCTCATCCACGTGTATGATTACTCCAACACCTCATCCACGTGTATGATTACTCCAACACCTCATCCACGTGTATGATTACTCCAACACCTCATCCACGAGTATGATTACTCCAACACCTCATCCACGAGTATGATTACTCCAACACCTCATCCACGAGTATGATTACTCCAACACCTCATCCACGTGTATGATTACTCCAACACCTCATCCAGGAGTATGATTACTCCAACACCTCATCCACGTGTATGATTACTCCAACACCTCATCCAGGAGTATGATTACTCCAACACCTCATCCAGGAGTATGATTACTCCAACACCTCATCCACGTGTATGATTACTCCAACACCTCATCCACGTGTATGATTACTCCAACACCTCATCCAGGAGTATGATTACTCCAACACCTCATCCACGTGTATGATTACTCCAACACCTCATCCACGTGTATGATTACTCCAACACCTCATCCACGTGTATGATTACTCCAACACCTCATCCACGAGTATGATTACTCCAACACCTCATCCACGAGTATGATTACTCCAACACCTCATCCACGAGTATGATTACTCCAACACCTCATCCACGTGTATGATTACTCCAACACCTCATCCAGGAGTATGATTACTCCAACACCTCATCCAGGAGTATGATTACTCCAACACCTCATCCAGGAGTATGATTACTCCAACACCTCATCCAGGAGTATGATTACTCCAACACCTTGATTACTCATGGATAAGGTGTTGGAGTGATGATCAAAAATTGGCTCTAGAATCATTATTTCCAACTTCTAGACACATTAAAGTAATGAGAATTTGCAAGGGAAATGCATTTAAACATCATGAAAATGTCACAATGCAAAAAAAATCATAATTAATTCTTTATAAAAAAACTTTTGATTTGAAATATAACTCAGACATGTTTTTATAAGATTCACTCTATTCATGCACTAATAATTCTTACAAACTCTGTACAGATCATTGCATTGATTATCTACACAAAGACAGTTTCCTTGTGTGTGTGGGTTTCTGGAATGCCGTGTTAAAGGTCTAGCCCAGCATCGTCCTGACAACAACCTGTCAACCCTCACACATTCCTATATCACTCATTAACATATAAACACCCAGAAATCTCCAGCTGAGATCCTTTCAGACAGTTAATAGTCAACTTCATTCATTTCAATTACTGCCTGAAGTGTGGGTGTTTGAATCAGACCACCGGCATCATTTACTAAAACATTCAGTGGTAATGATGATAAGGTGAAATACACAGGTTACATGTCATTCTTTAATTGAGTCAGAGTAAATCTGTGTTCTTATAATTAATACATTCAAGTCTGGTGAATCTGATGATGTCACTCACTTTCAGATGACAAAAAGTCAAACTACAATGTCCACAATTCCTGATGAAAACCATGTACGCTTTTACACTGTATGCATGAACTTTTCTAAAATAACTTGATATAGTATAAATGATCGTAATAGTATTTACAATCATTTAAATTCTGATAGTGTCTTAAAACATGAAAATATGAATGCCACAATATCACGCAGATAGTACAGATTTTTAATATAATTTTTTTATGATATAGAAGTAATAAAGTAGCAAAAAACGTCAAGTAAAAAGTTAAATTAATAAAAATATTGGTCACATATAATTTAAATACATTCATTTTAAATGTCAGTGGTGTTACTGCAAGAGCTGTTTTAAACATTACTCAATGACTTTACTCAAAGTATGCAGTAATGGAAAGCGGTTTCTGAAACACGTTTTTGGTGGAGGAAAATGACGTTCTAGAGTGCACTTGACACGTAGTTAATGATGCATATTAATGCTCTTGCGCTTTTGTGCTAAAAAAAGCTAAACGCATCGCAACCGAATTAATGTGTCGAGGCGTTTTTAAAAGTTACAATTATTTTGAATTATTTGAGTGATCGTCTAAGACCACTTCCACACGAATACATTTTAGTTTGAAAACTCATTAATTTCGCTACATTTATGCCAGTCATCAACACGAGAATGGCGTTTTCCTCCACTGAAATGGCGTGTTTCGAAAACGCTCTACATTACGAAACAGGTTGGCGTGGATATGGTCTAAAAAACTAAAATGCAGGCATGACGCGGAAGAACGGTTAAAGAAGCCTGTCTTGCCCATGTTTACATAGAAAAATTCTTAAAAACAGTGCTGAGAGATTCATTAACCCGTTTCATGTGAACAGCCCCTTAGTGTCTGGAGTGTAACTATGATACTTTTAAATACTGTCTATGTAGGCAGCTCACTTGGTTTTGGAATAGAGCTTACAGAAATGAGAAAGAAGGTAAATTAATTAATAGCAAGGTAGGTTTATTAACGTACTGAATGTCTGATCAATTTCTGAACTATTGGCCATGTCAGAATTCAATGAGAAATGAGACAAGCACTCCATTTATAAAGCAAATCAGAGCAGCGGCTTTGATTTTATGCGAAGCATCACCTATCAAAATATTCCCAGCAGCTGGATACATTTAAATAGTCATTTAACGTGCGTGCTATAAATGAGCCGTTCTACAGTCATTGTGCTCGATATATCACCAGCAGTAGGCCGACACTGTGCCAAAACTAGGATAACAGCCCTTTCCATGTGTCTTTCAGGACTGAGCTAGAAAACGCTTTGCCATGGAAAAAACAGTCTGGCGGTGCAGTGTGCGTCCTTTCCCCTCCAAGATAAAGAGCGCAATGTCTGCTGTCTGTTCAATGACCCCAGACCTGGAAGAGGCCGCTACCACAGGCTCGAGGGAACGCCAGCAAGAGAGGGCTAAAAATGATGCCAGTAATCAAACTACACTCTGTGGTGCAGTGCTCAGTACTATGACAGCAATTGAAACATTTTGAAACAAGGACAAGAGGTTGTGCACTTTGATCCAGACACCTGAATCGACTCATGATCAAATGCAATGATCAAAAAAAATGTATATAAACATCTCTTTGAAATAAAGTTGTTTATTCTTTTTTGCACTTTTAAATTCAGTTAAAAGCGCAAACCGAACCAGTGCGATGCGATAGGACAAGCAATCACGGCCAATCAGAACATATTTGATGTTTACTTTTCACTTTTGAAGAGCAGGATTTTGAACCAATGAGAGATCACATTGGGTGGGTCTACAAAGCACGACATCGCAGAAATAGAAACCATGCAATCGACAGAGTATCCTGTCGCTCGTTGCTTACCGCGCCTGGTTAGGACAAAAACCTCTCATTGATTTATCTCGTTGCGTCTTGTTAAAACTTTGTCCTAACCAGTCGTGACAAGCTACAAGCAGACAGACTGCTTTTGAAATTTGCTTATGGAACTGACAGATTGATAGAATATTATTGAATAAAATCTGGTTAGGATATTGTGAATTCTATAATGTGCTCCATTTGCATAAAAAGGAAGAGTGTTTGCACTGTAAAGTTTGACACTAGAGGACAATAGTGCCCACCCAATTCTTTCTAGGTTCCTGAAGTAATTTTCCTATACATTTTTTCCATAGTGATTTCATTAAATCCGAGTTTTAAGCCATGAACCAAACCAACCAGCTCTGCGGTGAATCAAAACATTACAAACTTTGATTTAAAAGCAAAAGAAATATTTGAAAATCGAACAAAAAGACAAAAAGGTACAAGACTCTGTACTTAATGTCTTTAATGAGGGAGTGAACTACAGTCCCATAACGTATTGCGAATGATGTCGGCTAACTGAATTAAAAATGACGGGAAAATGTAAAACTATTGGTTTAAATTTGTTGATTATAAAGTATAGAAACAATTTATTACAAAATATTTTAATATACAGTACACAAAAAAGTAGTTTGAGAGTGCAGGGAGACCGACTCGATTGAGTCATTCACAGTGCGTCATGGAAGTGGGCAGTCGCTGCAGAGCTCAAGGCACGCTTTGTTTGACGTGACTGATTGATCGATCTTTCTTGTGCTATTAAATGCAATTTGTTAATATGAAGCTGAAATAATGCATAACTGATGGCTTCAAAGCATATCAATTTAGGTTTGTTTTTAAAGGTTTAAGTTATCATTAAAAATCAATTCCCATATGGAAAAAATTTATGGGATTTTTACTTCCAGAACCAGAGAGTTACACTCTATTACCCTGGCACAAAATTAAACCAGCACACAGCGCCTTGTCAAGTTGGACTGCGGGTGGGTAGTGAATAAAGTAGAGACAACTGTTTAGTGAATTCACCCCTGAATGAATTTTCCCACCTCAAGAGACCCAAAAACCATAAATTCTCTGGAAACTGAAAGTTGTACTCAACAATGTCTGGTAAGTGTGTCCATATGGCAGCCGACAACAAATCGAAGTGCTGTGAGATGCTAGGCCTGTGTGCCGTCAGTCAACTGTGCCATATTGAATGAGGACGCAAAACACAAAAGAACGTTTGACACAAACCCCCCTCAGCTCAAGACAGCACACAGACGCCTTTCTCTTGTCTCAGAGAAAGTACAAATATAAAGACTGGACAGATATTAGCCTAATGTCCGCTGGACAAAGCACTCATTGTAAATAATCCTACAGGAGACATGGGAATGAACTCTGGCTACTTACAGACAAACACTTTCTATTCAGTTTCTCTCTCTCTTCCCGCTCTCCTTTTGCCTTTGCTGAAAACACTTGCCTTTTTCCATTTCCATTTTCTGCAGGCTAACCCTAACAACTAAACACTATGGTACAGTGATGGTATCAGATGGTAATACCATGGCTTTGATGAATGATTACCATATTCATTGTGAACTTTCAATTTTTTTTTGTACTTTTGGCGTGTACTTGAGTCTGTTTGACGTCAGAGTTCAGTTTGTTTGGTTGGTGTGAACGCTGTTTTCCAAACTCGGGTGCACACTAAGCAATTGAAGTGTGAAAACATCCATATACCATGGTATTTACTTGGTACCCCGATGTGCTTCAAAGAATACCATGCCATTTGCATGTTACATGTACAAAAAGTTAGTCTTAGCTGATAACTGGGAAAATTAAAATATTAAAATTGCACCAAGAGTGGAATTACAGCTGATATTTTCTTCCATGATTCACCTTGTGGCCCACGAAATGAGTGTGAGACCAGGAAAGATGGTGTTTAAAGCCAAGTTAGCATGTCACACCACGAGTTAGTTACAATAAGCCGTTTTCCATATTCTGTTAATGATATAATAAGCGAAAAGATCCAGTTTAAATGGTTAAAAGTAGGGCTGCACGTTTTCAAGTTTTTCATTAACCGTTAACCGAGGCCCTTAACGGTTAATACTCGGTTAACCATAGTGTGCGCCAGGGATGGAAATTAACTTTTTTGTCCACCGGCCACTGTGGATTTCAAAATCTACCAGCCACTCAATGTTTTTACCAGCCACTTTCTTGTTTTTAACCGACAATATGTAACTGCATGTGAAAATTAATACTACAAGATCTACAATACTTAAGCCGTTTATTTAATCTCAAGTCTCAATGAAATACTGGCATTTTCTCTTTCTCTCTTATAGCCTACACACACAATCCATGAACTGATATTCATTTCAGTTCGCATACGAGGAAAACACAATGTTACGGACGTGAGCGCTCTGAAAGCGGCACTGAAAGATGCTTTAAAACTTCCACAGAGACATCAAACAGAAAGCACAAAACCTTTCTTTAAAGTGAATTTCGTTTTGTATTAATTGTGTCTTAATTTTACTCAATGTTTCATCAACCAATTGCCTGGATTTATTAAATAAGAATTAAATATAGCAGACGATATAATCACAAAGCGGAGGCGCCGGCGCGTGAACTGGAGCTCGTCTCATAAATGAACCGAAACTCAGTGTATAAGGTAGCCTTGCCTCACAAATAATTCAAAACTAAAGAAAACAGACACAGACTGCTCTCTGCTTATGTAATCCGTAAGAAATGTGCATTTCTCTCTGGTGCGTTACTGCGAAGACCGCGAGTCAGCATCGTCAACTTCATCTTTGCAAATGACACGGATAAAGAAAAGACTTGTTTATTAATAAATAATTAAAATATCTCCTTGCTATATTTTACATATTCATAAAAATTACTTTTGCCGGTTCTTTGTGACAGATTTTAGGAGCTTTATTGGCAGCGCCACGCCGCCACCCTTACATGAGCGTGTCACCGCACCCACCAGAATAGCCCTGTTTTTTTGTTAAGGATTTGTTTACTGTGTGTGTGATTCATTTAATGGAAAGCACATTCACTGAGTTGTATTGCTAATCAGTGTCTCCTCCTTTATTCAAACTAATTTGTCCTTTAACAGACGAACGTCGCATGATGCTATTTTTATTTACCCGCCACGGTGGCCGGTAGGTGAAGCGAGTTTACCCGCCACAACACAAAATCACCCGCATTTGGCTGGTGGCGGGTGCTAATTTCCATCCCTGGTGTGCGCGCCGCAACCCCGAGATACAGACAAATGAGAAAGGGGTAGTTCATTTTTAACACCTTTAATAACTGGTTGGACCACATTTGAAACTAAATTAATTTATAGAAATAAAACGCAGTGGTAAGGACAGAGCAGTTAAAGTAGGTCACTGACTTTTGCGTTCGTGGCCTGTGAACAAGGCCCTAGAATTTAATGCTGCATTGCAATACTTGCATTTTGCCCCGTCAAAGTGCTCCCACGCTGTGCTTTTCTTTGCCCGCTTCATATTAGAAAACTGGTCAAGACTACTTCTTGTGGACATTACAAATATCTGGGAGCGCTCTGGCAGTCTCTGGTGGTGCAAAAATGTATTACAACTAAATTCAATGCACGCCATTGACGCCACTTAACCGAGCAAAATGTTTCACTCGGTTACGCAATTTTTAACGGTTAATCGGTTAACCATGGACACCCCTAGTTAAAAGGCAAAAGTCAAATAACCGTATCAGCCACAGTGAAGTGAATTATTGGTTATTTATCAGTTACAATGAGCTCTGAATTATTCAATATCGGACACAATGAACTCTGAATTATCTGTCATCGTATCGGCCACACTGAGCTGTGAATTATCGTATCGGCCACAATTAGGCCATCCTTAAAAATATTTTGGTTTGCAGTAACAGCTGCAAAAAAAAAAAAGGGTCGGTAGGTAGGTCTATTTTTTTTTTTTTCAAGTTTCAATGTAAAAAAAAAAGTAACATTTTGGTCATGGTGATTACGTAGGTATAAATTTAAACAATTTTGCATATTGTGACGTCACTGTCTGGATCTTCAAACCGTGCCTTCGGGCGCACCATTGCAAACCTCATTCTGATGCAGGTCGTATAGACCACAAATAATTTGAAATCTTGTCAAGAAACATCTTTATTGCATTAATTCAGTCGACTAATTAATTCAGTCGACACGGTCACCGTTAGACTAGAGGGGAGAAGGGAGGGGAATAGATCTGGGCACAGGTTTTCCAGAACTTCGTGCCAAGTTAAAGCGGTGTCGAGATATTTTAATGCATTTTTTAAATGTATTATGGTGCCCGAACCCGTATGACTTTGAACGGTGACCACGAACATTTTATTTACTGCAGCCGCAGCCATCATTACCAAGCGCGAACAGTGAATGAAACGCGAACGTACAAGCCATAGTGTGGCATGCGTAAACCAATAGCGTAAACATAATCATAGACGCCACAGGTTTTTTTTTAAAAGAAAGAACGTAGCCTACGTTTGTATGTAGGCATAAGCAATTTATATTCACAATACTTACTAAAATACAATTAATATTATTTTACTGAATTTGTATAAGTTGTTTGAAGAGTTAAAAAAAAAAAAAAAAAAAGTCTCGGTCAGTCTTAACGCAAGTTTACAACCGGCAAGTCGGTCGGACTAAAAGAAAAAAAATAAAAATACTTGGGTCGGTCATAAATTGACAGGGTCGGTCGGGTTACGGCAAACAAGAATATTTTTAAGGATGGCCTTATCGGTTTTATATCAGTCACACTGAGCAGTGAATTATCGTATCGGCCACACTGAGCAGTG
Organism: Moxostoma hubbsi; assembly: GCA_032164185.1. Lineage (NCBI taxonomy): Eukaryota > Metazoa > Chordata > Actinopteri > Cypriniformes > Catostomidae > Moxostoma > Moxostoma hubbsi. The sequence continues at coordinate 3,672,677 of JAVLUX010000052.1, read as the reverse complement.
AATTATCGTATCGGCCACACTGAGCAGTGAATTATCGTATCGGCCACAATTATCGGTTTTATATCAGTCACACGGAGCTGTGAATTATCGTATCGGCCACAATTATCGGTTTTATATCAGTCACACGGAGCTGTGAATTATCGTATCGGTCACAATTATCGGTTATATACCAGTGACACTGAGCTGTGAATTATCGTATCGGTCACAATTATCAGTTTTATATCAGTCACACTGAGCTGTGAATTATTGTATCGGCCACAATTATCGGTTTTATATCAGTCACACTGAGCTGTGAATTATCGTATTGGTCACAATTATCGGTTATATACTAGTCACACTGAGCTGTGAATTATCGTATCGGCCACACTGAGCTGTGAATTATCGTATCGGTCACAATTATCGGTTTTATATCAGTCACACTGAGCAGTGAATTATCGTATCGGTCACAATTATCGGTTATATACCAGTCACACTGAGCAATGAATTATCGTATCGGTCACAATTATCGGTTATATACCAGTCACACTGAGCAGTGAATTATCGTATCGGCCACACTGAGCTGTGAATTATCGTATCGGCCACAATTATCGGTTATATACCAGTCACACTGAGCAGTGAATTATCGTATCGGCCACACTGAGCTGTGAATTATCGTATCGGCCACACTGAGCTGTGAATTATCGTATTGGCCATAATTATCGGTTTTATATCAGTCACACTGAGCTGTGAATTATCGTATCGGCCACACTGAGCTGTGAATTATCGTATCGGGCACAATTATCGGATTTATATCAGTCACACTGAGCTGTGAATTATCGTATCGGCCATAATTATCGGTTTTATATCAGTCACACTGAGCTGTGAATTATCGTATCGGCCACAATTATCAGTTTTATATCAGTCACAATGGGCTCTGAATGATCCATTATATGTACTGGACTCAGTACAGTGAGCTTTGAATTATCAGTATCGGACAAAACGAGCTCTGAATAATTCGGTATCAGGCACAATAAGCTGTAAAATATTGGTTGTCATTTCGGCCACAACGAGCTATGAATTATCTGTTATATATTGGTCACAATGAGCTCTAAATTATTTGTTATCGTATCAGCCAAAATGAGCTGTTAATTATCGGTTATCTGCCTAAATGAGCTGTGAATTATCGTATCGGCCACAATGAGCTCTGAATATATAACTGTCAGGGGCAGTAGTTATGTGACCAAACAACAGCCAAATTTTCAATAAGACCACTAAAGACATCAGCTGAGAGAAATTCCACGTTTTTAACCCCATTTACAACCATCTTCAGCACACCGTACCTTTTCAAATGGGTGTGCTGAAGATGGTTGTAAATGGGGTCCAAAATTTTAGCGATTTGTCTACATTGGTTGAATATGGTCAAAAACGCATGTGACCACATTGGGCTTATAGTGTAAATGCTCATCCGTTTGAATGAGTTCGAACAGCAAGCGCCGCCTACTCACCCGTCAATCAACCAATTCGCTAAAACAAGCATTTAAACTTTGCTGGTAATGCGATTTAAAATAAAAAATAAAAATCGATAAATATGATTATTGCTACTAAAGTGATACACCAAAATTTGAGGCACCATAACTTTGCCATTTTTTAATTTTCAACTGACTATCTTGCATGTGTATATAATTAATATTTTGGCTAATTTTATTATACTTTCAGCTACTAGTAAGAATGTGGTACTCTCAGCAACACTGAACACATTTTAAATCATTTTCATAGAACATGCAGATTTTTCATCAAAATTAGCACAGAAAAACCCATACTCTACCACTGGCAACTACTAAGTGTGGGTTGTTGCCCGCGTTAACTAATGTTTAGTACATGTGGAGGATTTATGTCTTTGCGCCTGTAGGGGTAATCTGTTCAGACATCAGCCAACCCACAGCTCTCAAACATCTCCACTGCACAGCTTGCTGCGCTACCTGTTTTACTCTTAACGCTTGCCAGTCACATGCTTCTCCACGGTCACAATGAGTAAAAAAGACAGACAGATTGCATTAGCAAAACAACTGCAAGTTTTGTTGTCCACTGGTTATTTGGATGTGCAGTGTGGCACAGACATTGCTTACAGGGTCCAAAATGAACACTTACCAGATAACAGCTGGTAACTTCATCATGAACTTCTTCATAATGTATATAGTTGAAATCAAATTGTTTGAACCTCGCTTGTGTAAGTGACATGAAAGGTTCAAATAAAACTGCCTTTAACAACTTTTACCTCAGTTTATCTAGGTAAAAAGCTGATATTTCAATATTTTTAAAAGTTTACAAGCTGAAAAATATATTTTTTTTTTTGTAGAGAAAAGTTTAAGGCGTCGAAAGCTTTTCTCTACAAAAAAAATATTTTTAGCTTGTGTTCCTTTAATCTCCTTTAAGATCAATGTACTTAAGAAGCAAAATGATGGCTGTCACAAATCCTTTTTTTTGAGAAAATACACTAAAGATTGCAAACAATTTTCAGACTTTCAGAGATTTATTCTTTTATTTATTAAGACATGAATAAAAGGTTAACTGATGCACAGTTGAAGAGCATGAAAACTAGATATATAGATAACACTGATCAAATTTGAGACTCATAAAAAATGTTAGAGAAGCACAAAATAATCAAAAAATGGAGTTAACTTAAAAATTCACATTTTCCAAAAACCTCCCATGCAATTTACAACTCAAAATGATAGAGCATCAAATTTTTCTCACTCACTGGATTTTTTTTTTCTTCCTGTTTTAAGCATTGACCTCGCTTAATTTACTTAGATTTTGGTCTAAAATGGTAAAAAAAATCAAATAAAAAATAAATAAAAATAAACTTAATTGAAGATATATTCTCTGAAAACAAATCACTCTCTCACTAATGCAGACAAGTTAGGGGCTGTTCACACAAAACGTGTTTTTGAACGTGTCTGTTCTTGCATAGCTCTAATGTAAACACATGATGAACAAATGTCTTTGACTGTTGCACCGTGTCTCGCCGTTTCTTCAGCATCTCACGTTTTTAGCGCAGGTGTCACAAAGATTCAACATTCTGAACAAGTTCAGGCTGCATAGAGGGGACTGTTGCATTGTTTCATGTTATTTCAGATTGTTCTGCACCAAGTGAAGTATAAGCAAATAAGTGGCAAGTCAATGCCTTTTTCCCTTCTGCTCTAGTGTACTGAGGGTCTGCCATGCCTTGTTAAAACTGTATGTTTACGGTTTCAGTACTGTTCCAAATGTCGTCTACATGCTTACATAAAATACAGCCTATTGCAACAGTACTTGCTAAGAGAAGAAATTAAAAAGATAGTGAGCGATTTCAGGTTCGGTCTTATAATCTGATGGTATCGTTCAGGCGGGTAGTGTCGGGCCACACAGTCTCAGGTACGGGTCAGGTTTCATTTTATGGCCCGTGCGGACCTCTACTAGGGACTCTTATTTTGAAATGTCTGTACTCCCCGTTGCTCACACAAACAGATAAGGGAAATCCTATATGCACTCATACAATCATCTACAACTTATTAATATATACACACCATAAATTAAACACTGTCATAAAACAAAACTAAGCAGTAATTCTCTCTTTTTTAACTGTTCTGAAACCGCTAGAAACACTGCATCATGAGCTCCCTGCATGTTTGAAGAACAAACAACAGTGCAGCGTCTTCACTTTGAAGCGTGGTGCACATACAGACTATCGATTCATTTCATTAAATCACAGCCTTTTGCAGTTTAATATTTACATTCGGTCACTTTGCAATTTCTGTTTTTATGTCCCTAAATTTAAGACCTCTTTAAATTATATTTAAGAATATTTAAAAATACCATTTCATATATTTAAGACTTTTTAAAGCCTTACATTTTGAAAACTGAATTTAAGACATTTTAAGACTTTTTAAGGACCCGCGGGAACAATTCACCTGCCATTGGCAAGTATGGAAAAACGTTAATCTTGGATCTAAATAGTACCTTCCTCCAATGACAAAATTTGATGGTTGCATGTTAAATGATCTGTCAAATTCAATTAAACTCAAAGAAAATAAACCCTTGGCATTCACTCCATGTCTTTTTAGGACAATACAGATTCCTCTGCAGCGACATAAAGGAATTGTTTGCTGGAATGTGTATACTTTGTAGGTATTTGGAGCAAATTTGAGTCTTTTCTCTTCCCCTCTTGTCATTCACCTTCTCATTCGTGACATGGTGAGTGGAATGCAGAGGCATCTATTGCGTTTTAAAGATCAGATGCATGCTAGGCCCTTCTGGAGAGCTCATTCTGACTGTGATTGCATCAGGTCACACCAGACAATAAACATCACATTGTGCTTAATTTGTCCTTCAAGACCTGTCTGAATCAAGCAATACATCACATGAGATGGGGTGACGCGTTTGTGAATCATGGGGCAGGCCCGTGCTACTGCGGCCCACCTCCCCGGGCCCCTGATCGACTCCAAAACAAATGCGACCACACGCATTCCACCCACACCACTGAATGAAACAGTCATGGCAGAGAAGCACGGAAAACAATAGTCAAATAACTGAGTGAGAGACAAAAAGACAGATCGGGAGGGAGGAGTCTGTCACAGACAGTGTCAACAACTGTGGAGGAGGGCGTTACATATCAAGACATGCCCACAGCACAGTGGGCGTGGTTGGCACAGAGACCTCGACACAGACCCCATTTTACAAAGCAGTGTTATGTTTCTAAAAACATGAGAAGTTTGAAGATATTGTAAAAGAATGTGCAAAGCTCCAAAACACAAGCAGACCTGACCTTACCCACAGTCAGCAGATACAGATATCAACAAGTTTAGTGAGATCTTTTAGTGAAACGTTCTGATAAACATGTCTTTGGAGGATTGTGTGCATACAGCCATTTTGAGAACTTCAAGACTGTATGATGTAAATATAGAAGGTAAAATGACTAAAAATGAAATTATTATAAAACATTACATAACATTTTATATAAAGGGTTGTCAATCAATAACTTGTTTTTTAAACAAATTACATGAAATGCTGATTAATTAGGCTAATCGAATGAATCACAAATAATTGAAACACACACACACACACACACACACACACACACACACACACACAGAGAGAGAGAGAGAGAGAGAGAGATAGAGAGAGAGAGAGAGAGAGCACTTTATTAGGAACACTATGGTCTTAATAAAGTGCCTGATGTGGTCTTCTGCTGTTGTAGCCCATCTGCCTCAAGGAATCGGATATGCTATGCCCATCTGGCACCAACAATCATGCCACACTCCAAATCACGGAGATCCATTTTTTTCCCCATTTTGTTTGTTGATGTGAACATTAACTGAAGCTCCTGACCTGCATCTGCATGATTTTATGTACTGCACTGCTGTCACATGATTGGCTGATTAGATAATCGCATGGATGATTGTTGGTGTCAGATGGACTGGTTTGAGTATTTCTGGGATTTTCACACACAACAGTCTCTAGAATTTACTCAGAATGGTGCCAAAAACAAAAAAAAAAAACCATCCAGTGAGCAGCAGTTCTGAAAAAGGAAACGTCTTGTTGATGAGAGAGGTCAACGGAGAATGACCAGACTGGTTCGAGCTGACAGAAAGTGTAATATATATATATATATATGTGTAGGTGGTGGCGTAGTGGCTAGAGCACCACGGCCACAACCACTGTGCCCCTGAGCAAGGCACTTAACTCCAGGTTGCTCTGGGGGGATTGTCCCTGTAATAAGGGCTCTGTAAGTCGCTTTGGATAAAAGCGTCTGCCAAATGCATAAAAAATAAATAAATAATAAACAAAAAAATAATAATTATATATATATATATATATATATATATATATATATATATATATATATATATATTTTAATTCACTGACTGCCCCCTGCACCCAACATCAATATAAATGAAGGAAGCCAATCAATAAGAATTTGGTAGTGTAAATGTAGTAGGTAGTTGAGCTTTGGAAAAACGCTACACAAAATAAACATTCTATTATTTTTATTAATTTTGATCTACTGACACACAAATCATGGCTAATATTAAAAGTGATCGATAGCGCTTTGATATCATCTTATGGTGGAATCCCCAAACTGCAAATGCAGGAACTGACTTAAGACTATGCGCCAAGATTAGACGTGGTTCTCAAACGTCTTCGCGCAATTACCTATATCTCCAGAAATTAGCAAATTGCGCGTTGCGCCACTTCCAGCACTCCCAACCACCTCCAACATGCGCTTTGCAACGGCACTGAAATCGCATTAAGAATTAGCACAATGAACGGTCAGAGCGCAACAGTCTGGTTCTGGAAGTAAAAATCCCATTAATTTATCCCATAGACTAATTGATTTTTAACAATAACTTATAAACCTTTAAAGACAGACCTACCGTGAGCTACGAGGTTGTTCGTTAATGGTATGTGCTTCCATTGAAGCCATACATCCATGTAATTTCAACTTCATTATTTTAAAATCATGTTTGATAGTGGAATTCATGGTAAACAACTACATTACCCATGTTACAGCAGATAAAGATCCACCAGTCAGAGAACCGTGTCCAATGAAACCCACAAATCATGGCTCGGAGCGACTGCCCACCCCCATGTCACACCGTCAATGAAGCAATACAGTCGGTTTCCCATCACCCTTAAACTACTTATATATTTGTACATATTGCCATATTTTTCAATACATTTTCTATACTTCTAATCAACAACCTAAAATCAATAGTTTTATATATATTCCGATAGTTTTTTATTCAATGACATCATTGGCAATGCTTTATGGGATTGTAGCTTGAGCCTCATGAAAGACGGTAAGTACAGCCGTCTGATTTTGAAATATTTTTTTGTCTAAAAACAAAAGTTCATTATGTTGTGATTCACCTCAGAGGTGGTAGGTCTGGTTCATGGCTTACAACTATTTTAAGGATTTTATAAAACGTCTATGGAAGAAATGAATAGGGAAAATACTTCGGAACCCAAATGGCTGAAAAAAAAAAAAAAAAAAAGTGAATGCACTGATGCGCTCTATTGCATGTAGTGCTGCACCTAGCACAGTCACAAACATATATAGCCTCAAATCTTTTCAAAATGTATTCAAAACCTGCTTTGTATTAAGACTGCTTGTGTTTAGGTTCTTTTTGCCATATACTGATCTGAAATAATGCTTTATTTTTACATAAAGTTTACATATCTAAACACACAAAGCGCTAGAGTGTTTAGAACCATTATTGCAGCCAGAACTGAAATGATTATCCAAACACTTTTCCATCACTAACACACTCCAGCACAGATTTACACTTGCAGTCAGAAGTTTACACACACACTTATGTTGAAGTCATTAAAACAACCACAGATTGAATATTAGCAAACTATAGTTTTGGCAAGTCATTTAGGACATTTACTTTGCGCATGACATGAGTTTTACTTTTAAAACTTACAGACAGATTGTTTTACTTTTAATTGACTATATCACAATTCCAGTGGGTCAGAAGTTTACATACACCAAGTTAACTGTGCCTTTAATCAGCTTTTTTACACAATTAGCCAATTATCTTCTGATAGGAGGTGTACCTGTGGATTTTAAGGTCTACCTTCAAACTCAGTGCCTCTTTGCTTGACATCATGGGAAAATCAAAAGAATTCAGCCAAGACTTCAGAAAAAAAATTGTGAACCTCCACAAGCCTGGTTCATACTTGGGAGCAATTTCCAAATGCCTGAAAGTACCACTTTCAACTGTACAAACAATAGTACGCAAGTACAAACACCAAAAGGACCACACAGCCATCATACCGCTCAGGAAGGAGATGCATTCTGTCTCTTAGAGATGAATGTAGTTTGGTGTGAAAAGTGAAAAACAATCCCAAAATAACAGTAAAGGAACTTGTGAAGATGCTGGAGGAATCAGGTTGACAAGTATCTATATCCACAGTAAAACAAGTTCTATATCGACATAACCTCAAAGGCTGCACAGCAAGGAAGACACCACTGCTCAAAAACCACAATAAAAAAGCCAGACTACAGTTTGCAAGTGCACATAGGGACAAAGATCTTGCTTTCTGGAGAAATGTCCTCTGGTCTAATGTAACAAATTGAACTGTTTGGCCATAATTACCATAGTTATGTATGGAGGAAAAAGGTTGAGGCTTGCAAGCCGAATAACACCATCCAAACCATGAAGCATTTGGGTGGCAGCATCATGTTGTGGAGGTGCTTTGCTGCAGGAGGGACTGGTGCACTTCACAAAATAGATGACATCATGAGGAAGGAAAATTATGTGCATATATTGAAGCAACATCTCAAAACATCAGCCAGGAAGTTAAAGCTCAGTTGCAAATGGGTCTTCCAAATGGACAATGACCCCAAACATACCTCCAAAGTTGTGGCAAAATGGCTTCAAAACAACAAAGTCAAGGTATTGGTGTGGCAATCAAAAGCCCTGACCTTAATTAAATATATAAATTTGTGGGCAGAATTGGAAAAGCCTACAAATCTGACTCCGTTACACCAGTTCTGTCTGGAGGAATGGGCCAAAATTCCAGCAACTTATTGTGAGAATCTTGTTCAAGGCTACCCAAAACATGTGACCCAAGTTAAACAATTTAAAGGCAATACTACTAAATACTAACTGTATGTACACTTCTGATCCACTGGGAATATGATGAAAGATATAAAAGCTGAAATAAATAATTATCTCTACATTATTCTGACATTTCACATTCTTAAAATAAAGTAGTGATCCTAATTGACCTAAGACCGGTAATGTTTTCTACGATTAAATGTCAGGAATTGTGAAAAAAAACAAAAAGAAGTTTTATTTGGCTAAGGTGTATGTACATTTCTGACTTCAACTGTACATTTTTTAAAATGCTTTTTGAAGTGCGTAACGCGTTTATTGTTTTTACTTTGCCCCAAGCGTCCCTACTGCCATTATACCCACAAACAAAAGGAAATGAGCTGCTCCATATCCTGTAGACAGAGACATCGCTTTCAAATGCTTATTGGAAAAGGGGTGCAGGGAAAGGGGAAAACACATGGAAAATACCTTTCAGACAGCTATGGTAAGCCCAGACAAAATAGTAACACTGAAACAATCACAGTGAACTAAAATAACAAACCAGATCACAAATAACAATTTAATACATTTCATTTAATTCTAATAATTTTATAAATTATAATAAAAAATTTAACTCCAGGATAAAATCCCCACTGAGTTTGTTTAAAAAAAAAAAAATCTTGATATTTAAAAAATGGTTAAAAAACGTTGACTGATGGCTTCAATAATTTAACAATCTCAGAGCTAATGGAATGGTAGATCTGTCTTTTAATACACCTTTTTATCATTTCATAGTGATGCTTGTCATGGCGAACCCCACTAATTAAGCAAGCACAACAGACACAGATGTGTAAACGGTTCTCATCTATAAACTCAGAGATATGAGGACCACGTGCACAGAAATCGCCTAAAGTGTTACAGATGTCTTCCCAGAAGATCCAGGTTTGTTGATGGTCAGCAGCAGTGTACAAGAGCTGTTGAAGGACTAAAACATCAGAACTGGCTTCTTTAGTTAAACGCCATTCAACACTGTAAAAGCTAGTGTTGTAAACGAAGAAATCTCTTTTAAATCATTTAACCACTATCTGTCTTGCCAGGTGTACATTAATACAATCAAAACACAAACTGTATGACTACACTTTTATCTGTTTGATAAGATCGATGTGAAGGAGCTCTTTGTTTTCAAATGTTTACAGTGATGGCTTCATGGCATAAGTTAGATCTCGCCTGGAACAAATGGTTAATGAACCTGTGCACCATAAGGCCACAAACATACACTGCAAGTTTGTTAAAGTAGACATAAATGTTTGGCCAACTTACATTATTCAGATAGCTAGCTATATACATCAATTTTAACTAACCTGCACAGAGATATTCTGTTTAAAGTGTCGTTCCACCATGAAAGAAATTGACCTGAAAGAAAAAACTGACAATTTAAGTGAATGCAACGAAAAATATTTAGGGTTTACACTTAAGATCGAAGTATACTTCAGTTTCGAGTGTTCGGGATCGTATCACGCACAGTGTGCATGATGTAAATATCATCATCGGTGCAGTCTGTGTGGACTATCTGGGTGCAGACTTTGGAGACGAACCGGCATGCGAATAAACAAAGTATACTCGAGCCTTCACATACCTTATGGCACCCATTGCGGCAACACTAATAATTTAATGTGCATTTGCATTGCATTGCGAATTGCACTCTGACAATGATGCTTGAAATCAAGCTTTTGTAGCTAGAAGTATTTGCGTTCACATATTTTTATGCTAATATAATGAAGACAGTACACACACAGACACACTTGCACGCTAATAAAAGCAAGAAAAAAAAATAATGTTTACACTAAAGCGGCCATTGCCTACTTGACCTGCCCTCCGAACTACATTTTGACCATATTTAGAATACAATGCGTGAAATGGAACACAACGATGCATAAATTCGAGCTTGTATAGCTAGAAGCGTGTGTGTTCATATATTTGTATGCCAAGAAAATTAAGACAATTTACTTGTTAGAGCCCATTGCGGCAACATTGAGAAAGTAAGGCGTTCTTGGGCTGCATCACAATTGAGCTCAGGAAAATTCTGGAACACAACGATGTGTGAAATCGATCTTGTGTAACTAGAAGCATTTGTATTTACATATATGCTAATAAATTTAAGAAGAAAATGTACGCTATATCCATTGTGGCAATGCTGAGAATCCAATGAGTACTTGAGTTGCATCGGAAATTGCGTTCTGGCGCATTTTGGAACACAACGATGTGTGAAATCATGCTTGTATTGCTGAAGCATTTGCGTTCAGATATTTTATGCTAATAAAATGAAGAAGACAAGTCACAAGAAAGCACCCATTGCGGCAACACTGAGAATGCAATGTGCACTTAGCCTATGTTTAATTGTAAATTGCAGCTATGGCTAATTTTGGAACACTTATGTATGAAATAGAGCTTGTATATCTAGAAGCAATTGTGTTCACATATTTTTATGGTTATAAAATGAAGACAAGAATTTATGCAATAGCATCCATTGCGGCAACATTGAGAAAGCACAGCATTCTTTTGCTGCATTAGCTACGAATTGCATTCTGGAAAATTTCGGAACACAACGATGTGTAAAATCGAACTGGTGTAGCTAGAAGCATTTGCATTCACATATTTGTATGCTAATAAAATGAAGACAATTTACTCTATAGCGCCCATTGGTGCAACATTAGCCGCTAGCTAACAGCTAGCTGTCCAGCTAATTTAATATCATTGTGTACCGAACAACAACTCCCACATCAACTCACAACAACACAATTGCTGTTCATTTATGTCCTATTTAGTAAAAAAAAAAATCCATAGCACTGTCACAGGCAAGAAAATATTTCTTCTTCCTGTGAAGTTTATTCACAGTTGGCAATCCAGCTTATGGTGAATTACTGCCACCTATTGGGCTAGAGTGTGCTCCAAGAAAGTCTTTCAGTGGAGTCAAACGTCAGCTGTACATGATGACATTGGCAAACTTTTATCAAAAAGAGGTCACACACCTTCTGTAGGATTAAATCATAAACCCTCTGGAGCACATAACTTCATTATTGAGGTCAAACAAGCATGTGGAATGCAGTTCCACCCCATTAAATGGTATGAAATATATGTTGTGCTAAATATTGACATCAAACTATCTAAAAATCAATATTGTGTTAAAAAAAATGTTTAGGTCATATCGCCTAGCCCTATATAGTGCCCACTGTAGCAACACTGAGAAAGCAATTAGTTCTTGCGCTGAATTGCGAATTGCGTTCTGGCATATTTTGGAACCCAACGATGCATAATAGTTTGCTTGTATAGCTAGAAGCATTTGCGTTCACATATTTGCGGAGAGAGTGTTTCGTGCAGAAACACACAGGAGAATGTGTGTAATCTTGTTTTAATGCCTAGTAACCATCAGGCCTCAAACACAAGTAGAGGAGCTTCATCTAGATTCTGAGTACCATAAATAACAGACACTTTTATGCACTGGATATGTTTGAGGCCAGAGGCCTTCACCTCTGAAAGCCACACATCAGCTGCTGGACTTTGTCTGAAAACAACACCATCTTACGGTTTCAATGGAGTACCATGTGTTTGAGTTACAAAATACAAGTAACACATTTTTATCATTGAGCACAGTACGTTTGAAGGTGATTTCATCAAAGCAGTCTCTTGTACATCCATTTATTTCAACCAATTCTGCCAAACTCTACAAAGTCATTGGTGTCCAGTTCACATGGCATTTCCTTCCAGTTTAATTGCTTTTATACAGTTTATATCTGCGAGTCACGCAAGGCTCTAGTGTTTCGAAAAAAAAGCTTACAAAGAGACTTTTGTCTTGCCATGGCAGCAATCGATAGAGAAGAACTCTGACCAATCAGCATCCAACAACTAGATCTTCATGTCTTTCCAATTCACGTACGGGACAGGAAGTCCTTCCAGGCACAAGAGGAGAGCGTCCTGTGCCACGAGACTCCAGCATCTCTACTCAAAACCTCTAGATCAGAGCAAAAAGAATCGTGACTGGCCTCCGTCTTGACAAACACATGTGTTATGTCTGCTGTACAAATAGGAGCAGGTTTGGAATTCCATTAAAGTAGCTATATAGCACTGCAACCCAACAGCCATTGTTTTGTCGTTCGCCCCTGATAGGCTAGAAACATTGTCCTGAAATTCCTCAAGCGCCAACCAGCGGAAAATTAAAACCGTGGGAAGAGGGGAACAAATTAATGACTCCTTTGGTCAACATTTCTTGCAAACTGGGCCCAAATCTAGCTCTGCTAACAATGTTTAAAATATTATATATTAATAAGATTTATACGTTGAGAGAAAGCTAGCACTCTTTGATGCAGCACATCTGGACTTCAATAACAGTTAAGCAGGATTCTGTTTAATAAACCTCCAGTCGCTACAGCAGAGGCGTTTAGTTTACAAAATGAGTTGGATAAAGTGAACCCTTCCAAAAAAAAAAAAAAAACTGTTATACATCACACTGTACAACAACTCAGTATGTTCAGCATCATCAATGGCAGCCAAGAAATCAAAACACTAGTCGAAAAACTTACAATTGCTTCAGAATGTTAATAAAGTTCATCTTTGATGCATGTTGTTGTGTTTTTGCCGTTTTCAAATGGATAAATTCCATGAAACCTATCAAGAACACGTCCAGGTCATATTTAACCCTGCAAATGAACTCCCATTGGTGTAAAATCCTTCTCATAGCAGTATATTAAAGCCAGGATCTCACTAGCTGAATCAAAAAAACTTGATCTTAGCTGAGAATGTCACACCAACTGACTGTTGTGCTCTCTTCAGAAAAAGCTCTGTCACACACACCGTTTCAGTATGAAAACTCTTGTTACTGTAATGCAAAACATCATCCTTACTTTAGTAATAAGAAAAAACCTCACTCATTATGATAATGCAAAACATATCAATCATTCCTTTAATATGAAAATGTAATTACCGTAATGCAAAAAATGGCCATCCTTATTACCGTAATGCAAAAAAACAAATCACTCATTACCGTAATGCAAAAAAAACACCTCAATCATTACCGTAATGCAAAATGGATATCCTTATTACCATAATGCAAAAAAAAACAAATCACTCATTACCGTAATATGAAAAACCTCACTCATTACCATAATGCAAAAAATGGACATCCTTATTACCGCAATGCAAAAAAATAAAATAACTCACTCATTTCCGTAATATGAAAAATCTCACTCATTACCGTAATGCAAAAATTGGTCATCCTTATTACTGTAATGCAAAAAATAACTCCCTGTAATATGAAAAAGCCTCACTCATTACCGTAATGGCAAAAAAAAAAAAAAAATCACAAACTTACTGCAATGCAAAAAAAGATTTCTCTGATAACTGTAATATGAAAAAAAAATAAATAAATCGGGTTCTCATTATGATAATGCAAAAATATCACTCTTGTAATATGAGAAAATCTCATTCCATTACTGTAATGTTAACAAATCAACATCTTTATTACTCTAATGCAAAACGATCTCATTCTCGTTACTGTAATGCGAAAGAAAATATATTGATTTAAATAAATTGATTACATTTTTAATGAGAATACAATAAGAATCACCTTTCAGAATAATGAGAATACAAAAACTGTTTTTTTTTTTTATTATTATTTTTTGCATTACAGTATTGAATTATTGATCATTTAGCAATTTGGCTTAATTTTTTATTATGCGAAAATCCAGCTTCATACTATTTCGATTTTGGTGTGAAATGTGACGCGTTCATGTTTTCAGGAAAATCCCCCACATAAACATTTTCGGTCCAGACAAAGAGAACAAGTCTTGTGCAGAATTATCGCACAAAACATGAGTGAATGTTTGGGTTTAGATGTGGAATTTGTGAGCCACAGCTGGCAGCGATAAAGACGTAAACTATTCACAGGTTATCTGCAACTTAATGGAGAAATAAAGAGATCAGCAAACCCTGAAGAAAAGAGGATTTCATGCTTTGCGTTGCATCAAAAGGAGGTCTAATTACAGACTGCCTTTGCACGAAGAAAGAACTTTAAACACTGTCATTCTTTTCTCTCTCTCGTTTGTATCAAAGCTGCTCTGGTATCTGTCTATCAGACCGATAGCAATTAAAAATAAACAGAATTTCTTCCTGTTTCCATGTAGGTGTAGGTAATATGAAAAGAATATATGATATATTTATCATCAGTTTTATCACAGTTACTAATAATAGGTTGCCCAATCACTTTACTTTCAGACACTATCATTATTTTTTTGTTTACTTTTCGATGAACGTTCCCTGAGAGTATATTATTATTGACCAAAATATGAGAATATATAAACATTTTTGCTTACATCGCCAACTTCACATATGCTGATTTTTAATAGCTACCGATCAGCTCAACTCATTTCTTCACTGCTGAAATGCTCTAGAAGCGTCTTGAATTGCGAGTTGTAACAATGATATCTAGAAAGCTGGCGTGTTTGTGCAGAAAGAGGGGGTTGTGTGATGCTGGAAAGGGGTCCGTGGAGCCAAATAGTGGGGGTGAATGAACAGCTGCAACCATGCAAAGAGGAAAACACAAGATGACAATACTTCCTCAAACTCAACATGCTATTATATAGTCAATGAATTTGTCTTGTGCATTCAATGGACAAATAATTCCATTGGGGACCAAAAGTCTGCATCCACATTGAAAATCTATTATTCAAATTTTACACAGACTTGCATCAGCGTGCGAGGATGGGCACAACACTTGCGGACATTGGGTAGGCCGGTAAGAATGGCGGTTAAGGTGTTTACATGCAAACACGAAATCAGTGTAATGGACAAAAGTCTGTGTGTACTGTTCGGTTCTTCTACACTGAATACTATAGAGGGACATACTGAATATTATTCATTTCTGAAAAGTCACATTCATTTTAAAGTTAAACTTTTCACTTAAAATGTTGTGCTGATATAATGGAAATTACATTATATGTAATGTGCATTACAGAGGGGCTCAATCTGAGCTGAGGGTGATTATTACTGACTGGTCGCTTTAGTTTTCCTGACTGTTTAATTGCAGACTGGCTTGGGATCTCACGTCTGCTGCGTTGTTGTTGGCGGAGGTGTCCGCTGAATGTGTGGCAAGCTCTGGCACGTTTCTCACCACATTACATGGAGAGTTTCAGGTAAAAGACACAACTGCCCTCCCCTTTTTATTTAGATTTTGTGTGATCAGTAAATGATGTACTGCAGTTGCCTTATCAATGTGTAAGATTGTAATCCATAAAAGTAACTAATCTATTTCTCTTATTTAATCTAATTACAAGTACTTGATTTGTAATATGATTACATAACAGATTACATGTAATCCATTTCTACCCAGTACTGGCATTGCATAACTGACTACATTCAATTTGCGATTAAATTGAGCGGAAGCTCAACCGATGAGCATTGCACTTGTGAAGCAAAGGGCTGTGGCACAATGCCTTAGAGTATGGAAGGTGACACAGGAGCCGAAAGTGTCGAAGCAGCACCACAGAATGACTTGGCTGCTTCAGCAATTGCATTGTTCATCTCAAATTTGCTTTTATGACACTATGGGTTAGGTGCAGGTTAATGGTTTAGGATAGGGAGGTTGGTTTTATTGATTTAAAACTCGATAGAGCATCTACTGTACCGTAAATTCACCATTGTCATGTTATATTCATGAGATAATGCTGATTTAATTGAATGCAAATGTAAACAAGGCAGTGCGGGATAGGTACAGTCCATTGAATAGACTGTGCAGTTCTAATGCCTTCAGACATATTTAATTTTCGCTACGGACGTTTTACAGAGCTTTTCGTCCAAGGATATACACTCTATGGTCCTAATAGAGTGCCCGATATGGTCTTCTGCGTTTTTGTTTGAAAATGCATCTTTTTCTCTCCATTTTGGCCTTCCGTCTATACGGAGACGGCATTTTTGTCTGCTCACAACAATTGTACGGAGTGGTTATCTGAGTTACCATAGCCTTTGTCAGCTCGAACCAATCTGGCCATTCTCCGTTGACCTCTCTCATCAACAAGGCGTTTCCATATTCAAAACTTCCTCTTACTGGATGCTTTTTGTTTTTGGCACCATTCTGAGTAAATTCTAGAGACTGTTGTGTGTGAAAATCCCAGAAATACTCAAACCATCCCGTCTGGCACCAACAATCATGCCACGGTCAAAACTACAGAGATCACATTTTTTCCCCATTCTGATGGTTGATGTGAACATTAACTGATGCTCCTGACCCATATCTGCATGACTATATGCATTGCACTGCTGCCACACGATTGGCTGATTATCACATGAATAAATGTACAGGTGTTCCTAATAA
Organism: Moxostoma hubbsi; assembly: GCA_032164185.1. Taxonomy (NCBI): domain Eukaryota; kingdom Metazoa; phylum Chordata; class Actinopteri; order Cypriniformes; family Catostomidae; genus Moxostoma; species Moxostoma hubbsi. Next base: position 3,655,754 of record JAVLUX010000052.1, on the reverse strand, counting down.
AGTGCTTAATGGTGTATTTTTTATGTTTTGTCAGCTGTACCAACAACACCTAGATACACAACAGTGCAACTCAGTGGTTAAATACTACAATTAAAATTAGCCTAGCATCTTCCCTAGCGAAGGTCCACGGAGTCATTTGAAATGACCCCTGCATGATCAAAATCGACAAACGATTAACGCATTTTCATGATGCAGCTCTGCTAAGTTAAATCTCCTCAGCTCATATTGATAACACTGATTTAGCTGATGCTTTTAATAAGCAAATAACAGACAAGGAATTAACGAATAGTGGGGTAGAAGAGAGTAAATAACAGTTTAAACATGTCCTTGAGGCCTCTAGTGTCAGCAAATACGATTTTGTCACATTAAAGGGTTTTAATCTAAACTTGTATCATCTGAATACAACCAAAGACCCTCCCATCAGGATCACAGCCCACTATTCTAAATGAATCTCAGTTACCTACCCCACAATCATGTCCCACAGAGCTCAACAACCCCAGAGCACAACCCCAGAGACTAATCAATTCTACTAAATCAGATAAAAAGGTCTCCAGGGCCACAGAAGAATAGTCGTCTCATTTCTGAAGAGAGGACAGTCAAAACATACATTTACATTGAGACACACTGGAGATATGCTAAACACATCCTTATCAAGGTGACAAAGAGCCTTGATCACAGGTCTGGTGTGCTAAACTGTGTTGCACATGACAGTTAGCAAGACTGGGTTATGATCCACACCCTGATACTGGTGTGTGTGTGTGTGTGTGTGTGTGTGTGTGTGTGTGTGTGTGTGTGTGTGTGTGTGTGTGTGTGTGTGTGTTTCCGGCCCACACCTTCCACGTGAATCTGTTCATAGGTCAAAATGAAACCTAAATATCACTGCAGAGATTTCACCAGTGTGAACGTGCACTGATTTAGAGCAGAAACTCAGAAACTCAAAAACACAAACTGTGATGATATTTCCAAATAAATGTACATTAAATATGCAAGTATGTTAATAATGTTAGATTACAACTTTAATATTATGTAAATTAATAACTATACATAACATTAAAATAAAGTAAAACAAAATTACTAAAATGATTTTACTTTTTAAATTAAAGGAAAAAAAAATGTGCAAATAAATACAAAAATTAACACTAAAATAAAGCAAATAAATAAAGCAACCAATCAGGCCTAAAAAAATGTACTACTTAAAGTTAGCAAAAAAAAATAAAATAAGATAAAGTAGACAAGCTTAAAGATAAAGAGAGAAAGTTTATATATATAATATAGCAACGGAATTTGATGTCAGATCGTGTACTTTCTGTGCTGTAATGTTGTGAGCACATGAATAAAAGTAACGCAGCACTTACTTGAGAAAGTACTTCTGTCCGTTGGGAGTGCAGGCCATCTCCCAGCCCGGCGGCAGCGGCAGGTCATCGGCCACATCGAACGACTGGTGTCGGATATGAGTGTGATGACGGCCGGGGGTCGCAGCGCTCAGCGCGCCCGACGACAGCTGCAAGGACGCCGGAGACGAATGCGAGCGGACGTGCTGCGCCTGGAGCCTTGGCGGGTGGCTGCCCGAGTCCGTGCTGGACTGCCGGGAGTGAGAGCCCGAGTCCGGCTCCTTAAAGAACGACTCGGGCAGATGTTTGTTCCTCCAGGAGCTGGGCTTCGGGTTCATGACCGAGTTAAAAAGCGCCTCCAGATCCGTGTCAAGGTCTTTGGCGACATGGATCACCTGCTGGCCCGGCAACGGCTGGAGAGGGTTACCACTCATCTTGTTAGATATACAAACAAATAAAACAAATCCTACTAAAAAAAAGATTCGATTCGATTCGATAAGCGATGAAAATCCTGAACCTCTATGGTTAGGCCTGTTTTTTTGTTTGTTTTTTTTTTGTTGTTTTTTGGTAAAAGTTGTTTTGGCCGTCTAAAAAGTTTTTAAAGTCTTTAAAAAGTTGTTATAAAGCTTAAGAAGTTGATGTCATAATGTTCCTCATATGAATTTTTCCAGAAATATTCCTCCTCCGCTCCCCAACTTGCCTGCGTCCACTGACGGAGTTTTTATCCCGATGGAAAGTTTGTAAACTCAACCTCCCCCCGCAATCCCTCAATACCGCTCCAGTGTCAGTTAATGAATATTCAATTAGGCAAGAGCTCATGAATATTGAATAGTCAGTTTAATACAGTTTCGTCATTATACAAAAGTATGAATGTATGGATTATCCCTAACTAATTATTCCGCAACTGCAGAACTAATACTTTTTATTTTTAAACGTTATATTTCAAACTTAATGTTTGAAAAACCGATTGCCTTTAGAAGAAATAATTAACTAAACATTTTCTCGAAATCTCTGAAATGTAATTTGATAAGTGTGTACATTTATAGTAAAATTTATGTAACTTATGAATCAAATTATAATTAAATATATTAATGAATTAAAGTAATAACTAATTAAGAGTTAAATCTCAATAATAAAGTTTAAATTTAAATGTTAAATAATAAAATTGTTTTAATAAGTTTATAATTTATATGTGTGTACACGCACACACACACACACACACACACACACACACAGTATATAGAGATACAAAATAAATACAATTAAAATATAGTAAATATTTTAAAGTTTAGTTCTAATAAAAAAACTCATATTTTTACATTTAAATAAGTTTTATTACAAATGCAAACAGTTATCTGCTCAAAAACCAACATCAATTATTTTTGCACATATTAATTTTATCCAGAATTACCCAACATAGTTATTTAATGTGTTAGATGTTTAGCATTTGCATTGTAAAAAAGGTTAAATAAAGTTAATAAATAAATGTATTTATTAACTTTTTAATGTACTTTTTTAAGTAAAAAATAAAGCAACTGCACAAAACTTTAATTTCATTTTGAGCAATTATTATTATTTTGTTTTGCTAAAAATACATATTTTTATATATAAATATATTTGTATATTTAATATTTATATTATTATTAACTTTATTTTTATTTAACTTCCATCAAAAAAGCTTTAATAATTTTTAAACTATGTTTGAAGGAATGTTTTATTTAAGAAGAATCCTGTATATCTATCTAAATATTTTCTTTAAATCTCTTTAAAAAAATTGTCCTTTTAAAGTTTAAAAATTTAGTAATTATTAACTAATTACAATTATTTTATACATATTATATCATGTATTAATTCAAAAGCTAATTCAATTATGTGTATTATTTAAATAATTAAATAATACATTCATTTTCAAATTCATATGCTTATTGCTTTTTACTTATTCCTACCCAACATAGTTAAAAAACATGTTCAATCTTTAGCCTTTGCTTTAAAAAAAAAAAAAAAAAAGCAAAAGCAAAAGATAAGAAACTTTTATAAACTGGTTCAACCTTTAAACAACATTAGATTTTAACTTGCTTGCGAGAGTAAGATATGGATCAGCTGTGTTGAAAAGCAATTTTTCAGGTCAACCGTTAATCCTCGTCACACACCCGAACCACCCAAAATCCAGTGTTCTAGTTAACTGACATTTAGTCACACCTCAATCATTAGAACTCTTATGTCTCTGGAGATATTAATGTGTGAAGACAGTCATTTGACACATGAATGAATCCAATGAATCATAGAATTACTGGTCATCCTGTGACTTTATGTGCAATGTCTATAAATCTAATGCAATAATTTACCTTAAAAATGAATAAGTGATGTCTCTGCTGGTGTATATGTGCTGTGTGACTGAGTGCTTTCACACAATGTGCATCTGTGATCATAAACAGTTGACATCAGCATTAGTTGAGCTAATGTTAGGTCTGTCCTCTACACCAAACCTGATTTTAGACTTCCTTCCTTGGGAACCTCACCTGTTTCAGAGTCCCTTCTGTGCGGACTGACCCCCTCACACAGTGACAGCAAACAAAAATTACTTTCCCTTCTGAGATCTTAAACAAATGAGTATAAAAGTGTTCTGTTATAAAGCATTTTGAACAAAACACTTTCTTATAATAGCAACTTACAAAGTACATACAGTTTGATTTTTAAATAAATAATATATATATATATGTGTGTGTAAATATATACACTGGCAGTCAAAAGTTTGGAATAATGTACAGATTTTGATCTTATGGAAGGAAATTGGTAATTTTATTCACCAAAGTGGCATTCAACAGATCACAATGTATAGTCAGGACATTACTGATGTAAAAAAACAGCACCATCACTATTTGAAAAAATCTAGACAGACCCCATTTCCAGCAGTCATCACTCCAACACCTTATCCTTGAGTAATCATGCGTAATTGATAACTGGGTAATAGAAAATCACTTGCCATTATATCAAACACAGTTGAAAGCTATTTGATCCTTTAAATGAAGCTTAACATTGTCTTTGTGTTTGTTTTTGAGTTGTCACAGTATGCAATAGACTGACATGTCTTAAGGTCAATATTAGGTCAAAAATGGCAAAAAAGACTCATCAGTCAGTCATTGTTTTGAGGAATGAAGGCTATACAATGCTTGAAACTGTCAAAAGGAGTACACTACAGTCTTCAAAGACAAAGGACAACTGGCTCTAACAAGGACAGGAAGAGATGTGGAAGACCAGATGTACAACTAAACAAGAGGAGAAGTACATCAGAGTCTCTAGTTTGAGAAATAGTCACCTCACATGTCCTCCGCTGACAGCTTCATTGAATTCTACCTGCTCAACACCAGTTTCATGTACAACAGTAAAGAGAAGACTCAGGGGTGCAGGACTTATGGGAAGAATTGTGAAGAAAAAGACACGTTTGAAACAGAAAAGCAAAAAGAAAAGGTTCGAGTGGGCAAAGAAACAGACATTGGACAACAGATAATTGGAAAAGAGTGTTATGGATCTTAACCCCACTGAGCTTTTGTGGGATCAGCTAGACTGTAAGGTGTGTGAGAAGTGCTACAGGAAGTGTTGTTCTTAAATGTTATTTAATTGTTTTGGATTTGTTTACTGAACAAAATACTTGTTTATTATTGTTATTATATTATATGAATTATTGGTTAATATTAATTAATCTTTTCAATTAACAAAATGTATTGTGTCCTCACAAAACAGAGATATGATGGAGCATCTTAGAACCCTCAGGGAGGGGAAATTATGTTCTGAAATAGTTTTGCATTCCCTCAATCCTGCACAATAGTTTGCGTTACCTCACAATAAGTATTACAGTTCCCTCACGATTAGTTTTGTGTTCCCTCTCAATAACTTTTGCGCTCCCTTACAATAAGTTTCCAACGCAATAATTTTTTTGTTCCCTCACAATAAGTTTTGTGCTCCCTTACAATAGGATGTGCATTACCTCAAAATTATTTGGGTTCTCTCGTAATACCTTTATTCATTCCTTACAAAAATGAACAATGGGTTCACATCAGCAGCCATATTCTACACATGGCATTTGTATTAAAACCATGCTAAATTGAGTTATTTTGGCTTTACTACAAATTAAGGGCGTAGATTTGGCTTGGACATTAGTAGGGTTGCAGCGTGAAGCATTTTCATATTTCCATTGATTGTCGTATAAACAATGGGAAGGGGGTGTATTTGATTATTTGGGGGGTTACCTTCCCGCCCCCCCCCACTACAAATATAGTGTATAGTGTAGTTACTGTAGTAATGTATAATAGATGAAGTGAGGGAATGCAATACTATTTCAGAAAATAAATTCCCTTCTTGTCCTCTAAGGGGCAATGAAAACATAAAACTAAGACGTTCGTTGGTTAAATAACTGAGGAGCAGTAACTGGTAGAACATGCTGACTCAGGTGATATCACCGGTGTCAGACCTTATAAACATTGCATGAGTTCATCAATTGAACTAAAAACAGTTGTGTCATGGGAAGTTTACTAAGGATAACTGGTTTCAGTTCTTTGTAAAACTTTTTACTTTTAAGAAGTTAATCCATAAACTTCTCTGTAATGCCAAGCAGATCATAAGAAATTGAATGACTTTCCTAAATTGAAGATTAAAAGTTAGCAAATGAATTATTATCCTGATACTTTTTCTAAAAGTCAGCAAGGACAAAATGACTCCACATTTAATACTGAGGAAAAAAGAAAAGGGAAAAACTTTTCTTCAGTCTGTTTTTGCATTTCTTTATAAAATCATAAATGCAGAGATTGACAAATCATGTTTTCGTTACAGGAATGGACAAAGAACTAAATGCACATACTACATTCATTCATTCACTTTGAATGTTAACAGTACAATGTGCCATGTGAAATAAGGCGGTTTAATGGATTTGGCCACATTAGTCAACATAATGTACATATTAGAAAATCTTTAAAAGTAATGTAAATGTGAAGTAATGCAAAGTCTCCTACTGTGACCACAAATGTTGCTTATTTTTAAATAAAAAAGGGACAAAAGTAAATGATTTTCTGTGCCATCAATATTATGCTAGAAATGCTGTTGATTGAGCATAACTTCAATTGAACCCGGTGCAAAAATGCATCTACAATGACAGTTCAGTAAATGGATCCTATTCATTTTTACTTGGGATGTGAACTCCCAAAATGACATCAAAACAAATTCATGGACTGAATACAAGGCAAGAGTTATTACTTATGGCACTTACTAAACATGTAATCAATGTAATCTGCACCGATTCTCCACAGAAACAACTCCAAGGCTTATTATCACCATTATATTGGTTTATGATTAATTAAATTGTTTTGCCAAATACACACTACAAAATTGAATGTTGTCACCCTGTGCACACTTAAAGGTTTTCTGTTGCAATGGTGCGCGTGCTACAAGATTAATTGCAAAACTGGATGCGTCAATTACAAGATCATTCCTTCCCGAGTAAAGGCAGATCCTGAAATATTTGCGCATGTAGCAACGGGAGTTCTTATTCTTTCCAATGTTTCTTTCTGATGCAGGTGACTGCAGTGTGGCACTATTTGATATTGCGGAGAATGCGGCGGCAGTGGTTGCTCTTGAGCTCGGCAAGAGCACGCTCCAGCTCCTGAATAAGATGCTGCAGCGTGGCGGGATCCGTCTGCAGCACACGTGCGCTGCGCTGCCCTTTGTCCTCCAGGTGGAGCTTCATGGTCACTGTGGGTTTCACCTGATGCCTGAGAGTCCTGCTGGCCAACTACAGTCAAGAGCAAATACACACATACAAATATTCTTCACATTTTACAGGTAGGACATGAGGGTGTATACATGATGACAGAATTATCAATTATTATTGGGCGAATAATTCCTTTGACCTCAAATTTTACCTCCAATTTTTTACACTCAAATTTAAAAACTTACCATCACACATACTGTGCACTAATTGCCCAAAAATGTTCAAATTTTTCAAGAACTAATAAATAATATTGCATATGTTTACAATCTTATGATAAAAAACTTTTTTTTGTTGTTGTACTTTGTATACTTGTAATTTTGATTCTGTTCACTCCACCTTCCTCTAGTGGACTTTTATTCCACTAGATGCCAGCAAGTACGAGAAAAAAAAATACATTAACAAATAAATAAAATAAAAAAAAATCACTGAAATATAGGTGGCACTCTAATGCATTTTAACCCAGATGTGTTCGTTCATAGACATTCAGTCTAATTTTAGGTCATGCACCACCCCCATTGCTTCATTGGATATCTCGGCCTCTGAGTGGACTAGAAGCTCAATCTCTCCGTTTAGAAAATTGAGATTCTCCCCTTTGCGATTATGTATTTTATCATCAATAGTAAATAACATATTTTTCTGATTTGTTTAGCGCAAGCTCACAGACATTGAAAAAAATGGCTATTTTTTTTTTTTTTTTTTTAAAGAAAACTAAATGCAGATATAAAGTTTGTAGCTATTTGGGGCTTACAGCAGCAGCTAAAGGAGCATAAACGAGATGTTTGTATTTGATGATTACAGAAATCATATTTCACTTTGTGATTCTATTGAAAATCTTTCAAACTGTGGAATTCAGGCAACAAAATAAACTGTACAGTCATGAGAGCTTTCATTTGATACATGGCTTGTCTATTTAAGTAAAATACTTTTCTAGTCATACTAATTTTCTACCACTTGACCTCTAGGTGGCGCTAATTTGCAACATGAATGTTTTCAGGCATTATTTTGTTATTTTATGTAACATAAATTTTACTTTAAAGACGTGATGGTTATCTATGAAAAGTTCAGATTCTAAACTTTCAAACGATACCACACATGCCTGACTTATGTATTGGGAGTGACTTTGTATTCTGACTTTTTTTATTTTTTTTGCAACATATTGCCCCCTTTTGGACCCGTCAGCAGGTTCGCAGAGTTGAAGAGGTTAAGCATTCTGATCCGGTAAGTATGGATTTTAAGTGATACCTGAACATCGAGTCGCCACTCCAGGTTGTGGTAATGGGGGAGGCTGGGGGCGAGTTTGCTGAGGATCTGTCGTATCTCCTTCCGGTTCTCCAAATACAGCTGTAGGAGAAGTTCATTGAGTTCCTCACTAAATCCCAGCACCAGCACAGAGTCCTTGAAGTCCACCTGAGAGATCTGCAGAGACACACATTGAAATGTAAGCTAGGCTTTTTTATAGTGCAAGAAAGATTTGTCCAAAGTGACATATAATACAATTCCAGGATAAGTGAAATAATGTTCAGGTTACATGAATAGTTCACCCAAATAAATGAAATTTCTGTAACCATTTACTAACCCTCGTGTCATTCCAAAACCCTATGGCTTTATTTTTTTTATGTGAAACACAAAAGTAGAAATTTGGAAGTCTGCATGAATCTTGAAGCTGCTTTCCACACAGCTGTCCATTTGTCAAGCTCCAAAAAGGACAAAAAAAGTAATCATAATAACGTATCAGAAAAGTAGTCCGTATATATGGTGCACTATTAACCTTTCAGAGATCCACTCTTCCGAATTTTGTCATCTAACTGCCTGTTTGCATTGAAGCTACTGAGTCAATCAAAATGGATTATGTATGAGAGCACAGAAAGTATTTTTCCCCAAGAGTTGATGGTGTGAGTCTACAGCACCCCTTTACTACGTGAAATTGCTAAATAAGTGTTTTTCTGTCACTGTAAATGTGGACTGTAAATGATGAGCGAGCACAATTCATTTAGTTCGCAAAGATGCGCAAGTGCTTAATATACTGGACGCGCCAATGCACAGTCACGTGCACGCACAAGATCTTGCATGCACCGATTGCACTCTCCTAGCACTGTCCTTGCTCTTTTTCAAGTGTCTTAGCAGCAGCTATTACCAATGTGTACAAAATAGAAGGGGGAAAAAAACAATGAATTTCGTAGCGGGATTGCACGTTTTAAGCAACATTTTAAGCTGTACCGCCATTCCCTATAAGCAGACTACGCAATCTGCGTAGGGCACCAACTCCCTAGGGGGAGCATCATCTTACCCTAGGAGGGGACCAGAAAGTCCACCAGCTGTCCTTACTCATTATACGTTATTCAAGGACCCGAAAGCAGTTGCGGATCATAGATGATCGCTTCACGGTCATATCAAGCGAACCCCCCAACCAATAAATATATAGTTGTGCCACTTCCCATGTTTGGGTTTAACACTCAAAAAAATCTGCTTATCTTCACTATAACATGATCACTGAATGACATAAGATGGTCAGAGGTGTCTTACAGAGATATTTTGAATGACTTGTGTTGTCTATTGGAACACAGATGTATATCAGTACATCCAAAGTGTGAAGGTAAGATCTTTATTTATGAATGAAGTACTCTTGTTTTAAAATCTCCACACTCTGCTTGCAGTTATTATGACATCTTCTGAACACTAAAATACTCATGATAACTTTTGACAACTCTATAACCTGTAAATCTACTTCGATATCTACTGTGTACACATTAACGTCAACACCACTACATAGAAGACGCTAGACTGGAAAATCAAAGACAAAATTCTTAAGACGGCTGCACGCTAAATTCTCTGGTGCATAAGATGAATATCCAAGTCTTGTGAAGTCATAAAATAGCTTTGTGAGACAAGCCTGTTGAATGAGTGTGAATGACTCTTAAATTAAACTTACATTTCAGTCAGTTCCTCACACAAAGCGTTTGTGTGACTTCAGATGTATTTTAGCAGTTTCTTTTTTAATTTTGCCACTTAAATATTGGTTTATTTGCCAAAAAAAATAAAATAAAATAGAAACATTAATTTGAGTAGAAATTATTTTGTTATCTTAGCAGGAAAGATGACTCGCAATACCCTGATGTCCGGTCTGATATGTCTTAATCCGTGGATGTGCGTTTGTTATTCAGAAATATCAGACTGCAAGGTGGCACCATCGGTCAATCAGAATAGAGTATTTCAGAGACCCGTGTAATAATAGCATATAATGAATATTCTGAAGTATTAGCTACTTTTAGAAATTATTCTGTTGCGAGTTCCTCATGTTTAGACAGTTTAGGATATTGCGTTACATGTAGTTCAACTGTTCATTGACTTCATTGTATATGCAGATATCATTTGTAATATTACATTAAACATACACCAATGAGCCAAAAAATTATGAAAACCTGACTAATATGCTGTTGTCCTGCAGATGCCACAAAACAGTGCTGACACACCGAGGCATGGACTCTATAAGACTGAAGATGTCTTGTGGCACCAAGGTATTAGCAGAAGATCCATCAACTCCTGTAAGTTGTGAGGTGGAGCCACCATTGGAAATTTTGGTCCAACACATCCCACAGATGCTCAATCAGATGCTCAATTGGAGGCCACAGCAACACCTTAAACTCTTCTTGTTCCTTAAACCATTCCCAAACAATGGGGATTGTGCAGTGTGCATTATCCTGCTGAAAGGTCATCAGGGAATACCATTGCTATGAAGGGGTGTACCTGGTCTGCAACAATGTTTAGGCAAGTGGCCAGACTCAGGATTTCCCAGCAGAACACTGCCCAGAGCATCACACTCCCTCAATTGGTTTGTCGTCTTCCCACAGTGCATCCTGCTCCCATCACTTCCTTAGGTAGAAGGTGCACACATAAACGGCCGTCCATGTGATGTAAAAGGAAACGGGACTCATTGGACCAAGCAACCTTCTAACACTTTTCCAAGGTCCAGTTCCAATGCTCATGTGCCCATTGTAGGTGCTTTTGACAGTAGACAGGGGGTCATCATGGGCACTCTGACCGGTCAGTGCCACAGTAGACCTTCTGTCTGTTAAGACCAGATGGAAAAACCCTTGTTGCCCTTGCGCATCTATGATCCTTGGGCGCCCAACACTCTGTCTCCGGTTTGTGACTCCTCGGACCACTGTTGGGAACACCCCAAAAGCCTTGCCATTTCGGAGATGTTCATAACACTTTGGCCCTTGTCAAAACTGTTCAGATCTTTACTCCTGCCCATTTCTCCTGCCATCAATACATTGATTACGAGAACTGATTGTTCACTTACCTTCTAATCTACCCAGATCTTGACATGTGGCCTTGTTAGTAAATGATCAACATTATTCACGTCACCTGTGAATGGTTATAATTTTTGGCTCATCAGTGTAGCGTCATGGTTTTCAAACCGGGAGGTGTGCCTCCCCAGGTGGGCTCCAGGGCCCTAAAGATGTTAGGGGAGGCGCAGAGATTTATGATAAATTCACCAAGTAAAATCAAAAGATAAATAAATACAAAACAATTTATTGAGAAGATAAATGAAAATAATTGGCTTACTAGACCACAGTCCAGCTCAATAGGCAGTAGCTCTATGGCATTCTAATTCTGTTAAATGTCATGAACACATGCATATCATGGAGAGCGCATCTGTACCAGTTGCAAAAGCACGAATCTCTCTGCTTGCACGCGGATTTACTATACCTTGCTCTATGAAATCTCCCTGCTCTCTTTCAGAGAGTGGGTGTATGCTCAAAACCAGTCATGTGCACTCACACATCTATTATAAAGCCATATAGTTCTGCCTTTGTTCATTCATACAAAAATTCTGCGTCTGTAAACTTATTATATCGAGGAAGAAACTAACTGGAGTTTGAGGAATAAACTCGGCAATTGGCCGGTAACGATTCCAAGAAATGCAGTATGATACATGGTTTAATTTATATTGAATAACAATGATATTCTGATGACCGCTGATGAGACATGAGCAAATACAAATGACATAAAGGTCAAATAAAAACATCTGTTGCAATTCACGTCTTCGGTCACCACAGTGGAAAACAGCTGCACATGTTGATCTAGGATGCAGAAAATGTGGAACAAATTCGGTTACTGTTTAACACTTTCAAAACCCCTGGTGTAGCTGATTAATGTCACATATATAAGATGTTCTGGTAGTAAAGCTCATTGTTCAGCTCTTTTAGCTTACAAAGCTATATCATAATATGGCAGGATTATTTCAATCAATTCTTTCTAGATATTTCTTTGTGTTAGCATATTGTTAATATCTTGATTAATTATTTCTCGTCAACAGTATTTTGTTTTATTAAAACCATTTCATTATTGGCATGAGGGGCGGCTGTGGCTCAGATTGTAGAGCGGGTCGGCCATTAATCGCAGGGTTGGTGGTTTGAATACCGGCCCACTTGACTCCACATGTGTCTTTGGGCAAGACACTGAACCCCAACTTGGTGGTTCGAATCCCGGCCCACATGCCTCCACATACCGAAGTGTCTTTGGGCAAGACACTGAACCCCATCTTGCTCCCAATGGCAGGCTAGCGCCTTGCATGGCAGCTCTGCCGTCATTGGTGTATGAATGGTTGAATGAGACGCAGTGTAAAACGCTTTGAATACCGTTAAGGTTAAAAAGGTGCTATATAAGTGCAGACCATTTACCATGATGCGTCTTTTTTATCGTTTAAAAAATAAAGCAATCCTTCGTCAATAAACATCTTCCGCAGTAATTTCATTGCTGAGAATAATACTGGTTGTATGGACTACTTTTATGGTTCTTTTTGGAGTTTGACAGATGTGGTCACTGTGAACTGTAGTATGGAAAAGATTCTTTAAAAATTCCCGTTTTGTGTTACACTGGAAAGACAACAGTATACGAGTGGGACTGACATCAGGATGAGTAAACAATGACAGATTTTTCATTTTTTCAATGAAAAATCAACCCCGACTTTCAGTTAGCAGCTTCAGTGTGGTTAAGCATTAAATGTACACACCATCAGTTTTGAGCTCTCGGTAAGGAGGTACATCAACCCCTCCACGCTGTGCTGGACGCTGTCTGATGACACATTGAGTTTCCCTACAACAACATCATCAGCAAATGAAAAACCAGCAGCTCATAAACAATACATCATAATATACACTGCCAGACCTAAAAAAAAAAAGTTGCACCGCCTTTAGCTTCCGTTGGACCGCCTTTAGCTTTGATTATGGTGCGCATCGTTTCAAAAACCTTATGCAACATCATAACTTTTATTTCCATCCAGTGTTGCATACATTTTTGGCCGAGATCTTGTATTGATGATGAGAGAGTTGAACCACTGCGTAAAGTCTTCTCAAGCACATCCCAAAGACTTTCGATGGGGTAAAAGTCAGGACTCTGTGTGAGAATGATTCCTCATGCTCCCTGAACCACTCTTTCACAATTTGAGTCCGATGAATCTTGGCATTGTTGTCCTGGAATATGCCTGTGACGTCAGAGAAGTAAAAATCCATTGATGGGATAATTTAGTCATTCAGTAAATTCAAGTAGTCAGCTCACTTCATTTTATTGGTGCATAATGTTGCTGATCCTAGACCTGACCAACTGAAGCAACCACAGATCATAACACTGCTTCCAGAGGCTTGTACAGTGGGCACTATGTATGATGGGTGCATCGCTTCATGCACTTCTCGCTTTGGAATAGGGTAAATTTGGACTCCTCAGATCACATGACCTTTTTCCATTGCTCCGCAGTCAGATCTTTATGCTCCCTAGCAAACTGAAGTCGTTTTTTTCTGATTAACCTCACTAACATGTGGCTTTCTTGTGGCCACCCAGCTATTTAGTCCCAATCCTGTAAGTTCTTGTCACATTGTGCATGTGGAAATGCTCTTACTTTCACTATTAAACATAGCTGTGAGTTCTACTGTTGAGTTTTTACCATGTGACTTCATCAAGCGTTTTAGTGATCTCCGTTCACGATCATTCAAGATTTTTTTCCAACCACATTTCTTCTGTGAAGCTGACGGTTCACCACTATCCTTCCAGGTTTTTTAATGCGTTGGACAGTTCTTAACCCAATTCCAGTGACTTCAGCAATCTCCTTAGTTGTTTCTGTGCTCGATGCAGGCCAATAATTTGCCCCTTCTGAAACACAGTAACATCTTTTCCACGACCACAGGATACGTCTTCTGACATGTCTGCTTAAGAAATGAGAAGCTACACACTGCATCATTTACGATTAAAATAATTGTTGGCAGTTGAAACATATTAATCACTGCAATAATGATCCAATCATAGGCTCTTAAGTATCTGCTTATTTAAATCCAAACAGCAACTCATTTTTTTGGCCAGGCAGTGTAGTAATATTACGCTTCTGTACTCACGTGCGGCTCCCTCGTATATTTTAGGGGTTGAGCCCTTTTTCAGAAACTCCACAGCGATCCTGCCAAACTCCCCAACAACTGACAAACATAAATTCACATCATTTATGATGCTTTATTAACATAGCAAATTGTAGACTCGGTATAATTAGTAACATGAATCAACAATCTTTCAGATTTTTTTTTTTTTTAATGACAAAATCAAGAAGAAATATTTAAGATCAAATAAGTAAATATATGACGTTAAACATGGTTGCTCCTTTGAGACGGTCAGATTTCATTGCTTCTATTAAAGCAAACAAAATGCTCGTTTGAACATTCTGTAATCCTGCTGGATTACATGGATTATTATGAATATTTTTGTTAAATTAAAAATAAACACAAAATAATCATTAGATAGATAGACAGATAGATGTGTGTATGTATGTATGTGTGTGTGTGTGTGTGTGTGTGTTTCCCCCCGATTTTTGGACCTCTTTGTAACCAAGACAAATGTAAACACAACAATCTTATATGTCAAATATATTTAAATATAACTCACAAATAAGCACGTGTAAACATTATGTGATTTTTCTGATGTTGTTCTGTCACTCACCCGCAGGATCCACTTCAGATAAAAAACCTAAATGTTCTTTGTGCTCTTCTGATAAAACTAACAGCATTTTCTGACGCTCTATAATGTGTTAACGCATAGAATAAATCTTCAGGTTATTTTGTCGTATATTGAAATTAAATGTTGGAATCAAAGAATGTTTTGTCTCGTATTATAGTCACATGATAAGTTCACTCGCCAATAGAGTCCGACTGAAACAAACAATCAATCCGATAGTTCCGCGTCAATCTATGACATTTTACATTACACATATGAATTTGACATTTGGCTTACCATGGATATCATGGTGATTCTAGATATGTCAAGATATGTATTTAGGTAAATATAAATAAGTCGTGATTTTTAGGGTGCATAAGTTATGGGGAGTTGACAAACAATATGAATGAGGAAATGGTTTATATGCTGGAAACGTCACCAATTCCGATTGCATTCTAATTTATAATTATTATAATTTTAATTTTGAAAGAAAAGAAAACATATTTGACACATTATTTCCAACAGTTAGACTCTCATATGCTGCATCCACACAAATAACTTATTTAATGCTTATTAAATTTCATTTATTTTATTTGAAGGACTGAATAAATTAATATGTAAATAGCCCAACACAAAAAATACAAATAATTTGAAAATCTATTGCATTTTATGCATAATGATAATTTTGATCACACTTGAAGATAAAACATGTCACACAACATAAAAAAAAAAAAATCCACATTTAACTTTAGATTTGTTAAATACATGAAAACACAATTTAAAATGACTTCCTATACATAATCTGTGTTCTTTGCTGTTCATCCAAATGAGCAAAGCAATTCAAAATAGTGAGTAATATGAAAATAATATATAGGCTAGTTTTGCACAAATAATTTATTTATTGCACAAATATTTCTCAAAAACATACAGTAAAAGAAATGGATATGAAATACTAAGTTGTTATTATTTTATTATGTGAGGAGAAAGAGAGTGAATAGTATCTAAGATACATGAAACTAGCACTAGCTATTCTGCTAGCACTATGAAACCAGCTATGTGGGAAATCACTTATCTGGGACAATGGTCACTTACACAGTTTAGTAATATATATTTCTGTATAATTTGTACACTATATGTAGTCTATACACTATGTTTTATTCTGTGTTGCATTCTTGTTATTCTGGAATAGTTTTCTAATTAAATGCAATTGATTTCATTGTGTGTTAAATATAGTTTGCAATTGTTGTCACAGTAGTGTTAGGGTGCCGTTTTCACATCATCTGACAGAATATTTTAGATGCAGCGTCTGGACAGTGTCCATGCTATGGCTAGCTGCAGTAGCCACAGCTTTTCTGTGAAAGGACTGTGAGAGGACAAAAAAGATAAAATTATATTTGAGTTTCTCCTAAAGTCCACGTTTATAAAGGTAGCGCTGCATGGGACAATATGCGCAGATTGTGTACATGAAAAATTGTCACATTTACTGTGCACGAGACTTGGTGGCACAAACAGTTTTCCATCTGCCATTGCTAAAAAGATAGTCCTGCTCCAAACTCTTGCAATTGGTTCAGCCAATATTTATGTTGGGCAGCGGTATAATATATTGTATCTGCCAGTTGGTCGAATGGTGCATGACCTCCAGGAAGTACGCAATCTGCATGCTGCCATCTTTGCTCATACATAGGAATTCAGTGTCAGGCCATTTTTTTTGGCCAATTTTCAGCCACTCAATTGCCATGTGAACCCTCACTCTGGATCTGCAGGAAAATAACATCCTGACAGTTCTGATTGGCTCAGGGAGAACATGCACAGTCCAAAACACTTCAATAGTGACTTTACTGAGCTGTGTTGTCAAATGTCACAGGACAGGGAAATGTATAAAGTATATTTAATGCTTTTAAGATCCCTCCTAAAAACAACCGAACACTCGTAAACATTTAATATAATATAATGATTTTTTTTATTATTATTTAAATGTTGCTGCAAACAATTAAAGAGAATAAGGCTACTTTTTTTTTTTCACAAAATGATGTAGTTACAGTAGCGTTGTCAACTATCCCATATAAGGAGGGACGTGACGTCCCATATTTTGGTCAAAATGAAGATTCCAAAGATTTGCCATGCTAATATTGGACTCTTGAGCATTTTGAGTTCTTAAATTCAGGCATTTCTCTGACTTGGGTCAGACACCTATTGTCCTATATCTAAGTGGCAAAATGCTCAGTGGGAACCCTACACCACCATGGATGAACAGCAGAATATTCAAGAGAAATTCCCTGGTCAGGTGTCAAAATACTTGAAGGGGATACCCCCCAGGTCTAATGGTAAAACATCCATTATTAAACCACTCAAAATGCATCTTGTATTCATTTAGCAAAAAGTTGGCAATCCTAAGTTACATCATCTACCAGTAGGGGATAACTACAAATGCTGCCCAGCTAAACTTTGACCCCCTGGCTTATACAAAGAATAATTTTAATTTCAAGTAGTTTTGCTTCATCTTTTTAGGAACTCAACCTATGAATGGCTTACTTATAGTTGATTATGCTTAATTAAACTGGGATACAAGAAAGTATTTTAATATCGAACAGAATTACAAACACCCTCTTTAATAACAGTAACCAACCTAGCAATGGCCAAGCATTTCATTGCAATTTCTTGTAGAGTTTGTACACAAAGCAACCTGAATTTTCCCCTACTGATTAAAAGTATCTTGGCTGAATTTGAAAGCTTTTGATGAGGAAATGTCAGGGAATGGTGTCTGGAAAAAAGTGGGGCTGTGGAACTTTACTTCAACAGTCGTCCACGCTCCCATCACTATTTTCAGCTACTAGGATTTCCGTTGGGTTCTTCCTCCCACATGCCCCTTTCCTGGTGAGGTTCTGCTCTCTTGTTGTACTGTTCGGGGTCTGGAAAGGAAGCAGCTGGGGCAGTTTTACTGATGCACTCAAGGAAGATGGAGTAGTGGGGTGATGAGAGAGACAGGAAGGACCTACAAAGGATGATGTCATTGGAAAGCCACAGGATGAATCTTTGACCTCCACACATTTTCTCAACATTCTACCACTGGGATTCAAGGACATCTTCTGCATGGGAAAGTCATCGACCATCACCGGGTCACCTACTTAGCTTCCAACTGGACATTGTTTTCTTGCTTGAGTTTTGAAACAAATTGAGAGACACACTCCCTGTGCCGATGATGAATTGCAGAAGGTTGCAGCCACCGGGATCGCTACAGGCCAGATTTGCAATGCTACTACTAATGAAGAGTTTTAGAATCAGGAGCTATTCAGCTTCAGCAGCTGCATGTGCAGGAAACTTCAAAGCATCTGGATGGTTTGTCACAGAGCACCATGTTTGGTATGGGTGGACACCAACAGGATCTTTTGCTTTAACCCCAGAGTTGATCAGCCAGCTGGCCAAGTCCAAGTGTCCATTTGCTGCTGCGACATACAGAGCCACACGCTTCTGAAATTTGCAGGACATTAGGATCTATTTGATCTATTTGACATCAGTTGCCCAAAACATTTGGAAAGATATATGTAGGAGCATTGACTAAACCAAATAAAGTGTATTGTCAAAACTAATTACAGGCTTCTGGTCAGAGAGATTAAATTAAATTGTATGTTTGTGTCCTCTGAAACAAGCTTTCAGGAACTCATTCCAGCCGGCCCAATTTTCCAGACGAAGAGTGTACCCTGTGACAGAGAATCCTAAATTAATGGTAATGCAAACATTACTATTACTATTGCTCATTCTTCAGATATCCAGCATATTTTGTGTTTCAGGCATGATAGATAGTTCAAATCACACTTGCAGCAAATGCATAGCAACTTACTAAAAACCACTCATAGAACATTTGGAACAACAATGCCCTCGCAACTGCAAGGCACCATGCTAGAAATTACTCAGAAGAACTTGACAACTTGGAGCAACCTAGCAAAGCAGAGCAACCTGCTAAAACACTCAGAAAACCTTTGTAACCACATCGCCATGCCCTAGTGTTGCATTGTGGATTCTCCATGCTAGAGAAGTATACATTTCATTGGTCGAGTCATTAGTATTTTGTGCTCCTTAGCGCATTGCTATGGCAACTGCCCATTTTCAACACGAGTTATGCATCTAGTACACAACTTACCATCCATCCATCCATCCATCGTCAACCGCTTATCCTGCGTACAGGGTCGCGGGGCACAACTTACCTTGCCTTCCAAATGACATACATAATGCCTTTGGAGGGCACTTCAAAGAAAGAACAGCC
The DNA here is from genome assembly GCA_032164185.1 of Moxostoma hubbsi. Taxonomy (NCBI): domain Eukaryota; kingdom Metazoa; phylum Chordata; class Actinopteri; order Cypriniformes; family Catostomidae; genus Moxostoma; species Moxostoma hubbsi. Next base: position 3,636,424 of record JAVLUX010000052.1, on the reverse strand, counting down.
ATATGCTGTTAGGTCATTCCAAAAAGTATTTCTAATAAAAATGATTTTAAAAGTGAGCATTAAATTACCAACTCTTTTCAGCACTCCAAAGCTCTCACAGTGGATGGTAAAGTCTTTGAAGGTATTAGGGCTTAGGAATGGTCACTTCTGAATGGAACGCACCATTTTTCAAGTTCCGCTGTGCTTTCGCGTCATTGTCTGTGCTGATATATGTTTGTGGCAGCGGGGGTGTGGTCAAGCGTCCGTCCGGGGAGAGAAAGCGGTAAGGGCGCTTGCACCTGAGCCAAATTATGTCTAACACCTGTCTCTAATTCCAGTAAGCATGGGGAGAGCGGCATAAGAGCGGCCACAGAACCTACAGAGGAGAGAGAGAGAGTTCTACATGTACACGGCAGCTCAGCGTTGTTGTTTATGTTCATGTTCAGTTAGAATTGTGTGTGTCATAAAGTTGATTATTTGAGAAGTGCTGTATGAGACTGTGGCCATTAAAGAAAGGAAAGAATTATCAGAATCCACGTCTCTGTAACTCTTTACAATGTTGTAATATGATTTTTTTGTTGTTTATATAGTGGATTAACCCATATACACCCTTGCAACCTCTCAGCAACATGCAAAAAAAGACAACTTTGCAACCCTATAACAATTCACAAGATAACTGCACAGCAATGCAATTAAGACTCAGAATACCCATCAACTGCATAGCAATGTCCTAAAAACTACTCGGAAAACTGCATAACAATACTCTAGCAACAACCCATAACACCCTTGTAGCCGCATAGCAATGCCATATCAACCGCATAGCATAGCACATAAAACGACTCAGAACACCTTTAGAAATGGCATAGTAACCCTATTTCAACTATACTGAACACCCTAGCAACTGCATAGCAGTGCACTGCAAATCTTAAAAACACTCCAGCTATCGCAACCTCCTAAAAATTAATCACAACACCTCTTCAACCATATAGCTACTCCCACCCTTACAAAAGAGAGTTCATGGCCTCTGATTATATTTTCACATGCAGATGAGCTTTGCGGTAAATTGTCCATTGTTGCCAAAGGTTTGCACCACTACTGGTTAGATTTTTTAATAAGGGGAAGAAACCACACAGAACTTCCAAGAAACTGTACAGCACTGCAATAAGATTCAGAACATCCTAGCAATCGCATGGCAACGTGCTAAAAACAACTCCTAAAACCTTTGCAACCTCATAAAAATACCCTAGCAACCACACTGTATAGCAATTCACTTCAAGTTCTTAGAAAACACTAGCAACCACTTAGCGACATGCTAAAAACTATTTAGCACACCTTAAAATGCAAATGCATAGCAATGCTTTAACAACCACACAGAACAAACAAAGCAACCACCTAAAACACCCTAGTGTTGTGACAGAGAGTTTTGCATAAGTGTCGTGCTGATTTTTCCAAGTATAGGTCTCTGCGGAACAATAATGGATTTTTTCCAATCTGTGGGCATTTTCAAACTGGGATGGCCGTTTCTGAACTATCCAATGAAAGTAGGGAGTCTCAATTGTTTGAAAATGCCCACTGATTGGAAAAAAAGCCAGTTTTTGTTTCTGCAGAGACACAGGTCTCGATTTATAACTTCCTACTATGGTTAGGGTTAGAGGTGGTGGTAGGGATGGGCTTTAGGGATAGAGACCAATCAGGTAGCGGGGAGTACGAATCTAGCAGGGAGTCACTTTTTTCTCACATTTTCTTCTTACATGTAAAACTAGAGTTCAGAAATATACTTTATTTTCTGTACATTGTCATTGTGTGTATTAGTGATCAGATGACTTTACTGATATATATTTAGCTTGTACAGCGTAGTCACTGAGAGGTTACTGTCATACATATTCATGAAGACACACACAGTGGAGAGTGTGAAGGTGCTGACAGCAATACCAAACCATAGGAAATTCAGTTTGGATACAGAGGAACTCAGCAAAGTGTTTTTGTTATGGTGCTGAAAACATGAAGAATGGCCTTGTTCACCATGTGTAGGGCAGAACATTTAGTCACATCAAAAAAAGACAAAAAGTGCAAGGTTTTTTCAGATAAAGTACACATCTGCCATCCAGTGGCGATACTTTCTATCTACAGCACAACTGTATGATCATTTCCACAAATAGGCTGCAAAGTATACTATGGCTTGAAATAATAAAAAAAAATAAAAAAATAAAAAAAAGTCAAAGTAAGTTTTAAAGAAAGTGCCGGTGAAACAAAGGAGATGCTTAATCTTCAGACAATATTAACTGCAACCTCAAGAGGGTCAACTATATATTATATTTGCTGTTTTATTTTGCATTACGCTGAAGAGGTTTGCAATTTTTTATTAGATTTTTTTTTTTTACAAAAATGTAGTTAGTTATAAACATATTAATGAAAGTTTAAAGTTTAGAGTCAAACATACAAAATTAAGCTGCTCAGTAGAGACTAGTGTTGGATTAAATGTTGATTAGTAGTTATTGATCAACTTTAATTTAACATAAATTAAAGTAGCACATTTGTTTGACCATTTTTCTTACAGTAATTTTGATAAAAGTGTTGAAAGTAAAACTTAATAAAAAAATTTGGGAAAAAAAATAATTCCATTCAAAAAATGGAATGAGATTCCCCACCACGCAAATAAAGGGGTTCAAAGGATGTCACTTCTTGGTTTCACAATTTTCTGTAAAGTTTTATTGTTTATATTGTTAACCTAAATGTTGAAAGTGTTGTATGATTTTAATGATTTGAAACAATCTCTAATAGTGTTGTTAAATGTATCAACCAAATATATAAAACAATTCTGACTTTATTTTTCCGCAATTGCCAGATGGCGAGACAATTCCAAAATATAAATTAGCAAATTGTTTTTGACCACTTTTTTATTTTGATTATATTTTCATTTAAATTGAAGTGTAATTTGAATTTAGAAATATTTTTAGTTTCAATAATCATGGCATGCTGCCAAACTTTCAAACCCTGGACACACAGGAGTTTTTTACAGGCAGGAGTCCTGATCACCACAGACACTTCCAAACAGGATTGGGGTGGCGCGTGCAATGGGCACGCAGCCACGGGCCATTGGAAGGGGCCCCTGTTGCGTTGGCACATCAATTGCCTAGAGTTGTTGGCTGTACTTCTTGCCCTGCAGAGGTTTCTCCCGCTAGTTCGAGGCAAGCACGTCTTGATCCGATCAGACAGCACCACCACGGTATCGTACATAAATCGCCAAGGCGACGTACGCTCCCGCCACATGTCACAACTTGCCCGTTGTCTCCTCCTTTGGAGCCAGCAGCGACTCAAATCGCCGGGCAACTTCAACGTGGTAGTGGACGCGCTATCGCGACAGCATTCGCCCAGCGGAGATTGGAGGCTTCACCCCCAGTCGGTCCAGCTGATTTGGGAAAGGTTCGGCAAGGCACAGGTAGACCTATTCGCCTTCCGAGAGACCTCCCACTGCCCATTCTGGTGTCCACCTTGAAGGTGTATGTAGCCGCTATCGCGGCCCACCATGACGCAGTAGACGGCAAGTCTTTGGGTAAACACAACCTAGTTATCAGGTTCCTAAGAGGCGCCCGGAGATTGAATCCCTCCCGGCCAAGCCTGTTCCCCTCCTGGGATCTCTCAGTGGTCCTCTCAGGCCTACAGAGATCCCCCTTCGAGCTGCTAGATTCAGTTGAACTCAAGGCCCTGAAGACGGCCCTCCTGATTGTGCCCGCCTCAATCAAGAGAGTCGGGGACCTGCAAGCGTTCTCCGTCAGCGACACCTGCCTGGAGTTCGGTCTGGCAGACACTCATGTGATCCTAAGACCACGACTGGGCTACATGCCCAAGGTTCCTACGACTCCCTTCAGAGACCAGGTAGTGAACCTGCAAGCGCTGCCCCAGGAGGAGGGAGACCCAGCCCCTTCGTTGCTGTGTCCGGTACGTGCTTTCCGTATTTTAACGTGCTGGCAGAACCTCATCGTCGGCTCCTCAGACAAATCCTGAATGAAACAGACACATGTCCCTCCCATTATACCCGTACATTATACCTGTGCAAATTCTGTCTGCCAATTTCTCATTGGCTTTTTTTCAAAGTTCAGAGATGAAAAAGGTGAGAGAGACCCCTAGTGTCGCTTCTTCGACACATTGTCTCATTCCCTCCATCAGGGAACGGAGTTTACAACAGTAACCTAGACGTTAATACTAGCCATGATTTGTGTTTCAGTAGATGAATAATTAATAATACATCAGTGCTGAACCACATTTTCCATGCGTATAAAAGGATCTGGTGCAGATCTGGCGCCAACTATTTTGAATATGGAGGATGCATAAAACATAGATTACAGCTGAACATCACAGTAGCACCTGAAAGGGCTTTTCGCAGTGAAGCTTGATCGTGTCATATGAGTTTAACTTGCTCAAGCCAGATATCAGCATTAATCCTGCATTTAATTTGAAGAAACATATCGAGGCAAATTTCATATTTATGTTTACTTGATTCTGTGTGTCTATAATGTAGCCTGTAATTTAACTATCTATCACTGAGATTATTGGGTTTGATGTAAGAGATTAATGCAATGTTATCAATAGGGCTGGGCGATAAAATGATCTAGATGTTTATCGGAAAAAAGAGAGATGTCCTCGATCAAACTTTTGAGTAGTTTTCTATATTTAGCCTATGTTCTACTTCTAGAACAGGGTGTTCATTACATCAATCATGATAGCAAGACAAACACTGGTTGGTTGATCTAGATGAAATATTAAATATTTACTTTTTATTTCCTGATGTCTGTAGCTGCGTGTTGTTTGATTGACAGGTGGCTAATGTTTGTGTGCTAATGTGGTTATGCACCTAAATGATCAAATACACTTTATAATTCCACCAATGCCCGTCTTGATGAGGATTTTAATGTAAACGCAGTCGTTTATGTCTAAAGTGAATCTAAACAGTGGGACGAAAAGTGTATTTGCATCAAAATATTGGACTAGAAGTGTACATGTAACCAAATTGAACACTGTATAGTAGGCAGTGTCATATAAAGGCTATTAATCAAACAATAACAAGGGAACGAGAAAACCACTCTCTACTTTTGGCTGAATAACTTGAGTAGCTTTAGATGTATTAATGTAATAGAATAAAAAGTGACATTTTTATTAATAATACATTTTAAAAATATTGTTTGTTTTTTAATAATACTGACACCTGATGTAGAGAGTGTGTTAAGTGGTATAATAAATAATCAGTAGATATGATAAAATAATTCATAGTTATGCTTAGGCTTTATAAATATAGAAAAATATCAATATTTGCAGAGCAATACGTCAGTAGAACATTCCACCAGTCACAAACTTCAGAAAATTGTGCATCGTGAATTAGAATGAGAACACAACTATTTCTGGGCTTAAAAGATACAAGAAATAAATCAATGTTGAACATTGTATCTCAAAAGGAGTACAACGTGCCCCTCATGTGCTACTTAAAGAAATAATAATAAATCCTCTCATCATTTACTCACCCTCATCTGTTTATGACTTTCTTTCTTCAGAACACAAATTAATTATTTTAGAAGAATATTTCAGCTCTGTAGGTATTTAATCTAATTGAATGGGTGCTAAAATTTTGAAGCTCAAAAAAGCAGGTAAAAGCAGCATAAAAGTAATCCATAAGACTCCAGTGGTTTAATCCATGTCTTCTGAAGTGATATGACAGGTGTTGGTGAGAAACTGATCAATATTTAAGTCCATTTTGCATCTAGAAATTATTCTCTCTGCCCAGTAGATGGAGATATGCATGTAGAATGTGAATCACCAAAAACACAAGAAAGTGAAAGTTAAAGTGGAGATTGACTGAGCAGGGAGGAGAATTAATAATAAAAAATATATTAAATATTGATACGTTTCTCACCACATCTATCATATCGCTTCTGAATACATGGATTAAACCACTGGAGGCATATGGATTAGACTACTTTTATGCTGATTTATGTGATTTTGGGAGTTTCAATATTTTAGCACCAATTCACTTTCATTGATGGACCAAAAGAGCTGAGATAGTCTTCTAAAAATCTTAATTTGTGATCTGCAGAAGAAAGGAAGTCATACACATCCAGGATGGCATGAGGGGGAGTAAATGATGAGAGAAGTTTCATTTTTGGGTGAATTATTAAGCATGATGCAGCCCCTGTACCAAACAACTTTTTCCATGCCTGCTCTACCTCCTCTAGTGTGCAGAACATGATGTGCCAAGTGATCCTGCTTATTTAGCATTTTTTAGCATTCCTTGCATTGTTTATACATGTTATATGCACAACAATAATGCCCTGTCAGCATTAAGAAAAATTTAGACCCTACACATAAACTGATTTTAATGTAATTGTTTTGGTACAACTTGGTACTCAATACTCACTACTCATGAGTACTTTTAAATGAGCTACTATTTTACTCTTACTTGAGTAGTTTTTAGGACAGCTACTTTTACTCTACTTACTCAAAATTTTTTGGGAAGTAACAGTACTTCTACTTGAGTATGATTTTTCAGTACTCTTTCCACCCCTGCGCATAATACAATTTCTTATTTTTTTGACAATAGTCTAGTTTCCATCCACCTTTCGTGCTATGTGAAAATGCGGGAACAAAATGCAACATTTGCCGCCTTCTGCCCGCTCCCATTCAAATGGCCTTTTATTGCTAAAAAGGGTGTGCGTGATGACATCATGCCTAAAAAAACATGTCGCATGAGTTTTGGTTTAGCTCAAAAGAAATCTGCCCTGAAGCCGTTTCCATACAGAAATGAGAGTTTATCACTAATTCACATCCCTGATGCCCCTATTTTTATTCCTCCGAAGTTTTGGTAAAATGGGGAGATTATTGAGACAATTCATTAAAATTAGCCAGTTTACTCTCATTTTAATTAACAAATAAAAGCATTCAGAAGAGGAGGAATTGCAAAAGAAAGGGAGCAGTTAACCTTCTGATAGGACTGTAATATTGGTCCTGATGTTGCACCTATCACAGGTTGGCACTGGTTACGACCCGAATGTGAATCGTCATGGCCCTGTTCAAGCTGGCAACCTGTCGGCAAAAGTAGTGGGGGGAACTTTCTGTCTCTGTATAAGGACCATCAATCGATGTGTATATGCAGTGTGCAGCTATTAAAGAAAAAAAAATATGCTGCGTTATATCAGGGTTTACATATGATACATTCCTGATATTCAATATTTGTAACAATCATCTAATCAAAAGCATTGCTATCACAACTACACATGTCCCACATATTTCTCCAGCAACTTTTAATGACCAACTGAACTTGATTATCATCCAAAATGTATTTTAGCTTCATAATGCAAATGTACATATTCTGAAGATGCAGCAAATGTGATCCGAGGTAAAGAGGGTCAGATTTAAAATATTTAAACGTTTTAAAATGTTCAAAAGCGAATTTTCTGAACGTGAACTCAGCATTAGACAAATAGTTATGATAGTTTATAGCTAATTTAAGTTTGTGTAAAGAAAAGGCATATATAGGTCTAAAAAATCTATATTTTTTTCGTTTGGTAATGTATTTTTTTTATATAATGCTTTTTTTCATTTGGCAATTTATTTTACTTAATACACAGAATTTTACCGGGATTTTTTCAAAAATAGACTAAACAATAATTTAATAGAATTGGGCTGTAAGTGTTCACCTAGTATTGTGTATTTATTTTTAATTTAAAACATCTTTGTGCACAGAAATGATATGTTTTTTGTACTGTGGGCTAATTCTGTGACTGCCTTCTATTATTTTGAATGGTGTGGAAAAGAAACTTTATTAAATAAACGGATGGATACCGCGATTAAATTAATCGCAAACAGTGGCAATTCATTTGTTCAATGTGCACGAGATATTTGTGTTGGCACTCCTGGAAGTGTAACGTTTGCAGATTGGCTCTATATGCCGTAAAGATCAATCCATCATCACATACAATAAATTGGCTTTCAATACTGTCGTCATGATTAACACAGGCTAATGATTGGGGCAAACTCTGTCATGTGACGCCACATTTTTGCATTAATGCCAATTTTATCAACAAAATGTGTTTCCAAACCATTTTTTCACGTCATTTGATGTATCGACATAGAGTTTATGTGCTTAAGTTAGACGGAAAAATATTTTGTCTACATTTGTGACATTTTAGCAATAATGTGCGTTTCCATCAGCTTTGATGCACTAATACTTTTTTCGCAAAAAATCCTTAGATGGAAACGTAGTTATTGTTTCATTACAGTGAAAGTATCTCTGGTGGTTTTGCAGGGATCTCTGTTTCAGCATCGCTGGGATGCCAACAGTCCCATGATTTGAGACTGAAATTTTAAAGAACACAAATATTAAATTCAACACCAGACCAGCAACCAGGAGAATACTGCACTATTATTGAGGGGCCCATGTAGATTTGCCTAAGTTTTATTAGTTAAATTTCCCAAAATATGCCTTTAAATAAAACTATTAATAACCAGATACATATATTTTGCATCCAACATTGATGCAAAAATACTTTTGTTTATAAAACAAAAACAATTAAAAAAACTCTGGACAAAAAGACAGCAATAGTTTGTACAGAGTTTCTTCTTCTTTGACTTATTATTAAATATCACTGGACTTTACAAGTTCTTTTGTGAGTAACTCTCTTAAAGTGACTGTGAAAGTTTATTTCCAAATGTACATATGACCTTTCCTGGTCTTGTCTTTCTGACTGTGTTTACAAGTTACCAACAGTAATGAACAGAAAGTTGTGGTGTTTTCATTGGTGCTGTATAGGCCTACATGTTTATGTATTGCTTATGTACAGCACCATTTTACGTTTATTTGAGTAAAACCATGGTACATTTCCATAAGGTATGGGTAAAGGCATTGCAACGAAACCTAAAATAATTGTGAGAGAGCGCATAACTATCTCATAAAATAAATTCCCTCCCTGTCCTCAGGACACTGTGAATGTGAATTTGGGGAGACAGTGTTTTGTGATGCTTGCTGCATGCAACATTGAATCCTCCTTCACTCATACAGGAAGACCGTTTTGTGCATCAAGCGCTCTGTTTGTAGCAGATGACAGAGAACAGAGTGCAAACTCACTTTGTAGCAAGAGGCACAAACAAAGTACATATTTATTTAAATAAATAGCAGCCTTTGTGGTTTAATAATCACTTTGAGTCACATAGTGACCGGCTTTTCTGGAGTGGGAAGCTCATCATAACATCAGAACCAGTTGGTCTTAACAACACAAACACTTCAAAATAAAAGCTCAATTTAAATAAAAAAAAGTAAGACAGAAGTGTAATATTCACTGTTAAACTACTACTACAAGTGATAATGCTATTATTAATAATAAATCAATAGTAAGTGTATTATATTTAAGCAATATCTCAAATCTGTGATGCTCTGTAGTGCAGCTCTTTATTTGACAAATATATCTCCAGTGTTTTTTAGACCGGCGAGTACCAAAAAAAGTATCGTTACTCGTACTTGGTCTCAAAAAAATTGAGACATCCCTAATCAAGTCTAAAAAATAATCAAAGCCAGCCAATTAGTTTGGAACTGTTGATTTCAGCTAGTCAGTCTGAAGTTGGCATTAGGTTTTGGAGAAACGGCTGCCGTTACAGTGTTTTGTACAAAAGCGATTAAAACAATACTAAGATGACAAATATCTACTGTTTTATTGTTTCAGCTGGTATGTATCTACCAGCCTTTATAAATCCTTATGTCTTTCTGCTGTGTGGTTGTGATTGGCTCTGTAAGGAGAGCTCTTCACAGATGTGATGGCAGCATTTGTGCACCAGGTGGCGATAGAGAGTCTGTCTCAGGAGCAGATGTTTGTGATGCTGTCCAGCCTTTGTGAAGAGCTGCCACAGGGAAAAGACATCAACCTGGGCAAGATAGCAAATGGACCGCTGTAAGACTATTGACTGATTATATTATATCTCTGAATTTAAAGCTGATGTAACTTTTTCAGTGTTAAAATACTTTCTTCTATCTTAGCTTAATATGCAGAGAAAACTATAAGTAAGCCATCCATTGGTTAATTTTCACAAAAACTGTAAACACTGTGTCTCTGTGGCTCTATAAAAATGTCTCTGTTTGTTTTGAGCGACTTGCTTAGACCCACCCAAACAATGTTTGTCAACGAATGACGTGAGTTGGGGGTGGGACTGTCGGAATGTTTGAACAACTGCAGAAGAGGGGCATATTCAGAAAGCTGTTTGAGTGTGGCACTAGTGGAGCAGAAATTACATTCTTCAGCTTTAAGTCAACATGAAATTGTAAATGTTCCTTAATACATGATCCTGGTCTTATAGTGAATGATTCATATGTGCACTTGAATGTCACAATCTTGCATCTAAACTTGCTCCGTCTCTGAAAAGAATAGGGGTGGGAAATTTAACGTTCACTGTCCTTTTTATGCATTTCGCACATCGTTTTATGGTCTGGTTCTGCATAATGTGGAGGCTCATTTTAGTTTATCGCGGCCCATTTGGTCCATTTCGTGGACGACCCACTGGCCCGCTAGATTCTTCCAATGGCTAGTCCACCCTGATTGGCCCCAGAATGCATTGGCCAACCGGGAAAATTCCCGGTATGCCAGATTACCAGCCCAGCCCTGATATGAAACTGTAGTTGATGGTTTAATGCGTAAAAAGATAACAAAATTATGCAGTATCATTTGCTTTTACGTTCTGAAACTTCAATAATGTTTTCCCCTAGTTCCTGTGTCAGTAATTTTTTTTTTTAGAAATAAGTCAGGGGTATACATAGTACACAATACTACAGATATATTTTACAATAATGCCAAGACATTATATTCATTACGTAGTGCAATGGTTTTCAATGCTTTGGAGTTATTGGAGGTACAAAGAGTATTTAAATAATATTTCAAGTCTTTACAAAAAAGTGCAAATAGCGGCTTTATATACATAAATTTACACTTATGAATAAAGAACTTGGCAAGAAAAATAAACATATTAATTTAATATTAACTTAAGTTATCAAAACTGTGAAAACCAAATAAAACGTCTTTATAAAGCAAAGAAAAACTAGTTAAAATATAGGTACGTACAAACAAAATTTTCTCCAAAATACTACAGCGTGGACACATTCACAAAAAAGGTGAGGGGCAGATTCATCTACAGCATTACAGAAGGAGCAAAGTGGATCTATTTCAGGGAACATATTTCATAAATAAAGATTGACTGGGTAAAAACGGTGTAACAGTTTAAAGGACACCTCCTTAACCTTGTTGGTAATTAAATATTTGTGAGGTAAAGATCATACGATCTGCGTCAGACATGCTTGTGTAGCGTCTTGGGTGTGTTGCGTCATAAACATAAAATGTTTAGTTCAAAGTGTCAAGTTAAATATAGTTTAATACTCAATCTTTAAACACATCTTGAGATCCCTTAGTTCGCATTTGCGCTCCTTCAAGTGTTTTGAATGCAAGAACATAATGCATATCTGAGTTGTGGGTTGATTTCTTCACTGTATAAACGGAGCATTGCCACACAGCTGAAATTTCACTTACTGCCCTCTGGAGTAAACAGGTGGTACTACAAGCTTGCGTTTCTCAGGAATTTCTCAGGAAAGCTTTGCGATAAATTGCGTTAATTTTTTTAACGTGTTATTTTTTGTAAAATTAATCACACATTATTAATGCATTTTATATATATTATTATTATTTTTTTATAACAGTCCAGGGTAATAATCCAAAACAGTACAAATATGCTTAGGTCAGTACACAGGAAAATCAATCCAAAGGGGTTTATAATACAAAATCCAAAAACAGGAGAGAGATCAAAGCACAGAGAGATCAGTCCAAACAATACATCAAATCCAAATCGCAAGGCCGAATAAACTGAATCCAAAACACAGCAGGGTCATACACAGAAGATATAAGTCATATAATAAATGCTCAGAATGCTTGCCAGGGTAGAACAATACTTCACACTGATCCTATAGTGTTCAGTGCTTAAATAGTCCACAGGTGATTATACTAAGGAGAAACAGGTGTGACCGTTTTAAAATTCAGTTGAAGGAGCCCTCTAGTAGCGTTCAGGAGAAGTGGCTCATTCCAAGGGTTGTAACAGAGCCCCCCGCTCCGAGCGATTCCTGACGCTAGGAAGCTGTCTGTGTCAGGGTCTACCTCGAGCTCTGGGAGCAGGATGATCTTGGTGGAATTCAATGATGAGGGCTGGGTCCAAGATATACTCTGTGGTGACCCAAGAATGCTTCTCTGGTCCATAACCCTCCCAGTCCACCAGATATTGCAAAACATGACACGACATCTCGAGTCTAGAAACTTGTGAACTTTGAATGCCTCCTTGCCATCAGTCATCAGGGGGAGTGGTCTCTGGTTGTGAGTCACATCGTTCCCCCTCGGACCACCAGCAGGTTTAAGCAAGCACACATGAAACATTGGAGAAATACGATGATTAGCCAGGAGCTGAAGTCTATAGGAAACTGGAGTAATCTGTTTTATAATTTTGAATGGACCAACATACCTTGGACTCAGTTTTTTACATGGCAGATGAAGACGAAGAGTAGAGAGCCAAACCTATTGTTCAGGTTGATAATTGAGGTTTGGTTAATGACGGCTGTCGGCCTATAACTTTTGGCAACGTACAGCACTTTGAAGTTGAACATGAGCTAAATCCCATACAGCCTCACTTCGATGTGTCCAATCATCAACCGCAGGAACATTTGAAGGTTCACTAGCCCATGGAAATAATGGAGGTTTAAAACCCAAAATGCATATAAAGGGAGTTGTGCCAGTAGAATATGTGGAGGGAATTCTGGGCATACTCTGCCCAAGGTAGATATAGACTTGTGATGACAGAAAGAATGTAGAAATCTTTCTAGTTCCTGACTGAGACATTCCATCTGACCATTTGATTAAGGGTGATACCCAGAAGTGAGACTCACATTGACATTTAACTGTTTGAAATTAGCCCTCCAGAAGTGGGATGTAAATTGTGAACATCGGTCTGAAACAATGTCTTCAGGTAGTCCATACAATCCGAATACAAATTGGAAAAATACTCTGTAGTTTCGAGAGCAGTGGGTAACTTGGGTAGGGGAATCAAGTGGCAGGCCTTGGAAAAATGATCAACCACAAGTATGACTGTGTTTCCTTGAGACATGGGTAGGTCTGTAACAATGTCTAAAGCTATATGAGACCAAAGGCGTTAGATGATTTTCTTTAATGCACCAGATTGTTCCACCAGGACTGATTTTGAATTTTTGTTCAGGAGAAGCAACTCATTCCAAGGGTGTAACAGTCCCACGTTCCATGATTAATCACGATTAATCACAGAAAACAGTCCAATTAATAAATGTTTTAATTGATTCACAGCCCTGCTTTAAACATAACGATCAGATATGTTGGTATTGAAAATATAGTTTCTGATTATATTTTTATGTTTGTTTTAATGTACTATGCACCTTGATTATTTGTGATTAATCATTGAACTTTTGCACAGTACTGTATTTATATTATATAAAAACCTGGATGTTTTCTCATGTGATTCAACTGTCAAGTGATCTAGTTTGTTTTGTGTGTAATCTGTTATTGTGCTTGTTAAAGTGCTCTTCTCTTTCTCCTCAGTGTTCAGTAAGGCCAGAAGTGCTTCTCCCTGCATCGTGTTCTTTGATGAACTGGACTTTTTAGCTCCTAATATAGGACACAGTGACTCTGGAGGGGTCATGAACAAGTCAGAAATCACGAAACCTGCTCACACAACACCACACAAACACGTGTATGTGTCCTGTGAGGTGAAATATGTGTTCTAGACACATCAATGTAAAAGCAAACAATAATATTCAGCTAAATATTTCACAAATTTAAAATTTTTATTATAAATAAATGTTTGATTACATTTGTACAATAAATTATGTTGGTGCTGTGTTGTGTCACCTCTTGATGAAATATAAAATCTGTAAAACCTGAAGCAAAATCTGTTGAGAACCACTGTTATTAGACATATTGTGAGAGGTTTACAGTGCATTTCTTAGCTGTTTTATAAATTACAACTGATTTAAAATTATGTAGTCAGGATTTATGATATATATATATATATATATAGTATTAAGCAGTTGTATTAAGATCCATGTGCTGTTTAATAACAGAATAAACAGTAAAACAAAGTAGCAAAATATAGTGAAAACCAAAGGCAGGCAAGGGTTCTGTACACAGTTAGACAGCCCATAAAGTCAAACCAAGAACATGCAGGCTGGGAAAATCAAAGAACAGGGAGAACAGGGAAAACAGGACTAGGCAAACAAGACTTCACAATGAATGCGTGAAGTTTGAAGGCTTGACGAGCAGGAGGTGTCCAGTTTTGTTTCTGGGCTTTACCACAGAGCAATGAGGTGAGCGGGGCAGCCACCGAGCTGAAGCCTCGAATGAATCATCTGTAGAGGTTGGCAAAACCAAGGAAGCGATGTAGTTCTTTGACTGACACAGGTAGTGGCCACTGCAGCACAGCTTGTACCTTGGAAGTGTTCATGGTGACCCCCTCGGCGGAGATGACAAATCCCAGGAAAGAGATGGTAGACTTGTGAAACTCATATTTCCCCATCTTAGCATAAAGTTGACGTTGGATGAGGCAGTTGAGCATCAAGGGAAGAAGAGTATATCAGAATGTGAGAAGGAAACTGTGTAGCCTTTGATTTGCTGAATGCCTCCTGTATATCTGAATATCAAAGTGGTAGGATCTATATCTCCTTTTCAGGGAAGATCATTGTGGTGCTTACAAGAGGGAGAGAGATGGGTTCAGGAAGGTTGAGGCAAGACTGGAAACAGGTAGCACTCCAACGAGTGATTTGTCCATCTCTCCTGGAGATCTCAGGGTTGTGAAGTCTCAGCCATGGCAGGCCAAGAACAATCGGGTTCTTAGGAGAGTGAGTGACTAGGAACTGAATTTCCTCATGATGAAAGAGTCCAACTTGAAGACAAATGGGTTGGGTGATCTGTTGAATCTTGCTAGAGCCCATGTGTCATCCGTCTAGCACTGAGACATGTAAAGGAGGGTGTGACAGGGTGGTATGGCCATAAATGATCTCTCTCTCAACGGACCACCTTCCGCAGTCAGCCTTTATCCCTCTCTGAGGCTTAATTAGTCTGATAAGGGACCGAGTGTATATAATCACGACCCGGCCCACCCTCTGCCCTGTCACAGAGGGACACAAGAGATGTAAAAGAGGGACACAAGGGACAAAAGACAGATTTAGATTTGTGGCGAGAGCCAGATCAATAAAGTTACCTGCAGCCCCTGAATCTAAAATGGCAGACAATTTATGTTCACTATTTAGAACATGCAATGTGACAAAGTTCAAACTGTTCAAAAAGTTCTAAATTCACCATCATGTCCCTCCTTCTAGGGGGACGAGTTGGGCAGGCAGCCAGTAAATGTCCCAACTGTCCGCAGTAGATACATGATCTCTCTCAGAGACGGAGTCGTCGTTCCTCGGAGGAGAGGGAAGAAAGACCTACATGCATGGGCTCATGATGACTGGTTGCAATGATATAAGAGTGAAATGACTGTAGAGAACTGACTGAACGATGGGCTTTGATCAGGTTATCCAGGTGAATGGCGAGTTTGATGAATTCATCAAGAGATCTCCCCTCATCACGACATGCTAGTTCAGTTTGAAGGTCAGGATTTAACCCCTGACGGAACAACAGCTTCAAAGTGTCCTCCACCCAAACAGTTTGTGCTGCTAGCATGCGGAAGGATAAGGCAAATTCAGCAGCAGACTTCTTCCCCTGTTTGTAAACTCTGTAGCCCAGTCTAGTGCTTTTCCTGACAGCAGTGATACAATGAAGGAAACATGAGCTTCATCATTTGGATACATTAGAGGTAGTTGAGACAAAAAAGCTCATATTGTAAGAGAAATCCTCGACAATTACTGGGTGATCCATCAAACTTCTCTGGAAGGGCGAGTCGAGGATTAACTCATTGCCCATAATGAACACAGCAGTTCGGCTCCTGTGCCTACATCAGGGGAATCGATCCCTGGAAGAATATATTGGGGACTTCTGCTCTCTGGCCAGTGAGGTTGGCTTTAATGAGGTCGCCCTCAAAGACTGTATACATTTTGGATTGAGTGAGCCAATCTCATCTTTGATGCCTGGCAGTTGCTGTCCCCTCATTCTGGATCAATATATCGACCTCGCCCTGCAGATCTTTGGTCCTCAAGTCACCGGCTCAACCATCGGCCCCGGTGATTTCACAGGCAAAGGGCTCCGACTCCACCTTGGCCATTTGAGCCCTGGACTCCGCCTTGGCCCTCCGATCCCTCATCAACACCTCAGTTCTACGTCCCCTTCTCCATGCCTATTGGCTTCACCGGGGTCCTTCGTCCCTCCAGCTCTGCCTTGATCTGTCGGTCACCTGGTTCCACCTTCGGCTCCACCAGGGGCCTCCTTCCCTCCAGCTCCTCCTTGGTCCTATGATCCCCCAGCTCCACCTCCGTCATTGAGACTTCGGCTACTCTACGGGCACTAAGATCCCCAGTTCTGCCTCCCTTGGCTCTGCCTTCCATGGCGCTGCCCCTCGAGCCTTCCAAGGCTCTGCCTTCCATGACTCTGCCTTCCAAAGCACCGCCCTCCCTGACTCCACCTCCCTTGGCTCCACCCCTCGAGCACCATATGGCTCCACCTTCCCTGACTCCACCTTCCCTGGCTCTGCCTTCCATAGCTCCAGCCTCAGAGTCTTTCACGGCTCCGCCCTCAGAGTCTTCCATGGCTCCGTTCTCAGAATCTTCCACGGCTCTGCCCTCTTCCCCAGAGTCTCCTCCTCCAGCGGTTCCGGATCCATTTCCAGCCCTGATGCCGCCCTCCAGGCCCCCGGACCCATTCCCAGCCCTAAAGCCGCCCCCCCCCAGGTCTCCTAATTGTCCTCCTTGGATTCTTCTTCACCTCCTGCATCACCCTACCTTTCTAATCCATCATTGGACACCAGGAGTCACCCTTTGAAGGGGGATAATGTCACAGTCTGTGTCCCTTATGTCTTCCTAGGACTCTTATTTTGAAGTTCCTCAGACTACATTTCCCATAGTGCACTGCCCCCATCACTTTCTTCTGTTTCCAATTATCCTCACCTCTCCTCCATTCCATAATCTGCCTTTGTTTGTATAAAAACCCTACAGTTTTGTTCATTTCTTGTCAATTCTTGTATTGCAATGTGTTGTTGTTTCAATTTATTGATTTTCCACTCCAGCGTATATTATTAAATATCTTAAATTACTCCTGCAACTCCTCTCTTCCTCTCCCTGTTACCCAATGTTACACATGGCTTATTGAGTGCATTACTGTGGAGCTATAGCGCGCGTGGAGGCTTCATGCCATCAATGCACAATGCACCACACGCCCCACCGAGAGTGAACCATGTTATGCAATCACAAGGAGATTACACCATGTGACTGTACCCTCCCCAGCAACCGGGCCAATTTGGTTGCTTAGGAGACTTGGCTGGAGTCACTCAGCGCGCCCTGGGATTCAATCTATTGAACTCCAGGGGTGGTAGCCAGCGTCTTTAACACTGAACTACCCAGGCCCCCAGTGATTTGCATTCTTTATGCATATCGCCACTATGAGATTTTCACGGTATGATAAAGGTCTCAGAAAATATCATGGTTTCACGGTGTCACGGTATATGGTATTACACAATAACTATTATCAGTGAAAACAGAAGGGTTATTTTATTTATTTATTTTTGAGCAAACACTTTATTATAATTGAAACTTGAATCCATTTATTTTATTGAAGTATGTGTAAAACATGTCTCCTTTTTGAAAATAAAATAAATACAATAAATAAGAAAGCTAACAGAATTATAATAATAAATCGACTTATAAACATGATAAAAAATAGCATGTAACAATAACATGTTATATAACTAAAGCATGTTAGTTTATATGTTAAATTAGCTTTGTAGAACAATCACTTTCATGGGCAAGGAAGAGGCGAGAAACCGGCTTAACATATAAACTTAAAGGTTTAATGAAGAACTCAAAAGACAAACACATAATAAGACGGACGTCCGTAATTGAGCTCTCTCTTCCGATCACCGTCCGCGAGTGGCCTTTATCCCTCTTGACGGTGTAATTAGCCTAATACGGGACCGGGCGTGCGTAATCACGCGCCGGTCCCGCCCTCCACCGTGCCACATTCCTCCCCCGTTCTTTCAGGCTGGGGACCCCCGGCCTGACGTACATCCCCTGGGGGGGGAGCGCCTCCCGCGCAGTCTGCCGGCAGGTCATCCCCATTAACCTGGACGAGGGAGGGGGCAAGGGGAGGGAAACAAAAAAACAACAATTAAAAATGGGGGGGGGAGGGTTCCTGCACTGGGCGGTACCTCCCCTCCCACAAACACCATAATTTAAAAAAAAGGGGCAACAATTAAAAATGGGGGGGGGAGGGTTCCTGCACTGGGCGGTACCTCCCCACCCACGAACACCATAATTTAAAAAAAAAAAAAAGAGGGAAAAAGGCCAACGCAGAGCAGTATCGAGAGAGAGAGGAGAGAGAGATTAAAGGAAAGAAAGAAAAAAAACGTACTCGCCGGTTCTCTGATACGCCGTAGCTCGTTCCTCAGCCACTTCTCCACCCTCTACAGGACAACAGCCGCGCCTCTCCGGGCAGATCGGAGGCAGTCCTCAGCCCCTGGCAGACGGAACGCCCCGCCGCGTTCCCAGGGTGTCGAAGGGGCCTCCCCCCGCCCCTGGCAGCGGTTCTCCCGCTCCAGGCGGTCGGCGGTGAGCCCCTCCCCGCACGCGGTCGGCAGTCTCCAACCCCGCCGCGTTCCAGCGGCCAGTAGGGAACTCCCCCGCCCCTGGCAGCGGCCCTAACCGCTCCAGGTGGTCGGCCAGGAGCCCCTCCTCCCCTCGCGGTCGGCGGCCGTTCCTCCGCGTCCAGGCGGCTGGGCTCCTCCGTCCCCCGGCAGATGGCCGCGGCTGCTCCATTGAGAAGTGGCGAGAACTCCGCTACGGCGTATCCCTCTTCCTTCCCGGGTTTTGGCACCAATGTAGAACAATCACTTTCATGGGCAAGGAAGAGGCGAGAAACCGGCTTAACATATAAACTTAAAGGTTTAATGAAGAACTCAAAAGACAAACACATAATAAGACGGACGTCCGTAATTGAGCTCTCTCTTCCGATCACCGTCCGCGAGTGGCCTTTATCCCTCTTGACGGCGTAATTAGCCTAATACGGGACCGGGCGTGCGTAATCACGCGCCGGTCCCGCCCTCCACCGTGCCACAAGCTTCTAAATGAAAAATAACATCAGCTGTGTGAGCTTTTGAAGTAATGTCCAATGATTATTAATAATGAACATATACTGTTCCTGTCTGTATCTTTAACTCTGTGCTTCTCAACTGGTTTTGAAGTAAAGTCCAATGATTATTAACAGTTAACATATACTGCTCCTGTCTGTATCTTTAACTCAGTGCTTATCAACTGGTTTTGAAGTAATGTCCTCTGATTATTAATAATGAACATATACTGCTCCTGTCTGTATCTTTAACTCAGTGCTTATCAACTGGTTTTGCTTCAGGACAGATTTTACATTGGAAATCAAGTGTCGACCTGCCATAGATTAAACATAACCTGTATTTAATGTATCCTGGGTTGCATTTCCTTTTATGTTGCATAGTTTTGTTCATGGTTTTCCAGTACAAGGACATGCAACAAGTGACATTATTTTTGTTGTTGATGTCAACGTTTGACTTTCAGCACACAACTGAATAACACAGGCTGCATGACTATGATAAATAATTACTGAAAGTGTTAGATTAACATACAGGCATGAAGTGACTTCAACATTTCTAAATTGCACAAATAATAAATGCATATACATATTCGTCTCTGGCTTGCTTTTGCTCGCATGTCAATGATGCCGAGATCTACTTTTATATTTAATTTAATCACTGAGAAGGTTTAACTGCAAAACAGCACCAAACATCACAAGCAGCCTCAAGAATGGACACAGAGTAGCTGTATAACACTTTTCCTTGAGCAGAATATTGCACTACAGATCACTAAATTTGTTCAAAGGAGAAAGCGAGATAGAAAAAGCGCACTCATGTGCATGATTGCCAGATTGCACAAATAAGTATAACATTATGCAGAATATTTCCAATTTGCGCAAGTATATATCTCAAACTGGGGGTGATGCGTCTCTAATCTGGCAACCTTGAGCACGTTAAACGCTTGCGGAGATGCGTTAGGTCCCAATGAAAGTTAACTGAAATATACAATAAAAAATAAAAACGCGGGCCACATTAAACCATGTGGAGGGCCTGATCCGGCCCACAGGCTGTATGTTGCCCATGTCTGCTTTAGCTGTTTGCGAGATTATCATTAAATCTACGTCAGCAGTCTTAAATAGTTGATCACTTGGGCGGCCGCTGAAATATCTTCAATGGGAGAACCATGGCATTGTTCTTTCCCTGCTGTCCGCGACCCAGTCCTGTATAGACCAGTTGAGAAACACTGCTTTAACTCACACACACTCATGTCAGACCCCCTAGCCTCACTTCTCTCTGACATTTTCTCTGCTGCATTTGTGTGTGTGTGTGTGTGTGTGTGTGTGTGTGTGTGTGTGTGTGTGTGTGTGTGTGAGACGCAAGTTGATGAGTCTGACAGCCAGACAAGGAGGAAAGGAGATGCGCATATGAGATTC
Organism: Moxostoma hubbsi; assembly: GCA_032164185.1. NCBI lineage: Eukaryota > Metazoa > Chordata > Actinopteri > Cypriniformes > Catostomidae > Moxostoma > Moxostoma hubbsi. The sequence continues at coordinate 3,615,734 of JAVLUX010000052.1, read as the reverse complement.
TCCGTTCGGTTGCATTTTTTTCTCAATACCGTAGATAAGCAAACGCACATGGTATGATAACCGTCAAATTTCAAACCGTGGTATACCGTGAAACCGGTATACCGCTGCAACCCTAATCACCACCTACTGGGCAGGGAGGAGAATTTACACAAAAAAGGACATAAATGTTGACCTATTTCTCATCAACACCTATCATATCACTTCTGAAGATATTTATTAAACCACTTGAGTCGTATGGATTACTTTTATATGGCCTTTATGAGATTTTTGGAGCTTCAAAGTTCATGTCACCATTCACTTGCATCGTATGGACCTACAAAGCTGAGATATTCTTCTAAAAATCGTAATTTGTGTTCAGCAGAATAAAGAAAGTCACACACATCTGGGATGGCATGAGGGTGAGTAAATGATGATTGAATTTTTATTTGTGGGTGAACTATCCCTGTAAGATGTATGATCAGGGGGTATGAGTAATTGCGTTTATTTTTGTAATCCGTTAGTTTTAATATTATTAATCACACTAAATTAACAAGTCGTAATTAATTGTAACCTAAAATTTTGATTTAAAAAAAGTACATGTGTCAACTTTCCATGTTCAGATATTCAACATTTCTGTCTTGTTGCCTCGTATGTTTTTGCAATTTGTAATGTTTTTCTTTTCCAGATTTGATTAATTGGTGTACGTTGGCATCAATGAAGACAGAGAGTCACAGCTGCAGGTGCTCAAGGCAATATTAAGCAAGTGAGTGTGTTCATCGTGAAGTTTAAACCTAAATGATCGATTGAGTTTTTGGTATTGAGTCTGTGGTACGCTGGTGGTTGCATGTTTAAAGTGGATCCCAGCTTGAGTTTGTCTAAGGTTGTGGAGTGCTGACTACTACAGACTAATTGGAGCCGATCTGTACACGCTTTGCTCAGATGCCATGATGTGCGCCATCAAGTAGAAGATCTTACGCATCACTGAAGGTCTGTCAAACTTCATTACAATGCAAATAGCGTGATTCCCCAAAGCAAAAATATATGTTTAAACATACTATAAGTTTCAGAACTCAAAACTTCCTCCTCACTGAAAAATTTGCATTTGTTGAAACCAAGCTACAAAAAAGACTTGTTCTTTACTTCCCACACTGTGGTAAACATTTGCATCTGACCGCCTTAACAACAACACTTAAAATATTGTGATATTTTTGCCATGTGTTGACAAACCTGGCATTCAGTTAATGAAACAAGATTGGAGGTGTGGGTTAGAGATACTTTGACTAATAAAAATCAATCAAACATTGAGTTTGCTATTCACAAGATGCATCTGCTGTGGACCACGTCTCGCAAAAAGGAGATCTCAGAAGACCTATGATTAAGAATTGTTGTTTTCATAAAGATTGAAAGGGTTACAAAGTTATCTCAAAGATATATTTATACAAGATATTTATCTGTCCAAAGTTAGACAAATTGTCTATAAATGGAGATGATTTACTACTGTAGATACTCTCCCTAGAAGTGGCCGTCCAGCTAAGATGACTAAAATGGCACACCACAGAATTCATAATGAGGTAAAAAAGAATCCTAGAGTGACAGTTAAATACTTGAATGAATTATTGGAACTGTTTAACATCTTCACGAGTCTACTATAATGAAAACATCAAACAAGCATTGTGTCCATGGCAGGGCATCACGAAGGAAAATTACTTTCCAAGTTTATCAAGATATCCTACAGGATAATGTCAGGGTGGCTGTGCACCAGATGAAGCTCAGTAGAAGTTGGGGGATGCAGCAGGACAATGACCCTAAATATCAAAGTAAATCACTACAGAATGACATCAAACAAATAAAAATCAATTTTTGGAGTGTCCCAGTCAGAGCTCAGACCTTAACCCAGTAGAGATACTGTGGAATAACCTCAAGAGAGTCGTTCACTCCAGACATCCTGTGAGTATGGCTGAACTGAAAATAGTTCTGTAAAGAAGAATGGTCCAAAATTCCTTCTGAACATTGTGCAGGTCTAATCTGCAGCTAATGGAAACACTTGGTTGAGGTTATTGCTGCCAAAGGAGGATAAACCAGTTATTAAATCCAAGGGTTCAATTAGATTTTCCACAGTACTATGAATGTTTAATTGGATGTGTTTAATAAAGACATGAAAGATAATTATTATATAATTATATATGTTATATTATATTATAATTATTTGTGTGTTGTTAGCTTAAGCACATTATGTTCATCTATACTTGTGACTTTGATGAAGATGAGATCACAATTTATGACCAATTAATGCAGAAAAGCAACTCTTACCACTGTACTTTTGGATGTTGAATTGTGTTGTGAATTCAAAACTTCTGCTTTACTGTTGAAAAAGAGTGGTGAAATTGTGCAACTCTAAATGCCCGGTGTTGCAATTTTGCAGTGTTTTTCCAAAATTCACCCTTAAGCAAAATTTGCAAAATCATTGCACTCTAAACTCACCTTCCGGGATGTTTACTTCAGTACAGGTCACTTTAAGGGGGAGCGAAATTATGTGAATTGAACTGTTTCAACAAATTACAAATATTATGTGAAATCAACTAATTTCATTAACATCTAAAAATGTTTGGCAATATATTAATAATTGATATCAAAACAGTGTGTCTGCAGTTGACAATTCTAAGCGTAGTTCTTTATTTGTTATAATATGAGATGAAGATGATATTAAACCAGGATAGACATTAAAGCATTACATTTCATGGATGGGACCCATATGTGCATTCAAGTATATTCCTACACTCTCTCTACATCTGAAACACACTACATAAGTACATACACGCAGACGCTACACAAGCCTGATTTCACATGCTGTTGTTTTCCAAAATTTGGGGGCTAAAGCACATTTTAGCATAAACTGTTTTCTTCTATGGTCAGTTTTCTCTACTGTCATAGCAGAGCACCAGTTTGAAGAAAATCATGATGGGCATGTTCATTAAAGTTAGTTTAGTCACAAATTTAAAGTATTATAATGGATATGACAAGTAAGTAGTTATCATACATGCTGTGTTGAGCATGTAAGTCATGCTGCATGTACTGCACAACTAGACATACATACAATCCCCTAAATTTAGACATGTGATGCTGAGGAGGAGGAGGGTTTCCGAGAGAAATCTCTCATAGCACTGCAGTAAAAACTGGGTTCCATTTTCACTTCCATTATTTTGTAAGTGTCTTATTGTAACTGTGATTTATTATTTTTTTATTTTATAAATGATAGATGAATCAAAAATATTTTTTTTGTGTAAATTATGCCACAAATGCTGATTTGTGACTGATCTTAACTTGAATTGCACATGGAATATTACTTTAATCTGACTAGCCTAACCAGCCATCGACATTTTGTCGATCATATGGCTTCTACTTCTACTACCAAGCATCATCACACTTGGTAGTCCACAGTAAAATCTCATTGGTTAAAATTTCCTCTCGTAATATAAGTATGTTAAACATCAAATTTCTGCCAACTGGCTGATATTGTGCTATTGTGCATCAGTTGTGCGTTGAGTGTGGACAGATACATTTGTGAAGTAAAATAATTGGAATCTTGTTGGGTCACGTCTGTTAGGACATTGTTCTCACTAAAGAAACTTTTCTAAGAACTAAGCATCTTTTTCTTTAAGGATTTAAATATCGCACCAGAGAACACCTGAAAAGGAAATAAGAAGAGGTAAATATATTTTACGTCGAACCTGCCCATGTCTGCTTTCCTATACCGGAGGATTCCTGTGCATTTCTTCCTTAAAGGGTTTCATCTCGTATGCTTGAATGGGAATCACACAGGTTGAAATTGGCAAATCAAAAGTCCATTAGATTCCTGCTTAGAGACACGATTCATCTTAGAGAATTTCTAACTAACACTGTAATAACTGCAACTAAAGAATAAAATGCTTTGCTAGACTGTCCGTGTGTGCAGAGGTGCTTGGTGAAGGGCATCTTATTACAATGCAAAGAGAAAAATGTATACACAATAGACATTTTGATCTAAACATTCAAGCTTTCTGCGGTACACATGCATGCATTGTTCACACTTTATATTAAGTGGTTAGTTTTAAATAATTGAATTATATTAATTTAAAACTATTAGTTTGCTATGCCAATGTTAATAAAAGCTGGCTAATATCAGCGGTTCAATTTGCACTGGTAATTTTGAGAATATATATAGAGAAAGGTAAACGATAAACTGGTTGTTAGTATTTTTTCTTTTTTTTTATAAACTGGAAAAAGTATAAATTTTATAAAGGTTTTATTTTTTGATTGTATAAATGTAAAAAATCTTTATCATCATTATCATAATCATCATTTTGTTACTATGGATGGATAACAAAGACAAATGAGATGACTTAATATAAAGTGTTACCTTATTTATTCAATGAATTACTAAGTAGAAGCTAAAAATGATCTAAAATGAAATGTATGTAATTCTTCAAACAAATGTACTTGTCTGATTTGACAGAGTAGCTAAAGATAAAGAACGATATAAACAAAAAAGACAAAACTGTTCAAAGAGAAGATTTTGTACATTTTCTTTTTTTGTAAACTTTGCAAGCATATATTTTGTGACTCATTATGTCACCTGCCTAATATTGTGTAGGTCCCCCTCGTACCGCCAAAACAGCGCCAACCCGCATCGCAGATCAGCATTCTGAGATGATATTCTTCTCACTACAATCGTACGGAGTGGTTATCTGAGTTATCATAGTCTTTGTCAGTTCAAACCAGTCTGGCCATTCTCCGTTGACCTCTCTGATCAACAGGACGTTTCTTTTTTCAGAACTGCTGCTCACTGGATGTTTTTTGTTTTTGTCACCATTCAGAGAAAATTCTAGAGACTGTTGTGTGTGAAAATCCCAGAAATACTCAAACCAGCCCGTCTGGCACCAACAATCATCCATGCAATTATCTTATCAGACAATCATGTGGCAGCTGTGCATAAAATCATGCAGATACGGGTCAGGAGCTTCAGTTAATGTTCACATCAACCATCAGAATGGGGAAAAATAATTTGGACCGTGGCATGAGTGTTGGTGCCAGACGGGCTGGTTTGAGTATTTCTGTTACTTTTTCCAACACACAACAGTCTCTAGAATTGGTACTGTTTTGGGGGCATGAGGGGGACCTACACAATATAAGGCAGGTGGTTTTAATGTTGTGGCTGACCGGTGTGTGTATACATGTGTATATATATATATATATATATATATATATATATATATAATATATATAATATATATATATGTATATATATATTATTAAGATGTATTATAATTAAAAAATCTATATGTTTCAATAACTGGCAACCTGTCCAGTGTGTACCCCGCCTTTCGCCCAAAGTTAGCTGGGATAGGCTCCAGCCCCCTGCGACCCTGTACAGGATAAGCGGTTGTCGATGGATGGATGGATGGATGGATATGTTTCAATAAAGAAAATGAAACCTATTTTTAAGACTTTTAAGATTTTTTTTCATTGTAATTGCATTTTCATGACAATTAAAGACATTTCCCCCGAATTACATTAGTAATATATTTATATTATATAAATGATAAAATATGTATTTAAAAACATGTATTGTTTACAGTAATTTTACTGTAAATCTTTCCTGTTACTTTGATATTCAAGGAATATCAAAACGCAAAAAATTATACTGGTCCTAAATAAAAGTTTGTTTTATTATGGAAAACATAATTTCTTAATTTTTGTTTTGGCGTGAAATAAGAAATTATAATTAATAAGAATTGAAGTGAAGCATATTTTTCAGAATATTATGATTTTTTTTTTTTTTGCATTTTCATGACAAACATATTTCCCACAAAATTGAAATTATGTAATGCAAAAATCAATCTCATTACCGTAATACAAATATATTAAGTTGTAAAATGTTTATACATTACACTAGTATTTGTTGTCTTGCCTTATATCTATCATTGTATTACACTCATTTTACTGTAAAACATTACTGTTGCTTTGTCACGGAAATGTCACAGCGCAAAGAAATCCTAATAGTCTTAAGACGCCATTGCTTGATTTTCTGAATGGAAAAAAAAACATTTTATTAATTTATTTATTTTTAGATCAAATATGATCCAGACTTTAAATGGCTACAAGAGATTCATCCTAACAATTAGTGGAAAACATTGTGTTCTTTCCTAAAATGTGAATTCATTATTAACAATCAATAAGTTATTGACAGGAATTGTAATGAAATTTTCAAATGAAAAAAATAAAATAAAAAATGCTCATATTTTTATGATGATAGATGATATTTTTTAAAATGTTGTCCAAGAAAGGTGTTTGTAGCGTGATATAAAATATTGGGGATGGTTGTTTTAATTGTTTTACTCCTTATCAGGACAGTCTGACCGGATCAACAGTATGTAAATCCTACTGTTCTGCTAGTTTACAGCATCTATACATCTTTTTTATTTTACTCACATCATTTGCAATCAAAAAATCTAAATCCCTGAAATCCTGACCACAGAACACAGTAAAAGCACTGTCAACCAAAGGCACTTAAAAGAGTAATGATAGCAGTCATGTACTGTGACACACAGTGTAGTGTATTGAAGCATGACAGATGTGTATTTGAGAGAAGAATGAACAAATGTCAGTGTGATGCTCCAGATTTTAGTCGGGGGGTCTGGATCTTTGTGGAAGATCCCTCATTTTCACAGCAAACTCTGAATCCCTTCTGGATTTTCTTAGGCATTTAGTTCGTAAGTTTGGTAGATATGGGTAATGTAGTTTCTCTGTTTCTTGATACGCGTCCATCTCGGCAGCATGCGTGGTCTCTCTCTGTCTCAACAACTCAAGTGAAATGTGGCATTCGACTGCAGGTTCTGCAACAGAATTTAATGCATGTGAGATTTGGCTCTTTTTTAAATGGGCCTTTCTTTTGAATGGCTCCATGATTGTCAACCATCTAAAACAACATCTCATTGCATCATTTGTTATATTTTGGTGGCACTTTCCATAAATAGGGTACAAAATAAGGCAAATGAGATGAGGTGCTCAAGTCCACCTCAGGGTGTCAAACTAAACATTATATTTAGTTTTACATTTATTTTATTTGAAATACTTGAGATTTGCAGTACGTTTTGCAGTATGACTTTTATTCAAATAGAGACCAACCAATCAACAAACATCTTTTTAAATCAATAAGATACAGGCATCAACTTTTCACTAATTTCCTATTCAAAAATGTATTTTATGAAAGGAAACATCAGTGAACAAATTGTGTTACATATACCATATTTAATCATGCAATAATAAATATTGAAATATGTTCAATATAGACACATGACAACTCATCATAATTCATATGAGATGGAGAAACAATTAATATATCGTACAATTTCTTGTGATTCCGCCATCTCGTACAAATTTGAACGAGTTGTTCTGAGACTTTGAACGATATCTTTCGTCATCTCATACTAATTATTGGAAAATATGGGGTTATGCATGCTGTAATAGTGTTGCACTCAAAATGTGGGACATAGCTACATTCTGCTTTTGGTTAATTAAATGTTATTTTAATTAATTAATTATAACGAGTTTTCATTAACTGTATAATATCTTACGATTTCACCATCATGGACGAATTATTACAGATTGTCATGAGACTCCATATGATATCTTATGATTTTGTTCAGTTGTCCTGAGACTTTGTACGATATCTTGCAATTTCATTATTGCGTACAAATTATTACAAGTGAACAAGGGACTATGTTGAATGTTCAATCTGGCGAAAAGCATGCCGTTATTGGGTTGTGTGCAAAATGTGGGACGTAGCTAACATTCTGCTTTTAGTTATTTCAATTTTAATTACTACAAGTTGTCATGAGATAAAGTATTATGTCTTACGATCTCGTCATCTCGGACGAATTATAACGAGTTGTCATTTAGACTTCATATAATATCTTATGATTTTACCATCTTGTACAAATTATTACAAGTTGTCATGAGATTCCATATGATATCTTGCAATTTCACCATCTCCAATAAATTATTCAGAGTTGTCATAAGACTTCATATGATATCTTACTATTTTGCAATCTCGGACAAATGATTACAAGTTGTCATGAGACTTCATATGATATCTTACGTTCCCCTTCTGTCACTCACTCGACGTTGTGTCGAATGAAGTGGCACAAGGGGTCTTCCTTGGACGCCGAATCGTACCTCTGAACCTGAGAAAAGGCCAATGTCAAGTTGGCAGACAGAATTTGCATGCCCCGCCCTGGACATACGGGTATAAAGGGAAGCGGGGTAGCTAATGCCAGTCAGAATTTTTCTTCGGAGCCGAATGGTTGTGCAGCAAGCAGCTGAGTCTCACTCCTGTTCCACTCACCTCTACCAGCGAGAAGCATTGCTGTTGGATCCGCATGGCGCATTTCCAGCTGGCGTCTCTCTCTCTGCACGCTGTGCAGTTCATGCCCCTGGGCGCTTCGACAGCGCTTTCTTTCTGTGTAAAAGAGTGTCTCCTCCTAAAAGAGTATATTTCCTCTAAAAGAGTCTTGAGTTTTCCACTCACAAAAGAGCAAAACACAGCGGCATTGAACGTCCTTTTCACGACGCGTCATTTTCAAGATGCCTTTCTGCCCCTGTGTTGTTCCTGGATGCGGTCGATTTCTCTCCAAGAACGACAGCCACAGACACTGCCTCCTGTGCCTGGGTAGCGATCACACTGAGGCGGCATTTGTGGATTGTTCATGTTCTCACTGCGAGAACATGACCATGGCAACGTTGCGGTCGTGGCTCTCCTTCCTGAAGGTGAATGCCATTTCAGCCACCCCCCGCGTCGCACCTTCTCCCCAGGGGATTGAGGACGACCCAGATGGTGATGAAGGCGATACGGGGATGATGATGGGCTCGGTTTCGCCGGGTAAATCCCCATGAACCACCTGCCTCCCGACTCGCTCCTGTGCTTCCGTCCATCTCGGGAGGAGTGCGACTCACCCCATTCTCCCTCGAGCCCCCGGGCTTGGATGATGATATCACCGCTGCATAGGACCTCTTCCTCAGTCTCTAACCCGCCCCCCGCCTGGTACTTCAAAAACGATCGTCCCGTTAGTGCCCCTCAAACGGAGTTTGGATGCGTGGCTCTCACTTCCCAATCCATCGCGCTGGTTGGCCAGCACCATCCGTCTCATCTTCGTCCGGCTTCTGCCTCGATTCAGCGGTATTTGCTCCACTCTTGTGAGCAGCCAACAAGCCAGTGCCTTACGAGCAGAGATCTCCACCCTGCTCCTCAAAGATGCGATAGTGCCCATTCCTCCAGCCGAGTTGAAGAAGGGGTACTACAGCCCTTACTTCATCGTACCCAAGAAAAATCTTGGACCTGCGAGTTCTCAACCGGGCTTTGTACAAAATCCTGTTCAAAACGCTCACGCAGAATCAGATTCTCACCTGCGTTCGACAGCTAGATTGGTTTGCGGCGGTAGACCTGAAGGACACGTACTTCCACGTCTCCATTCTGCCGTGACACGACCCTTCTTATGGTTCGCGTTTGACGCCCAGGTGTATCAGTACAAGGTCCTACCCTTTGGCCTGTCCCTGTCCCCTTGCGTCTTCATGATGGTCGCAGAGGCCGCTCTTGTCCCCCTAATGGAAACTGGCATCCGCATACTCAACTACCTCGATGACTGGCTCATCCTGGCCCACTCTCGAGAGTTACTATGCACCCACAAGGACCAGGTGCTCAGACACCTCAGCCATCTAGGGCTTCAGGTCAACTGGGAAAAGAGCAAGCTCGACACGATTCAGAGCATCTCTTTTCTCGGCATGGAGTTAGACTCAGTCTCAATAACAGCATGGTTCACCAACGAGCGTGCACAGTCAGTGCTCAGATGCCTCGCTCACTTTGAGCCCGGCACAGCGGTTCCTCTAAAACCACGGTTGTCAAACTGGGGTACGCGTAACCCCAGGGGTACGTGGACTGATTTCAGGGGGTACGCAAAAAAAGATCTAAGGGACTGTTCGTTTTTTAGTTCGAGTTTTGAGATCTGTAGTCAAAAAAGACTTGACCCTCCCTTCGCCAGCAATAATTTTTTCTATGACCCTCCAAAATGATTGTGAAAAAAGGCATGAACCTCCCCGATAATTTACTGATTACTTCTGTAGCTACTGGTTTGCGCTTAGCAAAGATGTTCAGATAGCCATTGTTTTTTTTTACAACCATGACAAATGACTAAACTCCTGCTTTCTCATCTTACTAGGGCTGTAACGATAGACCAAACCTACAATTCGGTTCGTATCACGATTTTTGATTTTAGATTTGAAAAAAAGCATGTTTTCGGGGCTGATGCAGTGGTGACGCGTTCATGTAACATGCAAGGGTGGCGCTGCCAATATCTAAAAGCTGCCACAAAGAACCGGCATAACGATTATGAATATGTCAAATATAGCAAGGAGACATTTTAATTGTTTATTAATAAACAAGTGTTTGTCAGTGTCGGCTGCAAATATGAAGTTGGCGATGTTGACTCGCGATCTTCGCAGTATAGTGAACGCGCCAGAGAGAAATGCGCATTAAATACGGATTACATAAGCAGAGAGTCTGATTTCTTTCGTTTTGAATTGTTCTGTTAAAAAGACATTTCAAGCTTTCAACCTGTAACATTGTTTTTTTCCTCATAAATGCGAACACGAAAAATTAAATAAAAATAATATTTTATGTTCTGTGGAGGCCGGCCCTCATCCGGTGGGTAGTATTACTTTTGTTTTGCGCAGTGTAGTTCATAGAATTACTAACAAATATTTTGCCATCTAAAAGTTAAAGATTTTTTTGTGTCACGTCACATGTGTATTTCCCTCATTAAATATAAAACGCATGTGTAGACTGATATTTTTCTAATGTCTGGAGCTTTATTAAGGGAGTATGGATATATAAACAGACGTTTCAGTATTAAATGCATTTTCTGAGAATTTATATTTCAAGTTTTGACTGCAAATGTCACGCCCATGACGCTGGAATTGCCCAATTTTAAAGAATTTATCCTCAACTAGTTTTTTGCCGTATAGGTCTACGTATTTTATTATATTCACTTCTACTCACATGACACTGCACTTATTCGCAATCACAATAAGTGAAAATAAATAAATTATTTAAAAAATGAACTTTTGTGATTGTGCTTTAAAGCTTTGCCGGTTAAACATTTCATTGGCGTTCTGTTCTGACATGATCGCACTTTTTCTATTAACAAAATATTCTAGAGTGGAGACAGAGAGGGTAAAAGTAGAGCTTTTATGATGATCTTTGCAATCTTTGCAGCCTGCTGCAGTGCTGATTACAGCTCTGCGTCATAATAAACGTTGCTATGACGACAGATATATATTGTCGCGCACAAATGAAAAAAGAAATCCTGTCAGAAATCATCCCAGTTACGTGTATTTGACAAAAAATAATTTTAATCGATGGATAAATGGCTGAAACGGGTTCAGGCCATACCCAGAACGACAACAGAAACTTCAAAGGAATCACCTGCTGTCGGGACAAGCTTTTCAGGTCAAGACACTATCATAGCAAATCCTAACTCTGACGAGAGGCCTGATGCTAGCCAAACCATTAACATGGACAGTGATGGAGACAGGGAGACACAGACTCTTCCCTCGAGACAACAAGGCGATCGTAGGGAGGCACACTCAAAGATAAGAAGATACAACGAAGATTATATAACTCTGGGCTTCACATACACAGGCAATGCAAATTTCCCTCAGCCACAGTGTGTCATATGTGCGCAGGTTCTGTCTAATAACTCGTTGAAGCCTTCACTCTTACAAAGACATTTAGAAACGAAACATGGCAATTTGAAAAATAAGCCACGGGAGTTTTTTGAGCGACAATTGAGACTGCTTTCAAACACCAAGAAATGTCTGATCGCGCCAGATGCTGTAAATAAGGCAGGAGTAGAAGCGTCTTACATGGTCAGTTACAGAGTGGCTAAGGCAGGCAAGCCTCATACTATTGTGGAGGAACTGATTGTCCCTGCTGCTATGGACATGGCTGAGAAAATGTTGGGGGAAAAGGCTAAACATACTTTCCAGAAAATGCCTTCATCAGACAATACCGTGTCCCGACGGATCAGTGATATGTCAGCAGATGTTTTGAGACAGTTACTATGTCGTATACATGACAGTGAATTCTATGCATTACAGCTAGATGAGTCAACAGATGTAGCAGGCCTGGCTCAGTTGTTGGTGTACGTCAGGTACATATATGGAGGGTCAATCCATGAGGACATCCTCTTTTGCAAACCGTTACCGATGAGGACAACGGGGCAGGACATTTTTGGACTCATAGACAGTTTCATACGATCACACGGAATAACCTGGGCTAAATGTGTTGGTATATGCACAGATGGTGCCACAGCAATGACGGGGAGGCACAGCGGAGTGGTCACCCGTGTACAAGCAGTGGCTCCAGATGCCACTTGGGTCCACTGTAGCATACATAGGGAAGCGCTTGCCGCCAAAGGAATGTCAGACAGCCTGGCACAGGTGTTGGGCGACACAGTAAAGATGGTTAACTTTGTCAAATCAAGACCCCTAAACTCGCACATTTTTTCCACCTTATGCAATGAGATGGGCAGTGACCATTTGACGCTTTTGCTCCACACTGAAGTGTGATGGTTATCCAGAGGGAAAGTTTTAGCACGCTTTTTTGAACTGAAAGACGAGCTGAAACTGTTTTTCATCGACAATCCTTTTCGCTTGTCAGATAGGTTGCATGACGATGAGTGGCTCACAAGACTGGCCTATTTGGGAGATATATTTAGTCGTCTAAATGAGCTCAATCTCGGGCTGCAAGGTCGCTCTGTGACAGTATTCAATGTGCGAGACAAGGTAGAGGCCATGATTAAAAAGCTGAACTTCTGGTCTGACTGTGTCAAAGACAACGACATTGGCGCATTCCCATCACTGCAGGATTTTCTGTGTGAAAACGAACTACGGCTTGCCGACAGCATCAGATGTGACATACGGAAACACCTTGGCGACTTGGCAGCGCAATTACGCAAATACTTCCCCGAAACAGATGACCACGACACATGGATTCGTAATCCTTTTTCGTCACCCAACACATGCCAGCTTCCTATGCTCGAGAGGGAGAGCCTCATTGAAATATCCACGAACGGGTCGGTCAGAATCGAGTTCGGTCAGAAGACACTGACAGATTTCTGGATTAGTTTGCGGGCAGAGTATTCGGACCTGGCAAACCGAGCGATTAAGACGTTGATGCCATTTGCTACAACGTATTTATGTGAGACTGGATTCTCAGCTTTGGTCTGCCTTAAGACCAAGTATAGGTACAGACTGTTTGTGGAAAATGATCTAAGACTGAAACTGTCCCCAATTCAGCCTAACATTGCTGCATTATGTAAGAACATCCAGGCACATCCCTCACATTGATTAAACTGGTGATGTGGATGGAGAGGTAGTAGGCCTATTCTGTGTGGTTTACTACAATTTAGTTTACTGTTTACTATTTAGTTTACTATTGTTAATGTGTTCTCTTTTTTATTATTATTTAATTACAGCAGAGAAGTTAAGAAAATATACAATGTTATCAGTATGTGAAAAGTTAACAATAGCTTTAATGAGATGTTGGATATGTGTTGTAGGCCTATTGTGTGTGAGATTGGGTGCATATCTGTTTAAAATCATTATATTCAGCACATTTGTATCATATGTTGACTTTTGATGAGATTTGTATCATATGTTTATGATTCTATTCACTATTCTCGACAAAATTGATAAAAATAAATATTAATAAATAAATAAAAACTTGTTGTTAACAATTGGTGGTGTTGGGGGTACTCCGGAAGATCTATAATGTCTCAGGGGGTACATGCCTGTTAAAAGTTTGGGAACCACTGCTCTAAAACAATTCCAGAGGCTCCTGGGGCATATGGTATCCTCAGCCACGGTCATGCCGCTCGGGTTGATGCATATGAGACCGCTACAGCACTGGCTACAAACTCGAGTCCTGAGATGGGCACACACCGTATGACAATCACCCCCTCCCTGCCGTCAGACTTTAAACCCTTGGACAGACCACTGCTTTCTGCGGACAGAAGTGTCCCTCCAGCAGGTGTCCAGATGTGTCGTGGTAACCACAGACGCCTCTTGACAGGGTTGGGGCGCCATGTGCAACGGGCGCACTGCCACTGGCCCCTGAAAAGGACCCCGTCAGAGTTGATGGCTGTAATCCTTGCCCTATGGAAGTTTCTCCCACTAATACGAGGAAAGCACCTCTTGATCTGTTCAGACAGCACCGCGATGGTAGCGTACATAAATCACCAGGGCGGCGTGCACTCTCGCCTAAAGTGCCGTTTGTTCACGAATTGGTGTTCTTCCCGAGCCGAAGACCCGCAGAGGTGTGCAGTTCAGTCAGTGCTTCTATTCCTGCAGGAGAGGCTGGAGGGGAGCCTGTCCCCCTCCAACTTGAAGGTGTATGTAGCTACTATCACAGCCCACCACGACGCAGTAGATGGCAAGTCCCTTGGTAAGCACGACTTGATTATCAGGTTCCTGAAAAGTGCCCAGACACTGAATCCTCCCTGGCCTAGCCTGTTTCCTAGAGATCTCTCAGTGGTCCTCTCGGGCCTACAGAGACCCTCCTTCGAGCCGCTTGATTCAGTCGAGCTCAAGGCCCTCTCCTTGAAGACTGCCCTCCTGATCGCATTAGCATCCATCAAGAGGGTTGGAGACCTGCAAGCATTCTCTGTCAGCAACACCTGCCTGGAGTTCGGTCCGGTGCTTTTTCACATTATCCTGAGACCCCGACCGGGCTATGTGCCCATGGTTCTTATGACCCCTTTCAGGGACCAGGTTGTGAACCTGTAAGCGCTACCTCGGTAGGAGGCAAACCCAGCCCTTTCGTTGCTGTGTCCGGTGTGTGCTTTGCGTACCTATTTGGACCGCACGCAGAGCTTTAGATGTTCTGAGCAGCTCTTTGTCTGCTTTGGTGGACAGCAGAAAGGGAACACCATCTCCAAACAAAGGTTAGGGCCGCCTTCCCCGACTTAAGATAGGACGTAAAGTGGCTGGGGCCTATCTAAGAGACATAGTGAGAGAGAAGTTTGCAGCTGCTGGGCTTGCACCCATGCTAGGCATGTAACAACCCCCCAGGGGTGCGGGAAACATAAGGTTTGTATGCAAAAAAAGAAAGAGTTGGGGGCGTTGGGGAGGGCTACGTGCAGCCGGGACAGGCGCCTCTAGCATGCAATAGCCTGCTGTGCACCTGTTTTGACAGTCACGTAACACGGTCAGCGTCGTGGCGCTTTTTTATGGACCCCTTGTGTCACTTAATTTGACACAACATCGAGTGAGTGACAGAAGGGGAACGTCATGGTTACTGTCGTAACCTCCGTTCCCCAAGGGAGGGAACGAGACATTGTGTCCCTCCTGCCACAGCACTAGACCTAGCACTGTAAATGGCCGTGCTTAATTTTCGGGTCCTCAGTGCAAAATCCTGACTGGCATTCGCTACCCAGCTTCCCTTTATACCCGTATGTCGGGGGCGGGGCATGCAAATTCTGTCTGCCAACTTGACATTGGCCTTTTCTCAGGTTCAGAGATACGATTCAGCATCCAAGGAAGACCCATGTGTCACTTCATTCGACACAACGTCTCGTTCCCTCCCTCGGGGAATGGAGGTTATGACAGTAACCATGACGATTTCACCAACTCCAATTAATTTTTACGAGTTGTCATGTGACCTCATATGATACCTTCCAATTTCAACATCTCCAATGAATAATTCCGAGTTCTTATGAGACTTTAAATAATATCTTAAATTTCGCCATCTCGTACGAATTATAGAGTTTTTGTGAGACTTAAAATTATATCTTTGGAATTTTGTTATCTTATATAAATTAGTAGAAGTTGTGATAATGCTCTGTAGGATATCTTGTGATTTTGCCGTCTTGTACAAATAAGTAAGGGTTGTTATGAGACTTTGTAAAATATATTACAATTTGTCATCTTGCTCAAATTATGGCGAGTTGTCATGGGACTATGTTGAATGTATAATATGGGGAAAAGCATGCTGTTATAGGGTTGTCGAAAAGGTAAAAAAAGGTAAAGAAGTAGGGCACACCTAAATATTCATTTTATACAGACATTTTAAATCTTTAAAACTAGCTAATTATCATGCAAAGTTATTTTTATGTTAGATAATGGTTTATCAAATCTAAAAGTTTACAAAAAGGTATCTGATGATTTAAAATATTAATGGGACATAAAAATATTTTTTTTGTACCTTATTTGTGGAAAATGCCTGGTAATTTATTTGCTGCACTGGTAAAAAATAATAGTTCAACAGGTTTAATAAGTATTCATCAACAGTTTTTCAATCTCATAGTTTTGGGTGTCGATTTATGCCCTCACATTTCTCGTTCAAGTCGACCAGTCTTCTGTTTAAACCAACAACATTTCCATTTCATGGATTGAATAACTGGTTCATTACAATTTCATGATGCACAATATAATCAAAATCCAGTTAAATCAATCAACGTCTTATTGTAATGTATAAATTTGATTTACTGTGTCATGGAAGTTATTATTAGTAGAAGACAGAAGAAGATTTGTTTGATGTTGTGTTTAAGAGCTCATTCTGACATGCAACAATAACTATATTTACCGCTTACGTGGCCTTTGCTACTTTCGTGCGTTTCATCCTTTTCCTCCGCATGAGGGTGACCTGTGGTCTCTTCAAGCCGGCGATGAGCAGCAGCAGTCTGGGTCGGGACTTGGTGAGCCAGCTTCTCAGTAGCGTCCCCTTGGGAAACCTGGAACGCACCAGAACTCATGAGTCCAGTGTGTTCATTTACGCGTAATGGTTATTGATTCTGTAATCCATAACATATTTGTGGTACCTACATCAGGATTCATTCTTTCTTATATATTCAATGTATTTGTATTTCTTATATTGTCTGAAATGGTGTAGTGTCTTAAGTCCATATTGCATGTAGAGACTAAAGGCAAATTAAAAGTTTTTCCAGAGTATTCTTTACCTAAATTGGTAATCTTAGAACATGGAATTAAACAATGAAGTATTGCCAAAGCCTTGATACATTTTATACTATCAAATTATGTTTACTTTGGTTTTAGAAACTTTGTTGTGATGTTGCGTTCAATGCCTTTTTCACAACAGAAAGTTCAGATGGATTTGAGGAATCTTTAATGTTAGTGAAAAGTACAGTGAAACATATTTCAGAAATGTTGGATTATTCTTTAGCATTCAGATAAGGAAGTTTTAATATCATAAGAAAATATTTAATGAAATCATATTTTTAGTTAACATTTTGTGAAAGCTTGATCTTTCTGTTCCAAATTAAGAGTATAACATAGTAAAATTATGTTTTTGTATGAATCATTAAGACTTTTGCATCGTTTTCATCAAAATTACCCCCAACCCAATTCTCATTACTTTAAAGAAAAAAAATCACATTACTGTAATGTGAAAAAATAGTATGGTATTTATACATCTAGTAGTACAAAAAGATTTTAAATGAGATACGGTCATGACAAGTGATACAAAAAATAGTACAGTACATTTGTAAATAACCATTTTAAGTATACATTATGGTAGGGTTTGTTGTACTGACTGATATTGAATTCATGCCAATTTTTATAAATGTAACTGGATAAAAAGCATATTTTTTTGTTTAATATTTGTGGAAATAAGATTATACAACAACTGAAAAAAAAACATATATATATATATATATATATATATATATATATATATATGTATTAGTATTTTAATCAAAATCAAGCACATTTTCCACCCAAATGTTTAATACTATAAAAACAAATTAAAAAAATTATTTATAGTAAAATTTTTATATTTAACTTTCAAAAATAAACTAAATATTTGTGGAAACAACTTTAAACAAAAAAAAAGGGAAAAAAAGCAGTTTATATTTCACCTCAAAAGCAAAAAAATCAAACAAGAGGGGGTTTTCGTCTGAAGAAAATTAAATCTTTTAGAATCTTCCTGTTTTTCATCAAAATCAAGCACATATTCCACTCCTTCAGTCAGCGCTGAGGAGATTTATCATTTTATTTTTGAACTGTATTGTTTTAAGAATGACGGCTGTACAATTCAGTCTGAAGAACGGATGGATACATTTACATAATGGAATGCACAGATTTTATCTTACATTTCAATTCCGTAATGTATTAGTCTCTTCATTTCCAGTCATATGAACAACACTCAATCACTGTTGCGTTCAAGACGTGCTGTCCCGCTTCAAGTTTTTCACCATTTTCAATCACTTTTTTGCCTTCACTAGTTCATTTTAAATGGTCCTGTGGTGTGACAAATGAATGTTTAATAGTACAAGTATTCAATTTAGTCTTAATTAATATGAGCTCATAAAAGCTGCATGCATAATAATTATAAAGAATTAGCAAAATGCGGTTTAAAAAAGTTTCTCATAGAGTATAGCACGTCACAGTATTTCCCATCAACTTCCCTTTTATGATTTATAAACTTTATAACTTATAAAAGATCACATAAAGTCGACCTGCTAACATTATCACCAGGCTTAAATGGGATCTAAATTCTGCAGAATTCAAATCCACATTTTACAGCATTTTTACAGCATTTTCTACTCCTTGCCTGTTTGCCTGGTTTGTGACATATTTTGCCTAATATCATAATTCTCTCAGCTACCATTAAACCACAACAGTCTAGTGAAAATCCCATTCCTTTACTCCATTGGCGGATTGATTCTTAGCGATTACTTATAAACTTATAAAGACAGACCTTTTGTGAGCTACGAGGTTAACCAATATGCTTCAATTGAAACCATCAGTCCATTATATTTCTTCTTCATCTTCATCTAAATATTGTATTTAATAGCATAATTTCTGGTGAAAGACTACATTACCTGTGAATCCTGAAGGGAAACGATCCACCAATCAGAGAATCACGACAAAGAGCTTTGCAGCTACCGCCCACTCCCATGATGCACTGTGAGTGACGCAATCGAATCTGTCTCCCTACAATCTCAAGCTACTTATATATTTGTATATATCTGAATTTTTTATACATTTAAAATATATTGATTTTATACTTATAATTTACAATTTTAAATCAATAGTTTTATTTTTTCCATCATTATTTAAATCAATTACGTAATTCGCAATGCTTCATGGGAATGTAGTTCATTCCTTCAATAAAGACGTTAAGTAAATATTATTGTACCATTGTCTTTTTGCTTTCAAAAAAGTTTTGCTTTAAATCAAAGTTTGTAATGTGATTCACCTTGGCTGGTTGCTTTGGTTCATGGCTTAGAACTCGGATTTTATGAAAACTCAATGGAGAAACTGAATGGGAAACTTAGACTTTGGCGCTTAGACGACTGAAAAAGTGGGCGAGCACTGTTGTGCTCTATCGGAGTGAATCACTCTCAGCTCAGTGATCAAATTAAATTAACAGATTTTGCACAAATCAGTGTGGAAAATGCAAAAAAGCCTTCAGATTTCAACTGTGTCTACATATTCCTACATTTCTACTCAAGACATTTCAAAAACTTGCCCTCTTCGCATTTTTGATAATCTCTCAAGAACAGACTAAATCAAACTGATTCTTCTGTCCCAATTTCCCCGTATACAGGCACCAAAGCTTCAACTGAGAACATCAGAACAGTACCTCAACCAGTAACACTCCTCAACGAAGCACCATAGCAACAATTTTAGCTTCCTAAATACCGGCACATTCACTCATCAAACACAGTCACTTTCTGGGGTAATAGCTGACCGTATAACCGCCTGAGCTTTTATATACAAGTCTGACTGCTTGCATGTCGGACTGCTGAGCTCAATGGAAAATATAAAACTTCAATTGTTTTGACATTTGCTGGTTGAGCACGACCCAACAGGGCATAGAGAGATCTAGCAACGTTTAGACGTGCTACGGCCTTGCTGAAGCCATTGTTGTGTCTCCCAGCAGGGCTTGATGTAAATGTGGTGACAGCAACATTGTTTGTTTCGTGGCCTTGTTTTCCTCTTGTTTTCTTCATCTAATTCCACCTATCAGGAGCTTGACTGATGTCAGGACTGTATTTCTCCTTGAGGAATCTGGCTGATGTGTGTGTACAGATATTTAGACATCCGATTTGTTTTGTTTGTTTTTTTGCATTTAGGTTTTCCTTATATGTCCTAATACACCAAATCAGAAGCTTTACTATCACCAAGGTGTTCAGAAATAATGGTACTCCACAGTTGGAATGTATGAAGAGGTATAGTTGAACTTCTTGTAACCTTTGAGCCAAGTTTTAATTTAGTATCCTTTTTTAGATTTCTTCAGCTTCAGGAAGAAGGCCTTTTCCGCAGTCATAATCCACACACATACAGTATTGACTGTTCAGTTGTCATATCCAAGTATATCCACTTTTAATTATAGAGTTCAGTTTTTTAAACTGAAGGTCTTTTAGCATCACACTAGAATATGTTTGCAGGTTTTTGGGTTAGCACTACCAAGATGCCCAAGCTGCATATCTACACCAAAGATCTGTGAAGAAAAAACTAGTAAAACCCTGCTGAGTAAAATAGCTTAAACAAGCCTAAGGTGGTTTGCTGATCTTAGCTGTTTCAACCTGGTCTAGCTGTTTTCTTAGCCTGGCCAAGCTGGTGTTTAGTTGTACAGCTAGCTGGGAGATCAGTTAACCACCTTTGCATGGTTTAAGTGTTTTGCAACCAATAGTAGGCCCAAAAGCAGTAATAATTGACCAGCAGTACTGTAGCTAAAATCTTAATTTCAGTTATGAACCATTTTTGAAGATTAGCTTTAAAGTAAACATACATTAACTAACATATAAAAAATGATGATCAATACTTAAAACACTAATAGGACGATAAACCACTACAGTAACTTACAACAATCTTAAGTGAATCATGATCAAATACACTCAATAAAATTGAACATAACTAATTTCTTAACTACAGATCTCAACCACAAACTTTTGTAAATAAGCAACAAATCTGAAGATCTGTCTAAACATAAAACATCATGGTCATTGGTTTCATATTTTCTCATTAAATCATTTCCTTCACACTCGTATGAAAAAAAGATGTATCTTACCAATTGACTCCACACATTTGTTAGGCTATGCCCCCCGTGCCCTCCTAAGCCACATATATGATGCTAATGGACTCATTAGTGCCACACTAGAAGGTTCAACCAGGATGGAAAAAAACAAATCTGTTGGACAATAGAAAGAGCATCAACTCTATGGGGCAGAGCTGGGGGGGTCACGAACAGGAGGGTCCACTCAGCACTTCTCTCAGCGAGCAACAACGGATGATCCTGCTATCTCCACCAATCAGAGCGCACGTTGACGCTGTTTCTATGACAGGCAGTGCCTCACCTATATAAAACACTCAGCCACTGTGACAATGTTGAGAGAGGTCAGCCAAACTACCATCTTCTGTTTCACATGTGAACAATAACTCCTCCAATTGAATATTACTGTATTTAGCTAAACATACAGGTCTCATAGCGTTGAAATACAGCAGCCCCAAAAAGTATGTGGTCATGTAATTCACAATTTAAAATGTCTAAATGTCATTGCATTAGATTTTTTAAAGAAGGATATCACTGGCAAAAGATTTTAAGTCTTGTTTTGAGAGAAATCTAATCAAATTTAGTGAGATTTCTGCTTGAAACAAGAAAAAACTGTTTGCCAATGGGGTAAGAAAAATAAACCTGAATTCAAAGGGAAAACAAGTTTATTTTGCTTACCCCATTGGCAGTCTAAATATCTCTAAATTTTGTCTTATCTTAAAACAAGACTTAATATCTTATCCCATTTTACTTGACAAGTAAATAAATCACATTTTAAAATGTTTAGATCGTTTTACCAGAAAACAAGACAAAAATACTTGTCTTGAAAATAGTTTTTTTTGCAGTGAAGAAAGTAAAGCTGTGCACACTATGATTTTGGCCATGATTCTGCCATCTGAGACAAATTTGGGATTTTTTGTCGTCGTAGGGTTAAATTGTATATTTTACAACGTTCAGTGTGACATGCTTACCGATGGCTGATAAATAGCCTTTGCGATGATCTTTAGCATTCAACGAAGTTCTGGTAGTCACAGAAATTTAGCATCACAGATGAGCCAGATGAGATATTCTGCTCCTCTCTCACACCCCAATTCACTTGGAAAGAAACCTGCCCCGCATCTGCACCATAGCAGTATTTGTGTCCAGTTATCACTCTACTATCACTCACTTTCAATGTTTTTTCTTCTTTTCATTTTATATAAAAATAAATAAATAAGCAGAAAATACTTGGAGAAACGTGTAACATTTCAGCAATATGAAAGTATTATTCCCTGAATTAAATAAAGACAGAACTTTCAAAACAAAAATAAATAAATGATTGTATTTCCTTTACAACTTTATTTTAATTACTATTTTAATTTTAATAAATGTACTGTAAACTTGTTTAGTTAAGATTCACACCACTTCATGTTCATTCTCAACATATTGCCTATTTGACAGAATTCATCTTTCTTTTTATATGTTAGCCTATGCTCGTGATGGAGTGGTATTGGAGCAACGGAAAATTCTATTTGTCAGATGCCTGACTTAAGAAAAAATAAAATGCTTTTCCAGGGCGGGCAAATCTCGCCGTTTCCCTTCTGTTCCGCAAAACTCCCGAAACGCGAGTCACGTTCACTGATCGAGACGATTGGGACCACAGTTGGCTACTATGTAGATCGTGCAGTCTGACATAATGTTGCACAGTGTGCCATGGCGATATCAGTGCGTTCATATAGTACAGTCTGACAAGCAACAATCTTAAAGGACTGTAAAATTCCTACATTGTATAGCGGGCTTAAGTCATATGGGTTTGGAGTGACATAGGGGTGAGTAAATAATGACAGAATTTTCATTTGGCATAAGTGTCAATAATGTATTAATGTGTTTATATAATGTTTCATGTCCTTTTATTTCTAAGAAATATTGCATTAATATCAATACAAAATAAACTTGAAATTTCTTGCAATAAAATAAAAATAAGGAGCCAAAGTTACCCAAATGCTGTTGAAATTTGGAAGTTATTTAAGATAGAATCTCAGTAAAACATGGTATATCAAAATAAATAAATAACAATAATAAAAAAAAGAAATTATATTGTGCACAAATAAAATAAAGCATATTTTTAGGATATGACATTAATTACTGTCATGACATTTGTGTCTTAAGCACATTTCTCTCCACATTCTCATTGCCATAATGCAAAAAACCTCATTGCCATTAAAATACCTGGAACCATATGATTTTCATTTCTATTCATGGACGAATTAATCTTTTGAGTCAGTTCTTTTGAATCTAAAGAACAAAACATACATCTCAAGTCCGATTCCTGATTGAATGACTCCTATGAATCGGTTCTTTTGAGTATACAGCACAAAACACAGTGTGATCAATATCTGATTCCCAAACAAACGATTCTTATGAGCTGGTTCTTTTGAATCTACAGGGCGAATCACACACACTACCAGTGCACCCTTTGCCCCCTCTATAGAATCGCCCCTGCAAATGAATGGCTCTTATGAACGAGTTCTTCTGAATCTACAGTTGAAACATTCAGTGGGACCAGTGTATTCTGATTCTCGGAAGAACACAGAGCAGTTACTGAACGGTTGTTCACATGACAGTTTGAAGGTAAAGATAGTTTTGTTTCATTTTTACATACAAAAAAATGCATTAATGAATTAAATATATGTTTTTGTTTGATTCGATTTTTGATTTTAGGACCAGTTATTGTATTGCATCACAGTAATATGAATGAGATATTTTTATGGTAATCAGAATTGGGGGAAATGTGTTAACTTGTCATTTTAGTGTCATTTCATCCCTGTGAGGGGCAGTATGGTCGTGCTGCTTGCAATGTAGTTATGTGACACGCACACACACACACACACACACACACACACACACACACACACACTGCAGAGGAGATGCCCATGTGAGAGGAGGGGGAGTTCTGGGAAAGCCTAGCACTGCAATGCAGATCAACAATTGAGAGGAGGAGACTGCAGGCGCTCACGCAAATCTCACCGCGGGATTCCCTCGTCTGAAGGGTAAAGACACCAAACTCTCACTGCATAACATATTTCAGACAGGAGAGAGTGGAAGAGCTCATTGAAGAGACACAAATAAATGTTTCTTAAATCATTACAGATAGAGATGTTCGTAGGACAAAGATGAGCTGTTACTGTCATTTGTAAATACAGGACTTTTCTAAAACATAACAATTAAAAATGGCATCAACCATCGTCAATTTGCAGGTTTACAAATTAAGGCTGACACAGTTTATAATTTTTCACCAGGGACTAGTCTTGACCTTGAAAATTGCCTCATACCACAAGTTCACAGAATCGGTGGAGACCCAAGTGACATATTTAGTCCTGCTTTTTGGTAATTGCTACCCTCTTCCCAATTCTCAAATTTCAGTAATAAAGGTGTCCTTTTCAAAGATGATGTGCGTAATTTTATTTTAATGTTAAAATACTCGTATCCCTGTTTAATATGCACTCAACTACAATAAGTAATCAATTGGTAGATTGACTTCCTAAAGAGTGTGACTCGATGGTGCTTTCAGAACATTGTTGTGTTTGATTTATAGCAAGCCTTTTCCACAGTTTCTTACATGCAGGATAGGAATCACTGTATTATACAGTGGCAAGAAAAGTATGTGAACCCTTTGTTATTATCTGCATTTATGTGAAAAGTTGTCTTAAAACTTAGTTTGATCTTCTTCTAAGTTACAATAATGAACAAACACAATCTGTTTTAACTAATAACATACAAATTAGTGTATTGTTTTTTTACGTATCGAATACATCATTCAAACATTCACAGTGTAGGCTGGAAAAAGTATGTGACCCCAGGTTAGCAACGTCAATAAAAGCTTAGAGTCAGTAGCTGGCAAACCTGGCAATCATATTAATGATGATTAATGTGGGTTAGTGTTACTCTGACTTATAAAAAGCACTCAAACATTTTCAGTTTGCTATTCACAAGAAGCATCTGCTTACGTGGACCATGCCTCGCAAAAAAGAGATCTCAGAAGACCTACAATCAAGAATTGTTGCTTTGCATAAAGCTGGAAAGCATTACTAAGTTATCTTGAAAGCCTTAGATATTCATCTGTCCACAGTTTGACAAATTGGAGATGATTTATTACTGTGGTTAGTCTCCCTAGAAGTGGCCGTCCAGCCCAGATGACTGAAATGACACACCACAGAACGCTCAATGAGGTAAAAAAA
The DNA here is from genome assembly GCA_032164185.1 of Moxostoma hubbsi. Lineage (NCBI taxonomy): Eukaryota > Metazoa > Chordata > Actinopteri > Cypriniformes > Catostomidae > Moxostoma > Moxostoma hubbsi. Next base: position 3,590,429 of record JAVLUX010000052.1, on the reverse strand, counting down.
AGAACTCTAGAGTGTGACAGCTAAATACTTGAAGGAATCAATGAAACTGGTTAACATCTCTGATCATGAGTCTAATATACAGAAAACAATAAACATATATGGTGTCCATGGCAGGACACCACAAAGGAAGCCGCTGCTTTCCAAAAAAAACATTGCTGTGTGCTTGAAGAGAAAAATGAATTCCCAAGTTTATCACAATATCCTACAGGATAATGTCAGGGTGGCTGTGCGCCAGCTGAAGCTCAGTAAAGCCATTAAAGGAATTGCTTCAAAAAAAGAAAATCCACTTTTTGGAGTGTCCCAGTCAGAGACAGAGACCTTAACCAATATTGGAAAAATGTTAACAAAAATGTCATTTCTTGATATTAAGAATGGAATTAGCCTACTCTTAACAAAAATGCAATTTTTTTATATCTGTATTAAAGTTTTTATTAGTAAAAACGTTTATACTTGATATCAGAAATTATGCCATTACTTGTGGGAATACCAGGACTGGATCTAGAGGGGTGATGGGATGGGCTTTGACATCTTTAATTGCGATTTGAACGACAGATCATTATGAATTTCTACTAGTGAAAATGCAGTTACAAATATCAAGAATTAAAAATTTTATTCAAATTATTTTTTTTATATCAAGAATGGGTATTTCCATGAGTTATGACATAATTTGGAATCAAGAATGAAAATTTTTACTTGTGAAGAACTAATAGAGCGCAAATGTCTGGTTCCCCCCCCAAAAAATACCATTCAATTATCCCATAGACTAAATTATTTTTAACGTTAACTTCTAAACCTTTAAAGACAGACCTACCATGAGCTCCAAAGTAGTTCATCGATGGTATATGCTTGCGTTGAAGCTTGCGTCTGCATAATATAATTCATTAAAAATTCATGGAATTCATGGTAAACATGGCTGGACTGGGAAGAGAAATCGGGCTAGGATTTTACATGGCAACTGGCCCAAAACTTGGTCCGTTCTACATAACACGATGGCTCATTTTAGCTTATTATGGCCCATTCAGGACGTTTTGCGGCCCGCTCGGTTCTCCCGATGGCCATTCCACCCATGAACGGCCCAAAAGTGCATCGGCCCACCAGGAAGATGCCCGGTATGCCAGATTACCAGTTCAGCACTGATGGTAAACATCTACATTACCCGTTGTACATCAGATAAAGGTCCACCAATCAGAGAACCACTCCAACATAACCCACAAAATAATAAATAATATTTTAATGAAAAATGTAAAAAAAAAAAAAGACACAAACACACACGTGACGGTCAGCTGCCCATAAACAATCTCTCTCTCTGTTGCACCACCATCTGCAGTCGGCCTTTATCCCTCTCGGAGGCTTAATTTGCCTGATAAGGGACCGGGTGTCTATAATCACAGAGGGATTTAATAAAAAGTCTATGGAAGAAATGAATGGGGAAAATACTTTCCAGATGGCTGAAAAAGTGGGCAGGCACTGTTCCGCACTATTACAGATTAGCATTTTCACTAGTATTAATTCCAGTGCTTGTATCAAGAATTAACATTTTATCTAGTGAAAGTTTAAATATAGATATCTATAATTCATCTCCTGCACATGATTGAATGTCAAAAAAGCTTGCCATATTATGGGTCCAACATGTATGACAAGCGAAACTGACTTTTAATCATTCACAGGATATGAATTGTCAATATTAACAATTCAATTTTCACTAGTTAAAATGCTAATTCTTGATATCAGGAATGAAATTACTACTAGAAGAAATGCTATTTTTTTTTTTTTTTTTTTTATCAGTAATTACATTTGAACTAGTAAAGATGTCAATTCTTGATATCAAAAATGATGTCATCATTCACAGAAATACACATTCTTGATATCAAAAGTTGAATTTCAACTTTTAAACACTGAAATTCTTGCCGTAACAGCATTTTCACTAGTAGAATTTCACAAAGATCTGACATCCACTCCCATTCAAAACATAATTACAGATATCAAAAATTGATTTCCTACCAGTTTGAAATGACAATTTCCAGTGTAATACTTACTAGTAAAAAGTTATATTTCCCCGTCTGTCGCTCACTTCGACATCGTGTCGAAGAAGTGACACTAGGGGTCTCTCTTGGGGTCTCTCCTCTGATCTATGAAAAAAGGTCAATGAGAAGTTGGCAGACAGTATTTGCATACCCCGCCCCAGACATACGGGTATAAAGCTTACTGAGCTGCACTATACAACAATGCTTGCAGACAGACAGACAGACAGACAGACAGACAGACAGAAAATGTTCTAAAAAAGTTACCAGTAGAACTTAACCTGAAACATTAACATTGTGGCTTGACATTAATATTGAAAATGATCTGTATCCTGTTTTTGGATCTGAGGTCATGCTTGTGGCAAAAGTTACTGTAACTGCAAACTTCCCCTTTTACAGTGAGGGTTTTTCCCAGAAATATTTCAGATAATATAGAAACTGTTTTAGCGATCAAGTGTATCTAGCTTTGATACAGCTCAAACCTCAATGTGTGTGTGTGTGTGTGTGTGTGTGTGTGTGTGTGTGTGTGTGTGTGAAAGTGCGGGGGAGATGAGGGCTCTTTTTAACCAAAATTGAAATAGATGTAGGATATTTTAGAATTTTTTTGTTGTTTTTAACCAGTTTAATTTAACCAATGTCTTTGTTTTAACTGGTTATTTTGTTGAGGTAGTCTGTACGGTTCTTTGAAATAACTGAAATAATTTGGCGAAGTGATATGGAACCGTTATTCGGTCAAGACCTGGAACTACTTTATAACCGTGTATTTCCTAGAAAATTAATTGCACACCTTAGAATGTCCATCAACCAATCAGAATCAAGCATTCAACAGACCCGTGGTACAATCGCATAATTTTCCATAGTTAATTGTGATTAATCACATATTTTAGTGCTTAAAATGTACTTTTATATTTACTTATACTTTTTCTGTACTTTACTTTTTCCTGTCAAAATTGATTTATTTCCTTCTAAGTATAGAATAAAATATGGAAAAATAAATGTTTATTAACATTTTCCAAACACATCCTTCTATAGTATAAAAATGAACTTAAAATGCACCAATTCAAGAAACATTAAACATTTCCCAATTTCAGCTCATGTTTGGCATGTGGCAAGTGTAATTTTAGACAGTGTATGTACCCATATAACTTTAGGAGACTCACTCAAAATACAGAGAGAAGTTCAATATATATTTAGTGTACAAGTTTGCTAATCAAAATCAAAACATTGTCCTGTCTCACTTCTCAAAAATCTGACACCAAATTACCCTTTATTTTATGAATATTAATCGCAATTTCAAACCCAGCAAGTAATTTAAACGAAGTACCTGCAACACAGCTTTAAATGTAGAGAGACTAAGAGGAAGGTGATTAACATAAGACATCAACACTCACTTTAATCAAATATCTGTCTCAAAATACTCAGAGGATCAGACGGGCTCCATGGCCCTAATCAGATTATGAGAAAATAGACTTCTTTAATTGTGACCATCTCAAGGAGTCAAAGTAATTATATTAAAACAAACCCACCATGAAAGAACCTTAGCAGGATTGTACAGGCTAAGCTGAGAAAATACATGTTCTGCACTGATCTGAAACTGGTAAGTTATTTTCTGATGTGCAGCAAAATGTTGTTGAGCTTCACAAAATGGGAAGTGGCTAAAAGAAAATACCAAAAAACAAGTTGTTTGGGAGGGTTTCAAGAAAAAAGCCTCTGCTCTCATCCAACAACGAACTCAAGCATCTTCAGTTTTCCAGACACTACTGGAACTTCAAATGGGACAGTGTTCTATGGTCAGACGAAACAAAAATAGAGATTGGTTTGGTGCACACAGAGAGGTAGTCATATGGAAAAGTACCCCATGCCCACGGTTAAATATGATGTTGGATCTTTAACTTTGTGGTGCTGTTTTTATGCCAGAGGTCCTGGACATCTTGTTCGGATATATGGTATCATGGACTCTATCAAATACCAACAGATAAAAACCTGTAAGGTGAACTGAAGAGTTTAAATAATGTTTTGCCTTCACTAGTGCTTTTAAAATGGTGCTGCAGGAAATTCATTTTTTAAAGTCCTTAAATATTCCATGTAGTGTCTAAATTAAAATGAGCTCATAAAAGCTACAAACATATTGATAAAAAAATAATATTTTATATGGTGTGTAAATAGTATTAAATGGAAAACTGCATGTCACACCTCAATACTTACCTATATGAACTATTTTTGAAACTACTATGTATATGTATATTTTTTAATTGATGAAAACTTTGATTTCTTTTTCCGAATGATTGCAAAACATAAAATACTTTAATGTAAACATTTGTCATGCCAATCAACTTTTTATTGTGCATATATGTGATGCATTTTTAAAGAGATCAACATATGCAGACTATAATAATAACAATAATAATACAAATTAACTACAATTCCTGTAAATTATATATCATTTGTAAGATAATGAATATGAGATCAAACCTCTGTATTGAGGCTCATGACCTGATGTGAATGATTTCACATGAACGACTTCTGGGTGATTTGAGATTGTTATAAACACAAATAAATGGCCTGAAATAAATTACAAATTAGTGCACAGACTAAAGTTAAAGATAATAAACACAAAAACATGAAAGCAGAAAATGTACATACAGAATATTTATTTTCAAATAGTTGATTTTTGGTTTGTATATCTATGCTACGTACATGCAAATATTTCCCAGTGCTAGTAGCAATGTGTCGACATTTGCCATAATTGAAGCCTCTTAAATTTCATGCTAATCGGCTTTGTTTTTGTACTACAATAAAAGCAAATAAATTAAACAAATACTGGGTAATTTTAACTGCACTTATTCTGCATCTTTCAAGAATTTCTTAAAAAGAAGAAGCTAAATCATCGTCCGTGAAATAAGTTAAATAGGCAGCAATGTGGGGATGTTACAAATCAAACTTGCTGCATTAAACATCTTCAAAATACAAATAGTAATAAGGTTTAATTAGCCATATTAATCATTGCATAATTATTATTTTATTCCCAAAGTGGCTATTCTCCATTCTACCCACTTCATCAAACTTCAGTAATGAAGAATTTCCATTATACAGTGTAAAATAATCTAACAATAATTACACTTCATATCAATAAATATTCATATTCATACTTCATATTCACTTCAAATAAATCTGAAAAAATGTACAGCATATGCTAAAATCTAATGTTAACGTAGAAGCATTCAAATATTTAGCAATTAAAATTTTCTGTCCCACTTTATATTAGGTGTCTTTAACAAGTATGTATAACATAAAAGTACATACAATACAATGTACTTATTGTGTAAATATGTGATTTCTTTTCTGCAATTTCTCACAAGATTCAAATTTGCTGCTACTGAGGTTGAGGTACGGGTAGGTTTAGGGGGTAGGGTTAAGATTAGGATTAGGGTTTAGGATAAGGATCGGGGTAGGGTTAGGTTAGCAGTGTAACTACAGATGTAATTAAAAGCAGGTACTTTGTATGTACAATGCAATAACACATATGTACATAATAAGTACATTGTATTAAATGGTTAACTACAGAGTAGTTAAAGACACCTAATAAAGTGGGTCCAAATTTTGCTAATCTTGGTCAGATTAAAAAAAAACAAAAAGGTACAGTACGATCAGTAAATTGGTGTCCTATTTGGCTTTCACAGTGTATACACAGATTCATTCTGCATACAGTATACACATTGTATCAAAAAGAAAAACATATAACTGTTCAATAAAAAAATGTGAAAACCGTTCTGTTCCGAAAAGCTATGATGTATCAGTGTGGTGATGGGGGTGTGGCTGAGTGACATCTGTTGAGAGCGAGGCCACAAGAGGAAGAACGGTAAGGATTGACACCTGTGGGAAATTATCTCTAACAGCTGTTTGTGTTTGCAGTGAGAGCTAAGAGAGAAATAAAAGAGCAGTCCAGTCCACTGGAGGTGGGAGAGAGTTAAATTGGACATTTATCTAGCCCTCCCTTCCTCCTTTATAAGAAAGAAACTGTCACGGCCACTTTCCAACTCTTCGGTGGAGCTTACATTTACAAAAAAAAAAAAAAAAAAAAAAGAACCAGACACTTTATGAAAGCAAATACAGTTTTATAATGGGAATACAATTTTGGGGAGAATGCTATAAATCACATGCTAGTCCACCATTATTCCATTTATAATTGCCTAATTTAAAACTTACTGTAATTGATTCTCATAGAAATACAGACTGTGGCATTTGGCCCCATTAATGCACTTTAAAAGGTTATCCGTTTTGCTATACACCATATAAGTGAATTGTTTCATAAGGTAAATCTTAAGTATAGTACATAACACACTTTTTGATAAAAAAAAAAAAAATTGACAGCCATGTTTAGCTTTTAGTTTTCATTTAAATGTATATTAAAGTTAATCGGAAATACGATTTATAAAACAGTTAAAATGCACACAGACAATAGTACCTACTTTCCATCCATCAAAAATTCAACAGTTGCTGAATTTTGGTTATTAAATTTAACTATTGCTGTCACATTATTAAGAGCACATCCTTTTACCACATATGTGGTATTAAATAGTAAAAAAATAAGTACCAAAATAATACTTTTTAAAGAAACAAACAAACAAACACAAACAACCAGGTTTAACATTTTTAGTAAGACCAAATAGCCTCCTACGATTTCGCCAATTCGTACTGCTATTATGTCTCAACTGTATGTGCTTGTGCAAGGCAGTGCCACTGTATTTAACTGTCCTTACTAATCGTTGGGCCTCATTCATGAAACATGAGCAGAACAGATTTGTTTGATTTGTTCATGAATCCATTTGTATGTAATTTTTTGCAATGAATTTAAAGGATTTACAAACAAATTACAATTTACATCTAAATTCTACTCATATTTCATGAATCACGCCCATTGTTCAATAATTGTGCACAATTTTGTCTTTAGCTACATTTATTGACACATTTGCTGACAATGAAACCTGATATTAAAAATCTGATATGAGAGAAAAGGCGTGGTCACATTTACCTTTGCACGGCAAAATTCCAATTTACAGGATCAGGAATTTTGCCTAATGGTGGAATTTCCCACTACTCCTACAGCTAATTCTGCATTGAGGTTCAAGTTTGATTAATGTTGACACACAAATTTGCAGCACTGACATTTATCTTATAACAGCGAAATTCTGAGAGTGAAATATAGTCATCTCAATGGGAATACGCATGGTCAGACATTTTGCCTTATGGACTTCTGATGGACACAGTTTCCTTTCAAGTTTGGTGAACTTTGACATGCGCATTCGTAGCGTTGACTTTTAACTTTTCATAGCGAAATTACAAGAGTGAAATACAGTCACTTCAATGGGAATATGCACAGTCAGACGTTTTGCCTGATGGATTCTGTGGGCGAAATACAGTCATCTCAATGGGAGTCCACTCAAACAGGAATTTCGTATGATGGACTTTGTCATGCAAATTCACAGTGTTGACACATATAAATTTGCTTGGTTTGGAAGCAGCCTCTGTGGGGGCAGTGTTTCATACATAACTACTCTGAATGTTTGCAGCAAAACATTTCAGGGGTGAGTTTCTTTATAACTTCACACTTCCAGAGTATAAAGTACAATATAAATAGATGCTGCTTGACAAGTAGTTTTTTTGTGGGTTTCACCCTCGCTTCATATTCGACTAAGCCTTGTTTGCCTGCAAACTTTAGCTGTGCAAAGGTAAATGTGGTCACGCCTAAAGACTGGTGGCAGTTGTACATTTCACAGATACAAATACTTGTTGATTTGGATAACCTTACAAAAATGTCAACCATCATACAAAGAGTTCACAGTTATTTTTCATTGTGTTGATATATTCAAAGTTCCAAATGTTTCCCAGCATGACTCTTCATCAGGAAGGTCAACAACTTCTTGCCCTTTAAGTAAGATACTAGATGAGGTCAGTTTGGCTTTCACAATAACAGGACCAAACAGTGATCCCTTCAGCCCACATGTCCAATTAAATGCAGTTAGGAGAACATGTCGTCATCTTTTTCTGTATCAGGAGAGTCGGGTCTTGATATGTCAAACAGGTGTGAAGATACTGAGGACTTTCTGGCTTTGAGAAGTCTGAGCATTTCGGCAATCTGGTTTTCAAGCATGTACATTCTGTTGTTGAGCAAGTGGATATCTCCTCGTAGTTCCTGCTTCACTTCTGTAAAGCAGGCCTGAAGACTCTGTTCTGGAATGGGGTAGAACACTCGGCGCCCTTCAGGCTGAACTGGGCTCCGATCCAGAGGGGTTCTAGCGGTACCGTCACCCACATTGTCGAGTCGCAGCTCACTCTTTGTGATGCCACTGTCGCACGAGTCTGTCTTCTTGAGGGACAATTCATCTTGTGACTTAGTCCTGTCTGGAAGCATCTCCATGGACTCTGCTTTAGACACAGAACACCAAGAGAGGTCAGACTTGACTGTGGCATCTTTAAAACGACCCCAACCTTTATTTTTGGGTGGTTCGGCTGACTTATTTCCTGTATATTTTCCATTGGGGGCCATGGGAGTGCAAAGTTTTGCTCTACATGAAGTTCTAGAGGATATTGAAGAGGAGGATGAAGAGGCAATTGGTATGGCTGTTTTTTCAGTGTCTGTGACAGTGCTAGTTGGCACTTCGTGTACCGTGGTCTTCTCCACATGGACAGGACCTCTCTCTACATCCTGTTCCCCTTGGCTGGCTCGCTCTGCCGCCAGTCGCGCTTCTTTCTGTTGACGAAATCGTTGGAAGAGACGGCGCACAGGGTGGTCTGGGGGAAGATTGAGAGGGGCTTCGTTCTTCCTTCTCAGCATCTCCTCTTCCTCCCGTTTGACATCACTTATTTTACGGAAGACGATCTACGTGGTACAAAAAGAATAATAGAACAAAACATTTAAACAAGCAGAATTGTAAAGGAACAGTTCACACAATAGGAAAATTCTTCTTAAGTATTTAGAAGGGTTGTGGACCGAGAACCAAAAATCTAGGTGATTCCATATTTTCATTCATATATTTGATCCACATTTATAGATTTTCAAATCCATATTTAAAAGATACTGGAACTGTATGGTTTTCATGATTTTTGGTTATGTTAACTCAAACATGCACTCTTGTGGCAATGTAGATGCAACACCATGCTTAAATACTCTGACAGTGTTTCACGTTCAGTGTTCTCAGCAGCATTGCAACACTGCTATTGAACAGCACTGTAGTCTGATTCCCAAAAAATTACCAGTGCCGGTTCTTTTGAATCTACTGTGCAAAACATACAGCACAACCAGCGTAGTCCATTTGCCAAACGCATGACTCTTCTGAGCTGGTTCAATTGAATCTACAATGCAAAACATACTGCACGACCAGTGTAGTCTGATTCCCAAGCGGGTGACCCCTTTTAAACTAGCTTAACCTGCTTCATAAAAAAGACAATGCTGGTCAACCAGCATCACCAGCTAGGTTTTGCTGGTGAAAAGAATGGCTTTGCTGGTCCACCAGCTTGACCAGAACCAAACCAGCACTGACCAGAATAAACCAGCCTAGACCACCATGGGAATTGCATGCTGGTTAAGCTGGCATTTGTTGCAAGAAACATTTTACTGCCAAACTCAATACTCTCTTTTTGTGACAGATTGCAATGGAATCTGATTACCTTTGGGACTGGGGTCATAAATTAGGTGTAATCTATCTCACACAGATCCATGTAATATGGATCTGAGGATAAGGCTAGTTGTGGTCTTGTTTACCTAGATGTGGAAGCCATTAAAAATGGCATGCAAACAAATCTATCTGGGCTCTTGACCCTCAAGCTTCTTAGAAGATGAGGAGCAAGTCATATGATTCCTTTTGAGCAAGTGTTTGCTAGAGGTGTTAGTCAATGCTAGTCACTGCTATATTTAGCTTTGTGATGCACCACAGCCAAACATATCAGATATGTCAGTAAAGAGTGTACTCAATTCACCGAAGGTATATTTCTAAGCAATTTTTATGTTTCCAATTACGTTGTGTTGAGCAACATTCTTGTTGATCTTGGAACAATACTTTCAATCGATCAGATTTTAGGGTAAAGGTTAGAGCAGTGGTTCCCAACACTGTTCCTGGAGGCTCCCCTACACCACACATTTTGAATATCTCTGTAAAGCGGGTTAAGATGTGCAAGGAAGAGGCGAGAACCGGCTTGTCAACGTAAATAATATTTTAATAAAGAACTTAAACAAAAAGCACAAACACACACAACGGACATGTCCGTGATTGAGCTCTCTCTCCCAAACCATCGTCACCGGCCACCTTTATCCCTCGCACGCCCCATCAAGCCGATTGGGGACCGGACATGCGACATTCCAGCCCGGCCCCACCCCCTCCACACTCCTCCCGGCGTTACCTCAGGCTGGGGTTCCACCGGCATGAGGTACACCCCCCCCCCCCCCCCCCCCCCCCTTTCCCTGGGGAGGGCGTGCTTTACGAACCGTCGTCACCGGCCGGTTATCCCCCGCCTTCCTCGACCTGGGAGGAGACAGGAGGGGAAAACAACAACAAAAAAAACTAAATGGGCAAGGGAAAAGGCCAACACGGTGCGAAAGAGCGAGAGAGAGAGAGGAAAGAGAGAAAAAGCTCACTTACCGGTTCTCTGATGTACCATCACGTGGTCCTCGAACACTCCTCCACACTCTCCAGCGGACAACAGCCGTTCCTCTCCGGGCGAACCGGTGTCAACCTCCGACCCCCAGCGGACAGAACGCCCCTCCGCTTTCCTGGCGACGCATGGGGACATTCCTCTGCGCCTGGCAGTGGCCCTAACACTCCAGGCGGTCGGGGAGTTACTTCCCTCCTCCCCTCGTGGACGGCGGTCTTCCTTCGACCCCTCCACATCTCTGGGGATGGCAGGGCACTCCTCCGCCCCCGGCAGCGGCTCCCTCGCTCCAGGCAGTCGGGGAATCCAGTCCCTAATCGCCCCGCGGACGGTGGCCGTTCCCCGCGTCCGGGCGGTCGGGCCACTCCATCACCCTGCAGATGGCAGCGGCGCTCCCCTGGGTGGATGGCAGTGTCGAGGACTCTGCAATGGGCATCCCTCCTCCTTCCCGGGTCTCGGCACCAATGTAAAGGAAGAGGCGAGCACCGGCTTGTCAACGTAAATAATATTTTAATAAAGAACATAAACAAAAAGCACAAACACACACACAACGGACATGTCCGTGATTGATCTCTCTCTTCCGCCCCGCCTTTATCCCTCGCGCGCCCCATCAGGCCGATTGGGGACCGGGCATGCAACATTCCTGCCTGGCTCCGCCCCCCCTCCACTCCACAATCTCCCTAAACAAACACACCTGATTCAACTTATTAGCTAGTTATTAAAGACTCCACAACCTGAATTGGGTGTGTAAGATAAGGGTGACATACAAAATGTGCAGTGTTAGGGGCCCTCCAGGAGCAGGGTTGGGAACCACTGGTTTAGAGTTAGGTTTAGGGTCAGGATTTGGGTTAGGCTATGGTATGGGGTTAGGGCTTCAACAACTTCTTATCAATCTTCCAATTTTCTCTGATTAAGGTATTATTGCTGGATTTGGAAAGCTTGATGCATCAATGTAGAAAGATGTTCTCAGTAGGGGCTAAGTAAAGCTAAACAGCCAAACCTTGATACATTGGTTAGAGCTATGTTTGTTTGACGCATATTTTGTTGCAGGCCCAACAAAAGATGTTGATCCAAGAACATGTCTTCCTAGGTCATGCATGGTCATCTTTCACAAGATAAGACAATCTCTTTCCAAATCTAAGACCAATCAGTTTGGTCCCACCAAAGCTGATTTGATCTGAAATGTGCTTAGCTTCTATACCTGTTACATAATTGTCTGAGTCAACATGGAAATGGAAGAGTACTGACATATCTGGCAGATATTCCAGGCTTTGCTCAGACAAAATTGTGGACATCAGCTTTCCATACCCAATGGTAATGATTTCTCTGGGTTTTTGTGCTTAATTATGAATTAATCTTGAGGCTAAATTAAAACAAAACGTCATGGTTACTGTTGTAACCCCCCATTCCCCTTCTGTCACTCACTCGACAATGTGTCGAATGAAGTGACACAAGGGGTCTTCCTGGGACGCCAAACGTACCTCTGAACCTGAGAAAAGGCCAATGTCAAGTTGGCAGACAGAATTTGCATGCCCCGCCCCGGACATACAGGTATAAAGGGAAGTGGGGCAGCGATTGCCAGTCTGGATTTTGCACCGAGGAGCCGAAAATAAGGTGAAGTGACTGGGGCTATCTTAACACTATGAAATGTGTCGGGGAAGGCGGTCTTTCCCGGTCCTATTCTTTCAGGGGGAAAAGACCCTGCGGAGGCCACATCCTGCCCAGTCTAGGGGGAGGTAACATGTGGCAAATACACCACGAGGGTTGTGAAGCCGTACGTGGAAATGGCACGGTAATAGGTCCAGCCTAATGAGGGGGGACTCTACAAGCACGGCGACCAGGGCAGCAGGGCTGCCCAAGGGAAACGTGGGTCTGCCGACAGGGGGACCATACCGTGGGAAATACATCACGGGGAGTTTGCCTGAAAAGGGAACTAAGCCCGTGGAGCCCGACCACAGTACAGAGCACCTGTGACTCGTAGTGGGTCTGGCCGCGAATTGCTCCACTGAATTCTAGGAAGGCTAGGGAGGAGAACATCCAGGGAGCGATGCTTAGTGGCTATCCTGGGATAGAAGGCGCACTGGATCAACTTGGTGAAGGGCGCTTTGTGCAAGCGGAACACCCGGTCGGTTGTGCCGCATTACCTGACAAAACACGGGACGAGACAGACTCAACCCTGAGATTGTAAAATCTGGCAAAGGTATTGGGTGTTGCCCAGCCTGCTGCTCTGCAGATGTCTGCTAAGGAGGTGCCATGGGCCAGTGCCCACGAGGATGCCACACTTCTCATAGACCCCCGCAAGCGGGGTCGTGATCTCTGCTCGTAAGGCGCTGGCTTTCTTGCCGTGCAGCGAACACCGCTGAAACGAGGCGGGAGCCAGGCGAACTGAATCGTGTAGCCGAGTCGGATGGTTCTGGCCAGCCAGTGTGATGGATTGGGAAGTGAAAGCCACGCATCCAAACTCTGCGTGAGGGGCACTAACGGGACGATTACTTTTGACATACCGGGCGGGGCTTCGCGGCGGGAGGAGCAGGTAATCCCGAGCCTTGGGTGCTGACAAAAGACTCAAAGCACTTACCTTGCTCCGCACACCCGGTAGGGGGTGGGTTAGAGACTGAGGAAGAGGTCCTAGAGAGGCATCATTGGCCTGCCGGGGCTGAGCAGTCATGGGGCCGGAGGCGATGGAGTTGTATTTTATGTATGTAATTTTATGGTTACTACAGTTTAACATTGTTAGCTTAGCAATAAGCTAATGCCAAACTCAACTGGAATGAATTATAAAACAGACTATTTTGGCCAATATTTTTACGCTATGTAATTTCATATTAGAGTTTCACGTTGTTAGACAGAAATATGCTTACATTGAACTCAATTGTAATAAATTGTAAAAACTGACTATTTTGCCAGGCTAGTTTTTTTTACATGGTATGTAGGCAGTGTCATCAAGGCAGCAGAGTAGGTCTTGGAACAGAGCAATAAAGTTCCTTTTGTCTCCCCCAGGAGGTTGTGTGAGTCTACTTTCTGATGAATCCACATTTGTTTTGTGAAGTGTAAAAATAAATACATTTGATTTTCTGTCACATTAGACAGATTGCTCTGTGATGTGCTGGTGCAGGATTGGACTGGAGGAGGATTATATTCAGCAGTGTAATTGTTCTTCAATGTTAAAGCTAAAGATGATGAGTTTTATGGGTTGATAAGGTTCATAGTGTAGCTTATTGCAAGAGTAAAGCACAGTGATCTGTCCTTCTATTTAACTGTCTGCTAAACAACAAAAATAAATGTGCTTATTTCTGAATGTAGATTCTGAACCTTATCAGCATTCTGTGAAGATGTAAATTTTTATAATAATGTGGAAAAATAACATACCACATAATCTCTGCTATAGAAAAATATACTTTTCCAAATAATTTAAAATTTGAAAATCTGAAAATGAATGTTAAGATCCAAACATTTCTGTGGTCGACAAATACCAGTAAAAATGTCAAGATTCTACATAGCAATTTGTTGTGAATCCACAACAAAAACTATTCTTCTACTTAGCTACTTTTCTAAAAATTTAAATATTAATATCTCATAAAAATGTACAAATTTAAACCTCACAACCCCCCATGTTGTTCTAAACCCATCTGACCTTTCTTTTGTGCGACACAAAAATAATAATTTAGCAAAATATCCAAGGTACTTTTATTCACACAATGAAAGATAATGATGACTATGACTGTCAAGCTCCAAAAAAGAATAATCATACTTTTACACCATCCAGTAATCCATGTTATTTTTGAGTAGTCAAAGCTATTGTGTGGCTTTTGAAGACTTGAGTTGTATGACGCACTAATTTATGTGGTGTTTTTTGGAGCTATACAGCCACAGTCACCATTCACTTTCATCCTATGGAAAAGAACAGCATGGACAGTCTTCTAAATATCTCAATTTCAGCGAAAGTGAGATAATGCATTTTTATTTTTGAACTATCCCTTTAACACAATGGTTCTCAAATTTTTTTAAGATAATTAATTTGGTACTTCTGCTGTACAAATGACAAAGCGAACTTTTTATTAAAAGAAATTAGGAGTGTAAATAGGTTAAATTAATTAATTGCATTACATTTTGTGATTCCAGATGTTTCTGTATGTTCTAAACATTAGTTGTTGAATCATTATGTCAGTTTACATGTTGTACATCTTGATGTTAGCAGATTTTTTTTTTTTTTCCATTTTAATAGTTACATTAATAAACAATTTATAACTTATATATCACTTTACAATAAGGTTCTATTTGTTAACATTAGTACATGCATTATGAATCATGATTCATGAACTAACAATGAACAATATTTTACATTTTTTAATCTTGGTTAATGTTAATGGTTGAAAATGTTATATATCTGTATATTGAAATCCCTAAAACAATGTACCATGACAGCCATAGTTCTGCCAAAAAATACAATAGTTACTACAGATATTGTTAATAATAATAAAAAAAGATAAACTATCCTGGTGGAAATTTTAAATCAGGAAAAGATAGAAAGATTCTGCAAGCATTTTACACTATTTGAAAATGATACTATATCAATGTTATAGTAACAATAAATGCAGTAGCCTAACTGTGGTATTTTGGCAGAAAATATTGATTGCCATGGTAAAAGATTCACATTTGTGAATAATAGTTTCCACAAAACAGATACGATCAATAAATTAGTGTCAAGCTGACCATTATTTGTCATACTGAACTGATGTCTTTCCATTTATTAAGGATTGGTCTATGAAAAAAACTGCACGACACACAGAGCTATTGTTTGTAAGCAACTTACTCCCTTATGCCACTTTCATGGGCAGTACTTGCCTATTTCTGCCTATCTTCATCGCTACATCAATTCTGAACTATTTACTTGAACTTTTCGTCAATAATTTCCGCATCTTTCTCTCGACCTGCGTGAGGATATGTCGTCTTATTAAAAGTGACTCAAAACTTTTAACTTGCCCACATAGTGCTTTGTTGGTGCTCCTTGCTCTTTCTGATACTTTATCATCTTTCTGTTTGGTGAGTGTACACGGTAACAGTGGTGTCGTGATGTCAAGTGGAGTGACCTGAGAGACTGAGTCATTCAATTGATATTGTGGGAAACAGCCAAAACAGAGTGAAAGAGTGCACTGATTTTATGCCCTTAACAATTTCAGTTGCTTTTACTAAGGAAATAATTACATTATCAAAATACGTCACGACGCAACATGTATGGCTACCCGATTTGGGTCACAATATACACTTTATACAGTGTCTCTGGAAAGTATTCACAGCGCTTAAATTTTCCACATTTTGTTATGTTACAGCCTTATTCCAAAATTAATTAAATTCATTATATTCCACAAAATTTTTAGATTTTTTTCGTTCTTTATTTTTAATAAATTTGCAAAGATTTCAAACAAACTACTTTCACGTTGTCATTATGGGGTATTGTTTGCAGAATTTTGAGGAAAATTATGAATTTAATTCATTTTGGAACAAAATGTGGAAAAAGTGAAGCGCTGTGAATACTTTCCGGATGCACTGTACACCATCTTTGTTTATTTGCTCCATTGAGGGTGACTAGGGGAAATTTACTGCTTGTGCTGATCAATAGGGTCACAGGATTTAAAAATTGGATTCCAATGTGTGTTAAGGAAACAATAGCTGTCTAAAAGATGCATTACTGAAACAATTCAGGAATCATTGTGCAGCTTTAAATAGCATTAGAGTTAGATGCACATTTTGTTTTGTGAGCTTGCACATCAGTGTTCAATACAGAATTGTATCAATTCAGACTGCAATGTCACTGCAGCAAAGCATTGGCACTGAATCAGAGACAGTACAACAAGTAGAGGATGAGCTGTTCATAAAAAAATAATAGAATAAATTTCAATTCTAAACATGAAGGCTGTTTGAAAGAACGTTTTATTTAAAAGAACCAGTTGCCTATTTGATAGATGGATCGCCTATTTTTTTTACTAGAGAATTAGCTGGACAAGCCTCATATCTATAGTTTTATAGTGTAATTTGAACTAAAGAAGCAAAATGTATGAAACCATTGTTTTAAGATTTTATTACTGATTTGAAACACGCTATTTAAATGTTATCTTTTAGAGAGTTCAGAATTTCTCTATTCAAGTAGATGTAACTGAATGGTAAATGTAGGTGGTGTTCCAACACATGTTAGCCCTCACAGATGTGCTCATCCATAGACATTCAGCACCACCCTCATTGTTTAATCGAATATCTCAGCCTCTGAGTGGACTACAAGCTCAACAGTTTTATAGTGTGATTTGAACTGTAGAAGCAAAATCTCTGATACTATTGATGTCAGATTTTATTGCTGATTTGAAACGTAATTTAAATGTTATCTTTTAGTGATTTTTTAGAGACTTTAGAGAGTCTTTCTCTAGTCAAGTAGATGGAGCTGTACATGCATGACTGAAAATAGTCGCCTGTACTTGATTAAAGGGACTCAACAGCTGAATAGTGGTGCAGAAAACACCGGTGCTGATTGTCTCTTTGACCTTTATGTGATGAAGTGATGTAAATTCGGTCATTAATCATAAAACGAAATGGTTCATTCACAAGGTAGTTAATACCTTATCTGTAGATACAATGGGCAACAAAAGCCTGAGATAACTGGTAAAACTCTTCTATATTGCATAATTTTCTAATTTAATATTATATGTTTTATTGCCAAATGCATTATTAGCATAAACACCTGAGTGAAGAGATTAACGGAAAAAATTATAATAATAATTTCTGAGAATTTCTTAGGGTGTGTCTCAATCAGATTCCTAGCTCCCTATGTTGAGAATCAGAATATCGTGAACAGAAATTGAGGCACTGGAAAGGGTGTTCATCCACCGAACATTGGGACACTTATGACTCGATTACCTGCAACATGATAATGAGCTTGCACACTCAAGCACAGCTGTTATTAACGCGTCACTGTATAAATTATACTATCATTCACTTTCTTTGAGATAATCAAATGTACAGTGTTATTATGAAATATAAATGACATGAAATAAAGAAATACAAGTATAAAGGAGTATATTTTAAACCTACTTTTAAAAACTCTAATATTTAAAATACTGTTTCCCTTTCACAAACAACATCTCTTTTAAAAAGAAAATAAGGCTTTGACATCATATATTTACACTTGTGCTCGTCTTCTAATGACTTGAGAGTCTTCAGAAGACCTGTCGACGTTTTCAGTAAGGGTCACTATGTTTAGTGAGCAACGATGCTCCCTGGTTTTTACGGTGCATTGTGGGATTTTTTAGGGAACGAGTGCTTCAGTGCACTAGAACAATTTTGGGACTGATACAGCCTCCCAGATCAGTGCCCTGACTACTGAACTGGGGAGCTGACTGAGACCCACCCTTAGTATTTGGTATTTAGAAGCTCTGTCAATGTCACTAATGTAATGACAATGTACATGTCATTAATGATCTAAAAATCATGCAGAATCCTACCACTGTAATTAATTACTGTAATTAGTTACTGTAATCTAACGACTTTTAAAGTAAAAATGGCTTTTATCCAGGAGGAAAAATAGACATTTTTCAATTGGTTGAGTTGAAAAACAAAATCTTTTTGCTAAAAAGTGTTGTAGAAAGTAACTTAAAGGCAAAGTAAATAAAAATCAATTACTTTTCCATGTAGTGATGACATTTACATTCTGTCATTTAGCAAATGCTTTTATCCAATTTTCGGAAAAACCCACTTTTTCGAACTCGTCCTAGGCCATTTGTCCGATTTGCACGAAAATTGGCTTGCATCATCTAGAGGCACTCACGACAAAAAGCTATTCACAGAATTTTGATAAACTATACCGTTTTTGAATGGCACTTCAACGAATTCGCCGAAGAATGTTTAAAATTGAACTTGAGGCTGTATCTCCACAACGCTTTGAGGGATTGGTACGAAACTTGGTACGTGGCATCATCATTAGGCCCTGGGGTTACCTGCAGTGTTTTGGCGCACTACCCCCTACTGTTCAGGAGATAGAAAAAACTGGGGGTTTTTTGGCCAAAAATAGCAAAAATTGTCTCTTTAGATCAAGTGCTACATCCAGAGTCGAACGATACCACATTTTCACGTCAGCCATTTTGAATTTAGTCATAAAATGCTATAATTTACAAACGCTGTGTATCATTACGAAACTTGGTGAATGTCTTTGGCACCATGCTCTGAAGGGTCTCAAAAAGTTTTGGGACAGCGCCACCTTGTGGTCAAAAATGATAATGCTATTTCTAAAAATGCTAATAGCTCTTGACTCCTTTTGCCTACTGTCATGAGACTGGTCTTTATAGATTCCATGGTTCATGCCGAGAACAATGATACCAATTATGTCATGATTGAGCAAACTTCCTGTCTGCCATTTTCAAAATGTTTTGATAACGTACTTTTTTGAACTCCTACTAAACTGTTTGTCCAATTTGCATGGAAATTGGCCTGCATCATCTAGAGGCACTCACGACAAAAATTTATTCACAGAATTTTGTTAAACAATACCGTTTTTGAATGGCGCTTCAACTGGTCAGGGGATAAAAAATTGCTATTTTAGCATATACCTCTTGAACACTTTCCAGCATGATAACCATCATGCCCAGATACTACCTGAGCAGTTTCAGAACAGTGCCACATGCTGGACAAAAATTCTAAAAACTATCTTTTTTTCTTTTTTTGTTGTTGAAAATAAAGCAGTTTTTTTCATGATAGAAAGTTTACTTTTTCTAACTCCTTATACACTGTACATCAGACTATAATCAAAAACATGTCACAAAGCTTCTTTTACTGCTCATGGTGCCAATAACTGGCTTGACCCTGGTATCGCTGCTTGGAGCTATATTTAATAGTGGTTTTAACAGCAGTGTTTTGAATTGATCCCACTAATACATTTGTAAGCAGTGCAATAGACTGATTGGTTGCTGGTTTTGTGTGTCATTTGAAGTCAATGTTTAATTTTGACAGAATATAATGATTTTTAGTGAAATATTTGATTTTGCCCTGGAAGTCTGAGGTTTGTAAAAATCTGTGTATTGTTTTGAGAAAATTGGGAATTGTTTCATGAAATACTGCGTACATGAATGGTCGAAGGATGGATGGATGGATACTCTGTTCTATTTTATATTCTGTTCTATTCTGAACTTGGATGTTCAAAAGATGTTGAATTAGAAACTGAAGAGCATTTAGTATTCAGTTCACTGTCTCTACAGCAGCTATGTATTTGTGAGAGTGAGATTTGTTGAAGGTATAGATCTTCCAGCTCAGTTGGCTTCATAAATGCTTCATTGAAAAAAGTGCTTACACAGAGAAACGAGACATGAATTAAAATGAAACTGTGCGTAGTCCAGCTCAAGTCCCGCCTCCACACAGACACAATGGAGACAAAGGCACATGACGTTGAATAGCATTCACCAACACCAGCTATAAAATCAAAACCAATCTCATAAATAAAGCTGTAAATTAAGGATTCCTCAACAGTTGTGCAGAAGGAACGTCAAAGATTTGACCTCAAGGAGGAAAACTGAATATACTACGTATATGAATGTGTCCAAAAAATTTTTAATACTGCATTAAGTCTAAGGGAGCCAGACACAATTTAAAATTGGTTTCAAATAAACCAATTTGAAATTACACAAATTAAGTGTTGAAACCAGTTTAAAGGTTTAAAGTGTTATTTATTCTTATGTATAGTTTGGTTCTCACCCTTTTCCTCAGGTTGTAGGTTAGCACCAGGTTCCTAGAGAAGTGTCCAGCAAAAGCTGAGTAGAATTCCAGAACCTTCTGTAAGGCATCACGTTTGATGATATGAAGATCGCAGTATGTCAGCGCACGGACGTTTGCACAGGCCTGAGCTAAATTCACCTCCTTCCAGAACACATCCCCAAACACATCCCCCTTTCCTGAGAAAAACACAGCGAGCAGACAGTGAAAAATTAATTCCATCAGGCTTTCTAATACATTCAAGTCAAATGGAGCTTTTCCATGCATAGGTGCGGATTTATATAGATCACAGAAAATTCAATATGCACTTCAAGACAAAACTGCTCAAGTTAAGAATGTCATTTCAGGGCAACGTGGAATAAGCTCATGCATTTAAATAAGATTGAAACCCACTGTAATGTGATCCAAATCTTTTTGTAAATAGGTAGCCAAGACACAAGCTGTGTCCCAAATGACAAATTATACACTATGCAATTACAATATACACTATGCATTCAGCCATGTAAGCGTAGTATTGTCCCATATAGAACATTAAAATGTGCTGTATTTTAGAGTAGTGAAACTATTTTGGTATACTACTCGATATCCATTTGGCAGAAAAACAAAAGACATTTAAAGGTGAAGTGTGAAACATCTGTGCCGCCAGCGTGATATGTAATATTACAAATATGTGGCTTGTTGAGGAAAGGTGTGCTTTTACTTTACTAAGCGATCAGATTTTCACCCGGGAAATGAAAACAAAAGGCAATAAATAACCAAGCTGAGGCTATGGTGACTGCAGACTAGCAAATCAAGAATGTGGTACTTTCTCAGATGGTGGGTAAATTCCTTAAGAGACCTTGAATAATGGCAAAAAAATTGTACACATTCATTTTAATGTAATTAATCACACTAAATTAATGTGTTCAATTGAGGGCCCTAGTTGTAGATGATTTCGATGGTGGACAGAGGTCATTATGGGCACACTGACCGGTCTGGGGCTAAGAAGCACCATGCGCAGCAGATGCAATGCACTGTGATGTGACACATTCCTCCCATAACCATCATTAAACATTTTCTGTGACTTGTGCCACAGTAGACCTTCTATCAGTTTGGACCAGACGGGATAGCCTTCATGCCCTCATGCATTGATGAGCCTTGGGCACCCAACACTCTCTCACCAGTTTGTGGTTTGTCCCTCCTATGACCACAGACAAATGTACTCACCAATGCTGAATGAGAGCGCCCCACAAGCCTTGCCATTTCAGAGATGCTCTGATCCAGTCATCCGGCCATAACAATTTGACTCTTGCCAATGTTGCTCAGGTCTTTACTCCTGCATTCAACACGCTGACTATGAGAACTGATTGTTCGTTTACCATCACAGACCAGGCCTTGTTAGGTGATGATCAACGTTATTCGCTTCACCTATGAATTGTCATTATGTTTTAGCTCATCAGTGTAAGTGTCTCTGATTTGCCCATTGCTCAACAGACATGTCTGGGATTGGTTAGAATACTCAACCATTGCAAAAACAAATTGTAAATAAAGACCTCTGATGCAAAAGGAGTAGACTTAAATAGAATGCTGTAATAGTACATTTTCATGATTAGTTAACCGTGGCAGCCGTAATGTCAAATCTTGATCACTTTAAAAATTGTCTTTATTGTAATCTTGATTCCCAATGTAAAACTGATTTGAACACAAAGTTTGTTGGTCCCGTCAGGCTCGGATTGGGTAGCATACCTCTAGTAGTAAGTTACCTCTAGTAACTTTTAAAAATGACACTTACCCAAAATGGCAACAACTTCATCATCTTGAATGACCTCCAAAGACCCTGACACCACAAAGCAGAGGCTGTCCACACTTTCACCCGCGTGGTAGATGAGATCACCTGGGGCACTGTGGATCGTCTGGAACTCCATGGCAAGGGCACGCAAACACCCATCACTGGCCAGGCGGAAAGCTGGATGTTCTTTGAACACTTTCCTGTTGAGATGGACGCAGATGTCCGCTCTCATGTCTTTTGGGCAAATTAGCAACACCTACAGAGAAATTTAGAATAATAATTATTTTTATTTCCACTTCTTGACGGATTTTGTTTGCAACCCTTAATTCGATAATGTCGATAAACCTTCTTATTAGCTTAATCACCAAAAAGAAATGAACTCAACCTGTCATTCCAAAGATTCTTCAAAATTATACTTTGTTCCACAGAGAGAGGGGGAAAATGCATCATATGGGTTTGAAACAAAATGAGAGTGAAAAAATTATTTAAATTTTTAAGGACAATGCTGCAATGGTAATCATGCGAAGACATAATCTGGATACTCAAGATTTAAAGAAACTGTTTAAAGCCTTACATAACACGTGTGGTGTGATCTTAAACATGAGAGGGATATTCTTCATGAAAGCTACAGATGTTATGGAAAAGATTGTACAAATTACTTTTAAAATTAATAATTAATCTAAGCTCCCTGTATCAAGAGTCTGTGTGCATTCGATGCCAGGTACCTTATCAGTGTCGATTCCTCTGGACATGGACCACGTTGAGACGATATAGTCCATGACCCTCTCACTAAGGCCCTTGGGAACCTGGTAGAGCTTTAGGAAGTCCCTAACACTGTTCAACATCTCATGGTATCGGTTGGTGTTGGCATACATTTGCTGGAAGATGGTGGTTACGTTACCAAAGATGGTGGCATAAAGGAGAGCTAAAAGAAAGATGAAACACTGTGTTAAGACTTTTGCATCCCTAAACCAAGACCAACATTATAAATGTAACTCCTCCAAGAGCTTTCAAACTACATCCATTAAACTTGGCACAAATCTTTAGACTGTTCTGAATTAGGGAAGTGCATGGATAGTCAACATATGGTTATGCGTTCAACACACCTGTATTCGAATACTAATATCACTATTCAGTTATTCTGCACATTCAATAAAGGTCTTCAACCCAATCAGAGACAGATGGTACCTGACAAACTGTCAGGTTTTGGGCCAGGTTCAGGACAGTTTTTAAAGACATGAGGTGAGTTAGGGGCTGTTCGCACGTGGTTTTCCAACATTAGACGGACGTCTTCTACTGTTGCCAGAGACTATTTATCAGAGATGGGCCACTTCTATTAAAATTAATATAAGACATTGCAAAGGTCAACGGATATAAAAAAGGAAGTCCCACCTTACAGGTAAAGTAGCCAATCACCTTTTAGATACAGACATCGTCTGTCAATCAACCCAAGAATGTGCATGCAAATTAGCTGTAATTGCATAGGATCAAAGAACATATTTCAAAACAATAGTAAAATCTGACACCACTGTCATAAAATGTGCTTCTTTACATAAGATTACACAAAAAAGTGCACTATTGTTTTGAAATATGTTCTTTGATCGTAATCTTGACCAACCATTTTGGACATTTTGGTGTTCCCCCATTCAAGTAAATAGGAGCTGCCCTGTCATGACTGGAAATAGCTTCCCAAGAAAGTTCCAAAGATGACCGCCAGTTGACTGACTTGCTATAAAGACTTAGCCGATGCGCCACATCTATTTTTTTCAGCATCTCACGCAGGACACGGTGTCAATTTAAAAAGAACTTCAATATTTATTATATTAAATAAATATTTATAAATGCATCTTGAGACACCTCCGTTCTGTTTCATTTGTTAAGCTGTATCTAGCATTTTTAGTGTAGTTTTCACAACGATCGACATTCTGAAGACATTCAGGTTGCAAAGAGGACTTAAAGGAATGTTCAGGGTTCAATAAATTTTAAGCTCAATAGCTCGACAGCATTTGTGCCATATTTTTGACTCATCTCCTTCTTGATTACCAATGAAATGAATGGGGACCATTTTTGTAAGGAAAGCTCAGATGACCAACATGCTTTCCCGGGCCGCCACCAGCGTGGGCTTGGATTGGAACCCTCCATCCTCCCCACAGCCATTGCGGTTGGATGACTGGTTCCTGGGGTCAGGACCTCGCTCACAGCCTCTCCCCCCCGCGGTCCCGTTTTTCCCGGAGGTGCATGATGAGCTGACGTCATCGTGGAGAGCACCACTTGTCACAAAGCCACTCGCTCATCCGCTCTCGCTACCCTCGACGGCGGAGCGGCCCATGGGTACACGGCTATTGTGCTCCACTTATGCCCCGGAAACCCTACCACCTGGTGGGGTCGCCCTGTGCTCCCCTCCAAGGCCTGTAGGACAACATCCTTGCTGACTCCGAAGGCCTACAGTGCCGCCAGACATGCCGCTTCCGCCGTGCACGCCATGGCCCTCCTGCAAGTCCACCAGGCCAAGGCGCTCAAAGATCTGCACGGGGGTAGCCCTGATCCCGATGTGCTGCAGGAACTGCGCTCAGCGGCCGACCTCGCCCTTAGAGTCACGAAGGTCACAGCGCAGTCACTCGGGCAAGCGATGGCCACGCTTGTGGTCCAGGAATGTCATCTGTAGCTGAACTTGGTCGAGATGCGTGAGACCGAAAAGGTTCACTTTCTCAATGCCCCTGTCTCCCAGTTCGGCCTCTTCGGCGACACCGTCGAGGACTTCGCCCAGCAGTTCTCCGCGGTGAAGAAGCAGACGGAGGCGATATCTCACATCCTGCCCCGCCGCAAGCCTGCCGCCATGGGCCATGCCCCGTCTGCTCGCCGAGGGCGTCCTCCTGTGGCTAAGAAAAACCCTGCTCCGCCTCAACCCAACCCGGAAGGCTCCCAGGCGCTCCTGAGATGTTCGACCCAGAGCCATAGATGTTAGCTCTGGAGCTGGTAAGACCATTCCATCCCCCGGTGGAGGGCTGGAAGGAGAATCTTTTGTTGAATTTATTTAATTTGCCACACCCCCTACACGGGTACCAACATTCACAATAACAGAGCTATTTCCTTTGTCTCTGGGTCACCTGGCCCGCAAATGCCGTTCTCACGGCACCCTGCCACCAGATCTTCACAGTACCGGCATGCTGGACACGGACCCCCCGCCTTCAGCCCCACGACTGTCCCCCGACCGGCCGGCCGGTTCCGATGAGTCTAGAGGACGCCGACACTGGACCTCCTCCTCAGTTGCTAACCCACCCCCTGCCGGGTGTGCGGAGCAAGGTAAGTGCTTTGAGTCTTTTCTCAGCACTACAGCCTCGGGACGCGTCCTCGCCTCCCGATGCCATAGTACCTGCTCCGCCCCGCTGGGAACGTCAAAAATAACAGTCCCCTTGATGCCCCTAGCGCGGAGCTTGGATACGTGGCTTTCACTTCCCAACCCATCACGCTGGCTAGCCCAGACCATTTGACTCGGTTCCGCAATACAGTTTGCCAGGCTCCTGCCCCCATTCGCGGGCGTCTGCTTTACCACAGTATACGGCGAAAATGCCAAGTCCCTGCGTGTGGAAATCGCTACTCTTTTACTCAAAGCGCGATAGAGCCTGTCCCTCCAACCAAAACAAAGATGGGTTTCTACAGCACTTACTTCGTTGTACCCAAGAAAGGCGGCGGCTTATGAGCGATCTTGGACCTGCGAGTTTTCAACCGGGCTCTGCTCAAACTCCTGTTCAAAATGCATTCTAACTTGTGTCCGGCATCTAGATTGGTTCGCAGCGGTAGACCTGAAGGATGCATACTTCCACGTCTCAATTCTGCCTCGACACTGACCCTTTCTACGGTTCGCGTTTGACGGCCAGGCGTATCAGTACAAAGTCCTCCCCTTCGGCATGTCCCCACGCGTCTTCATGAAAGTCACAGAGGTAGCTCTTGCCCAGCTCAGAGAAGTCACAGAGACAGAGTCACAGAGACCAGGTGCTCAGGCACCTCAGCCGCTTGGGGCTTCAGGTCAACTGGGAAAAGAGCAAGCTCTTCCCGGTTCAGAGCATCGCTTTTCTCGGTTTGGAGTTAGACTCGTTCTCAATGTCAGCACGTCTCACCTACGAGTGTGGGCAGTCAGTGCTGAGATGACTCGCCACTCTCAGGCCAGGCATAGGTCCCTTTAAAACTTTTCCAGAGGCTCCTGGGGCATATGGCATCCTCCGCGGCAGTCGCTCCGCTGGGTTTGATGCAAATGAGACCGCTTCAGCACTGGCTTCAGACCCGAGTCCCGAGCATGGTGCGATCACCCTCGCCTGCCACCAAACATTCAAACCCTGGACAGACCTCTGCTTTTTATGGGCAGGAGTAAACTTGCAGCAGGTGTCCCGATGTGTCCTTGTCACGACCGACGCCTCCAGATTGGGTTGGGGCGCCATGTGCAACGAGCACACAGCCATGGGCCATTGGAAAATGGGCACCGCTGCACTGGCACATCAACTGCCAAGAGTTGCTGACTGTTTTCTTTGTCCTGTGGAAGTTCCTCACGTTAGTTTGGGACAAACATGTCCAAGTCAGGTCAGACAGCACCACCGTGGTAGTGTACATAAATCATGTCACGACTCACCCATTGTCTCCTCCTTTGGAGCCAGCAGCGACTTAAAGAAGCGTTGCGTGCCACTCACATCCCCGGCAACCTCAATGTTGTAGCAGACACACTGTCACGACAACACTTGCACAGTGGAGAGTGGAGGCTTCACCCCCAGTCGATCCTGCTGATTTGGGAATGGTTCGGCCAGGTAGACCTGTTTGCCTCCCGAGAGACCTCCCACTGCCCGCTCTGGTATGCCCAAACAGAGGCTCCCCTCTGGGCAGACGCATTGGCACACAGCTGGCCTATAGGGATGCGCAAGTACGCATTTCCCCCAGTGAGCCTTCTTGCACAGGTGCTGTGCAAGGTCAGGGAGGATGAGGAACAAGTCACTCTAGTGGCTCCCTATTGGCCCACCCGGGCTTGGTTCTTGGACCTCGTACTCCTCACGACAGCCCCTCCCTGGCAAATTCCCCTGAGGAAAGACCTTCTTTCTCAGGGACGGGGCACGCTCTGAAATCTGCACCCAGACCTTTGGAACCTCCACATCTGGCCCCTGGATGGGATGCGGAAGATCTAGCTGGCCTACCGCCTGCCATTGTAGACACAATCAGCCACGCCAGAGCCCCTTCTTCCAGGCATCTTTATGCCCTCAAGTGGTGCCTGTTCACAAATTGGTGTTCTTCCCAGCCTGAAGACTCACAGAAGTGCGCAGTTAGGTCAGTGTCTTATTTTTTTGTGTCTTATTTCTGCAGGAGAGGCTGGAGGGGAGGCTGTCCCCTTCCACCCTAAAGGTGTATGTTGCTGCCATCGCAGCCCACCACGACGCAGTAGACGGCAAGTCTCTGGGTAAGCACAACTTAATCATCAGGTTCCTAAGAGGTGCCCGGAGGTTAAATCCCTCCCGGCCAAGCCTGTTCCCCTCATGAGACCTCTCAGTTTTCCTCTCGGGCCTTCAGAGACCTCCCTTCGAGCTGCTAGAATCAGCTGGACTCAGGGCCCTCTCTCTAATGACGGCCCTGCTGATTGCGCTCGCCTCCAACAAGAGGGTCGGGGACCTGCAAGCATTCTCTGTTATCAACACTTGCCTGGAGTTCGGTCCGGCAGACACGTTTGTGATCCTAAGACCTCGACCAGGCTACGTACCCAAGGTTCCTACCACAGACATATGTAGAGCAGCTGGTTGGGCAACAACTAATACCTTTGTGAGATTTTACAATCTCCGGGTTGAGTCAGTATTGTCCCGTGTTTTCTCAGGTCCGAGCCGGTAGAACTCGGTAACACGCTGACGGTCTGGCCGGGTGAATCAATTCCCTTTCCCTCAGCTGAGGTAAAACTGTTTGCTTTCTCTCCCAGGAGATCCCACTCATTCGGATCCCTGGACGATTCCTCCCTAGCCCTTTGGGTCCGCAGTTCAGTGGAGGAACGCGCCGACCCAATCCACTACGGGTACTTAATTTACCCTGTACTGGTGCTAAAGAGTTTGATTTTCAGACTCCAAATTTGCCACCAAAAATTTCACAACTATTTACCGTATGGTTCTACGGGCTGCCATAGACTCCCACCCAGAAATTATAATAAGTACTAACACATACAATAGGTACCTATTCATGCCTATGCTTGGCCCCTTACTATGGTATTTTGGTGCAAACTACCAAGATAGATTTCTGTTGATATGTAAGCAATGTGATAATCATCCAACTACAAGAAATCTTCAGAAAGTGGCCAACTTTAAATAATTTTCCAAATTTAAATCTCCAAATAATTTTGAAATGTTTAATTTGCATCCAAAGTGGTAGACAACAAAGCAGTGAATACAATGGAAAAATACTTCTCCAGTCCAGCGATGCTTGTAACATGGCCACTAGTATGGTGTTTTAAAACAGTTTTCATCAGTGAGTTTGAATTTTTGGGAAAAAATCTCCAGGTTCTGCTACATTTGAATAGTTTTATTATTCTCTATATATGATGTGCTTTATTACACTTTGTGAGCTGAAGAAATTGAAAACCACCAGTCATGGGGTGAAACCACAGCTGCCTAAAAACTGAAATGAGAGTTAAAAATATTTACATGTAAAAAATGAACTGAAAGTTCACTGGTCCACTTCCTTCTGGTGTGTAATAATCTTCAGAGTCATTGCAATGTGTTTAAACCATAATTGCAAAAACTAAATTATCTCCATGCTATAACATAGTGCCTCTGATTGTTTTTTTGAGCTAATAGATTATTAAGACCCCTGTTTGGTGGTTGCTATTTTGAAAAGTCTTACAACACCATGTATATCTGTCTGATCTCTCATTGAAACACAATGGCTTCTGTACTGTAAGAGTGTCTATGTTATGCAGCTAAAATGGAATTTCCAGAAAGAGATTTGTTGTTTTCATTGGTGGTAGTTTTCAGAGCATCACAGTGGTTCCTGAGAAACTGTAATTTTCCCTCAAATGTACACCCTGTTTACGCAAGACACATGCATGAGATGCGTGAATAAGAATGGAATATGTGTTTACAAAAATGAATTTACAATCCAAGCGATGAATCAACATTATTTTCTATTGTAATCGACAACACAGCAGATACTGTTTATAAATCATGGATGTACCTTGAACTCTGTGGGCAAAACCAGAACTGTGTAAAATATTTACACTTAAAATGTGAAAGTCCCCAGATATATACAATGATGAGACAAAACTTTATATGCTGCCAAAACAGCACTGGCCCGCAGAGGCATGGACTCTACAAGACCCCTGAAGTTATCCTTTAGTATCTGGTACCAAGACATTAGCAGTAGCTCCTTCAAGTCCTGTAATTTGTGAGGTTGAGCCACTGTGGATTGGCCTTGTTGGTCCAGTACATCCCACAGATAATCAATCGGATTGAGATCTGTGGAATTTGGAGTCCAGGGCAACACCTTGAACTCTTCATCATGTTCCTCAAACCATTCTCGAACAATTTGTGCAATGTGGCAGGGTGCATTATCCTGCTGAAAGAGGCCACTGCCATCAGGGAATACCATTGCATTGAAGGGGTGTACTTGGTCTGCAATGATTTTTAGGTGGTGGCACATGTCAAATTGACATCCACATGAATGGCCGGACCCAGGGTTTCCCAGCAGATCATTGCCCATCATTGCCCACACTCCATCCACAAGCTTATCATCTTCCCACAGTGCATCCTGGTGACATCACTTCCCCAGATAAACGGCACACATGTATACAGCCGTCCATTTGATGTAAAAGAAAATGTGAGTCATCTGACCAGAAGACCAGAAGACCTTCTTCCACTGCTCCAAGTTCCAGTTCAGTCTCTCACATGGCCATTGTAGGCGCTTTCGACAGTGGCCAGGGGTAATCATGGGCACTATGACAGGTCTGTGGCTACACAGTTCCATACGCTGTGGGGTGCAATGCACAGTTTGTTGTGACACATTCTTCCATAAACATCATTACAATTTTCTGTCACTTGTGCCACAGCAGACCTTCTATCAGTTCGGACCAGATGGGATATTTGGGCTTGTTTTAATCGGGAGCATCTGCTTCAAGTAATCGTGCGTACCAGTTTTTCATATTCTGTTTAGGTTTCATGAAAACAAAATCTGTTTATAACATATGTAACTGTTGTATACAAATAAACTGCAGCATTTAGTCGGTGAGTGAAAAATGTATTCTATTCATTCATTAACTTTAACGACTGTCAATCATAGACATTTCTGATAGTTGCAATGCCATTTGCTATACACTAATTGTCCGGTTCACTGACTGAATGTTTTTACTGTAAGGAAGCCACAAGTAGCCACAAACTATATCAGCTCTTACCAGTTTCTTGTCTGTGAGCTTGTTAGTGTAAATAGTGTATTGTTCTGATTGTGGAACTAACACTTTTTGCAGGAAGCAAACAGAGCCTGAATCACAGCCTTTCAAAGACAAGATAAAAAATATATATGTTCATCCTAGCATTGTAAATATGTACAATATTACTTAATAATATTATAATATTAAATGCATCTATGGCACAGGCTCCAGACCCAAGTCCCGAGATGAGCATACAAACTTTCAAACCCTGGACAGAGTCCCTTTGCAGCAAGCGTCCTGATCACCACAGACGCTTCCAAACAGGGTTGGGGTGCCGTGTGCAATGGGCACGCAGCCACGGGCCGTTGGAAAGGGCCCCTGGAGCGCTGGCACAACAATTGCCAAGAGTTGTTGGTTGTACTTCTTGCCTTGTGGAGGTTTCTCCCGCTAGTTCGGGGCAAGCACATCTTGATCCGATCAGACAGCACCACCAGGGTAGCGTACATAAATCGCCAAGGTGGCTGTGGCAGCGGGGGCGTGGTCAAGCGCCCGTCCGAAGAGGGAAAAGTGGTAAGGGCACTTGCACCTGAGCTAAATTATGTCTTACACCTGTCTCTAATTTCAGTGAGCACGGGGAGAGCGGCATAAAAGAGCCACAGCACCGCCAGTCAAGAGGACGCCAGTCCAGTGTTGGCAGCCCGAGAGCTTTGTTATAAGAATTACAGTTCACTTTATGTTCAAATTACTTTGCTGGAATTAAAGGAAATCATTACCGGAGTGCAGAAGCCTGTCATCGTGTCCTTTTCCCTGCCCTTTCAAGAACCCTGTTACAGCGGCGTACGCTTCCGTCATGTCACAACTTGCCCATCGTCTCATCCTTTGGAGCCAGCAGTGACTCAAGTCACTGCGTGCCACTCACATCCTGGGTAACCTCAACGTGGTAGCGGATGCGCTATCGCGACAGCGTTCGCCCAGTGGAGAAGGCTTGGCAAGGCACAGATAGAACTATTCACCTCCCAAGAGACCTCCCACTGACCGCTCTGGTAAGCCCGAAGCCCGGAGGCTCCCCTTGGTTTTCTTCCTGGGCTGAAGACCCACAGAGGTGCGCAGTCAGATCAGTGCTCTCATTCCTGCAGGAGAGGTTGGAAGGGAGGCTGTCCCCCTCCACCTTGAAGGTGTATGTAGCCGCTATCACGGCCCACCATGACGCAGTAGACGGCAAGTGTTTGGGTAAGCACGACTTAGTTATCAGGTTCCTAAGAGGCACCCAGAGGTTGAATCTCTGGGATCTCTCAGTGGTCCTCTTGGGCCTTCAGAGACCCCCCTTTGAGCCACTAGAATCAGTCGAACTCAAGGCCCTCTCCCTGAAGACGGTCCTCCTGATCATACTCACCTCCATCAAGAGGGTCGGGGACTTGCAAGCGTTCTCTGTCAGCGACAGCTGCCTGGATTTCGGTCCGGCAGACACTCATGTGATCCTAAGACCTTGACCAGGCTACGTGCCCAAGATTCCTATGACTCCCTTCAGAGACAAAGTAGTGAATCTGCAAGTGCTGCTCCTGGAGGAGGCAGACCCAGCCCTGTTGCTGTGTCCAGTACGTGGTTTGTGTATCTATTTAGACCGCATGCAGAGCTTTAGACATTCTGAGCAGCTCTTTGTCTGCTTTGGTGGACAGCGGAAAGTGAACGCTGTCTCCAAACAGAGGCTTTCCCACTGGAGGGTTGACGCCATAGCATTGGCCTATCACACCCAGGCCGTGCCCGCCCCCTAGTGGGTTCGAGCACACTCTGGTAGAAGTGTGGCATCCTCATGGGCACTGGCCAAAGGAGCCTCCCTAGCAGACATATGCAGAGCAGCATGTTGGGCAACACCCAATACCTTTATGAGATTTTACAATCTCAGGGTTGAGTCGGTTTCATCCCGTGCTTTCTCATGTTCGAGCCGGTAGAACTCGGTAACGCGGTAAAAACTGACCGGGTGTAACGCTTGCACCTAGCGCCCTTTCCCTCCACTGAGGTAATACCATGTGCTCTTATCCCAGGAGATCCCACTAACTCGGCTCCCTGGATGACACCTCCCTAGCCCTCTGGTCCACAAAATTCAGCAGAGGAATTTGCCGACCAAACCCAATGCGGGTACTCAATTTATCCTGTACTGGAATAGGTGCTTCACAGGTCGGGCCCCCATGTGGACTTATCCCCCGGTGTATTTTCCACGGTACGGTCCCCTTGCGAGCGGACCCGCGTCTCCCTTGGGCAGTCCTCACTGTCCCCTGGTCGCCGTGTTTGTAGCAACTCCTCCCTTAGTGGCTTGCTACCATGCTTGGCATGTCACCTTGTTCCTCGGGGTGTAAGGAACCAGAAGGTTTTGATGATTTTTTGGGGCATTGGGGAAAGGGTACGTGCAGTCTGGCACAGCCTGTCGTTTTGGCACACAATCTACCTGCCCGCACCTGTGTCAGCAGAGCACGAACATGGTTCAGCGTATGACGTGATTAAAATTGGACCCCTAGTGTTGCTTCTTCGACACAACGTCGAAGTGAGCAACAGATGGGGAACGTCTAGGTAACTTTTGTAACCTCCGTTCCCTTATGGAGGGAAACGAGACATTGTGTCCTCATGGCCACGTTGCTGAACCGAGCCACTGTTGCAGCCGAACCTCATTGTCAGCTCCTTAGACAAATCCTGAATGAATAGACGCATTTCCCCCCTTTACACACATATGTCTGGGGGCGGGACATGCAAATTCTGTCTGCCAATTTCTCACTGGCCTTTTCTCAAAGTTCAGAGATGCAAAAGGCTCTAAAGAGAGACCCCTATTGTTGCTTATTTGACACAACGTCTCTTTCCCTCCATCAGGGAACAGAGGTTACAACAGCAACCTAGATGTTTTTATCCCCCAAAAATTCCTTTCACATATAAATGTTTCATTTTTACTCCTATCTCATAACAAAGACTTGAGATCTTCCTTATTGCTTTAACCCTCTGGGGTTGACGGGCACGCCGGCACGTCCTGCTGGTTATTTTCGTCATTACAGCAGAAACAACTTAAAATACTCCGTCATTTTTGGGTATACAGATAAGTGTAAGACATCATTAGAGACTATAAAGGGTCTACTTTTATTTGTGTACACTCATAACAATGAAACATTATGCTTTTGTAAAATAAAGAAAATAAAAAGGGTGAGCTTTCAGCAGTCTCTGTGTTCACGAGCATATTTCAGAAACAAGTCAAAAAAATTACCTGAAACTCCGCGAATACTTATCACACAAACATGAAACATATGTCTAAAGAAAGCTTTAAATGTCTACTTTTTAATAAACCAATTAAAATTTAAAACAAATATTATCCTGCAATGCAATCTGTTTGAAACAAAGCAATGTTCAGTTTTAACCTGTTCATCTAATTATCTGTAATGTGATCCCACCCACCAGCAGAGCGCGCCATTCATACGCTAATGTGTTGAGACGATCAATGCAAATGTACACGCCCCGACTGTGCCGTGATAACATATAGTTCATTCACTTTTCTGCATGTTTGCAATGATACACAGGCGAGAAAGCGCCAGGATTGTAAGGAAGAGTAAACATTTTCCTCAGAAGAAGAGCGGGACTCCGATGAACATTTGTATTTTGAAGAGAGACTTGATCCAGCCGAGGATACAATTTCGGACGAGTAAGTCATTTAGTTTTCATTAGCTGACATGCTATTTTATATAAACTTAACATATTTTACTAGTGGGACTGTTTCCAGACTTGCCAGCCAAGATTCAGAGTATTGAAATTTGAAATATGTCCTAATAAGCAAGTTATAGTTACATTTAAATGCTGTTTCAGCTAAAGCAGGCATTTCAATTGTAAGCTGTATGATATAAATATAATATGTAATATGATATAAAAATAATATGAATGTTTAGATTATATTTTATCTAGTGTTTATAATGCCTCATTATCATCAACAAAGATTGTGCTTGCAAATATGTGTTCAGGTTAAATTAGTAAAATGCATTTTAAATATGCCTATATTAGAAAATCAGCATATTATTATGATTTCTGAAGTATCATGTGACACTGAAGACTGCAGTAATGATGCTGAAAATTATGCTTTGATCCCAAATTGCATTTTACAATATATTTAAATAGAAAACTGTTCTTTTAACGAACGGTTGTCGAACCTCGGATTGAAGAGGAACAATGCGGGTTCCGTCCTGGCTGTGGAACGACGGACCAGATCTTTACTCTCGCAAGGATTCTGGAGGGGGCCTGGGAGTATGCCCATCCGGTCTACATGTGTTTTGTGGATCTGGAGAAGGTGTATGACCGGGTCCCCCGGGAGAGACTGTGGGAGGTGCTTCGGGAGTATGGGGTGGGGGGGGTCTCTTCTTAGGGCGATCCAATCCCTGTACGTCCGAAGTGAGAGCTGTGTCCGGGTCCTCGGCACAAAGTCGAGTTCGTTCCATGTGGGGGTTGGTCTCCGCCAAGGCTGCGCTTTGTCACCAATCTTGTTTGTGATATTCTTGGACAGGATATCGAGACGTAGTCGGGGTGGGGAAGGTGTGCGGTTCGGTGAGCTGGGGATCTCATCACTGCTTTTTGCAGATGATGTGGTCTTCATGTCATCATCGGTCCGTGACCTTCAGCTCTCACTGGACTGCTTGGCAGTCGAGTGTGAAGCAGCTGGGATGAGGATTAGCACCTCTAAATCTGAGGCCATGGTTCTCAGCAGGAAACCGATGGAGTGCGTACTCCGGTTAGGGAAGGAGGTATTGCCCCAAGTGAAGGCGTTCAAGTACCTCTGGGTCTTGTTCACGAGTGAGGGGACAATGGAGCGAGAGGTTGGCCGGAGAATCGGGGCAGCGGGGGCGGTATTGCACTCGCTCTATCGCACCGTTGTCACGAAGAGAGAGCTGAGCCGGAAGGCAAAGCTCTCAATCTACCGGTCAATTTTTGTTCCTACCCTCACGTATGGTCATGAAGGTTGGGTCATGACCGAAAGAACTAGGTCGCGAGTACAAGCGGCCGAAATGGGCTTCCTCAGAAGGGTGGCGGGCTTCTCCCTTAGAGATAGGGTGAAGAGCTCAGTCATCCGTGAGGAACTCGGAGTAGAGCCGCTGCTCCTTTGCGTGGAAAGGAGTCAGTTGAGGTGGTTTGGGCATCTGGTAAGGATGCCCCCTGGGCGCCTCCCTAGGGAGGTGTTTCAGGCACGTCCAGCTGGGAGGAGGCCTCGGGGAAGACCCAGGACTAGGTGGAGAGATTACATCTCCACACTGGCCTGGGAACGCCTCGGGGTCCCCCAGTCAGAGCTGGTTAATGTGGCTCGGGATAGGGAAGTTTGGGGCCCCCTGCTGGAACTGCTTCCCCGCGACCCGACTTCGGATAAGCGGTTGAAGATGGATGGATGGATGGATGGATGGGCTGTTCTTTTAAATTGTAAAAAGAGTTCAGAATATCATTGTTGTTTCTGTATTTTGGATCAAATAAATCCAGTCTTGGTGAGCAGAAGAGACTTCTTTTAACAGTAGTGTAGGTCTAAAATTAAGTAAAGTCTTTATGTAATGAAAATATATAGTCATATATCTTCTTTTAACTTAAAACTTGATTTTGATCATTAAGTCTCCTCACATTCATTCTCTTTCTGTCACATTCCTCATTGATAGGCCCAGTGGTGGGGTCATTGTCTCTCAGTTGTGAATGGCCTAGATATTCATGATCATTCACGCCTCCTCGCATATCGCATTTCAACACTAAAATTGTCTTACAAAAGTTAAATTACTATATTGTTTTGTATGAATGAATGATCAGGATGGTTTTCACATCATTTTGTAGCAAAAACTCTAGGCTACAAGATTCAGCACTCAAACGTCTTGTGGACAAATGTTTAGTATGTGTTATATGACCTTATATCAGTGACTTAAATTTTTTGTTTTTTCAAAAACCACGTATAAACGTTATTTTCTCAAAAATACAAACATGTACACACATGTTGCTCACATATTATTGTAGCCCAGTTTGTGCTGAATACAGTGTTATCAGACTTTAGCCATTAATATGTTTATAAGCAACTGAAAAAAGCACAAATGTCAAGGCATGACAAAACTTCTGCAGGGCCCAAAATACCCTCAGACCCCAGAGGGTTAAGGATCATGTTAGCTCATATTCTAATTGATCTCCCTGCAGAGCGGGTCCCAAATCACAATGTACTTGTGGAGTGAGTATCAAAATCACATTAAGAAGACAGTTCTATTATCACAGTGCAGTAATGCATTAGCAGACTCCATAGAGACAAGCCTCTCTCTCTCTCTCTTTCTCTCTCTCTCTCTCGCTCTCTCTCGCACAGCAAGCTGTGGACAAGTTGCAGAATACTCTGTAATCTCTGGTTAATGATGTAACCTCAATCAGAAACAAATGTCTATTCCACATTTGGATACATCATCCATTACTGCTACTGTGCTGTACTGTATGATGTATCAAGTGCGATACTGTGTACACAGTCACAGTGACAAGTAACGAGCAACAGGACATTTCAACCAAGTCTAATGAAAAGTTTAAATAATAGCACAAGATGGCGAAATCCTAAGAAATATTACAAGTTTGCTCGCAGAGAAATGTACAACGTTTAGTCTCATAAAATAAACTTCTAAACAAATAAACAATTATATGATTAAATTCCAACCCTAACTCTAAGTTTAACACCTAACCTAAACCAAACCATGATTTTAATATGAAAAGGGTTTTGGGTTAGCTCATGCTTTGCCCAGGTGTGCTTTCCTACAGATCCATTTTTTTTTTTACAAACCCTCCTTTGGCTGACATTTTGTGCTTGTCACATAACATTTTGTATGGATAGTATGTGAATATAGACAAAGGGCTTGTCTCTCCCCTCACATTTTTGCCATTGACACACAAGTGCCAGCTTTAAAGGTCACAGCTTTTGAGGTTGCACTAGAAAGATATGACAGACTAAGTTGTAAAATTACCATCATGGTCTACTGTTATCAGTCATTAGTTTAAATTTCCCTGATACGTAGTATATTTAATGTTGTCTCGGTATTGTCAATGTTTCCAATTAAAAATGACAATGCATGACAAGCACGAGTCTCATGAAACAGGTGTTCCATTTAATTATTTACAACCCCAATTCCGAAAAAGTTGGGACAGTATGAAAAATACGAATAAAAAAACGAGTGATTTGTAAATTATATTCACCCTTTGCTATATTGAAAGCACCACAACTAAACATTATATGATGTTTATCCTGTGAATTTCATTTTTTTTTTTTTTAAATGTACAGTAATTTCAAATCAGATGATTGCTACAAGCTCCAAAAAGTTGGGACAGTCAAGTGTTTTGCGACTGTGAAACATCACCAATTCTTCTAATAACACTTATTAATCATTTAGGCACTGAAGACACAAGTTTGTTAAGTTTAGAAAGTGGAATTTTCCCTCATTTATCCATTATGTACGATTTAGCTGCACAAGTGTATGGGGTCATCATTGCAGTATTGTGCACTTCATAATGCACCACACATTCTCAATTGAAGATGGTCAGGACTGCAGGTAGGCCAATCTAGCACCCAAACGCTCTGCTTATTTATATTATATCTGTCAGCATTCATGGTGCCCTCACAGATGTGCAAGTTACTCATGCCACTGGCACTGACACACCCCTGGCCCATACAGACACTGGCTTTTGGACCTGATGCTGATAACAGCTTGGATGGTCATTTTCCTCTTTGGCCCAGAGAACACAATGGCTGTGTTTTTCAAAAATTGGAAATGTGGACACATCGGACCACAAAACAATTCTATTATTCTACTTTCAATCTAAGATGAGACCGAGCCCAGAGAAGTCGGCAGCGCTTCTGGACAGTGTTGATGTATGGCTTCTCCTTTACATAGTAAAGTCTTAACTTGCATCTGTGGATGCAGCGGTGAGTGGTGTTGACTAACAAAGGTTTACTAAAGTAATTCCAAGCCCATGTTCATGATATCCATTACAGATGAATGACATTTTTTAAGACAGTGAAGTCTGAGGGATCAGAGATCACGCCCTTTACTTGCCCTTTACGCACTGAGATTTGACCAGATTCCTTGAATCTTTTAACTATATTGTGCAGTGTAGAGGGTGAAATGCCCAAAATCCTTCCAATGTGTCTTTGGGGAACATTGTTCTGAAAGTGCTGGATTATTTGCTGAAGAATCTGTTAGCAAATTGACAAGTCTCGAATGATCCTTGCTCCTGAAGGACTAGGCTGTTTTTGGAGGCTCCTTATATACTACGACACGATTGCTTCATCTGTTTAACATCTCCTGTTTCACATCGCATTGTTATTTCAACTGGTCAAATTATTTTAGTCTTATATTGCCCCTGTCTCGGGGGACCTGGGTAGCTCAGAGAGTATTGATGCGACTACCACCCCTGGAGTCGCAAGTTCGAATCTAGGGCGTACTGAGTGACTCCAGTCAGGTCTCCTAAGTAACCAAATTGGCCCGGTTGCTAGGGAGTGTAGAGTCACATGGGGTAACCTCATGTTCGCAATTAAGGTTTCTCGCTCTCAATGGGGTATGTGGTAAGTTGTGTGTGGATCACAGAGAGTAGCATGAGTCTCCACATGCTGTGAGTCTCCGTGGTGTCATGCACAACGAGTCACATGATAAGATGTGTGGATTGACGGTCTCGGAAGCGGAGGCAACTGAGACTTGTCCTCTTCCACCCTGATTGAGGAGAGTAACCGTGTCACCACGATGACCTACTAAGTAGTGGGAATTGGGCATTCCAAATTGGGAGAAAAGAGGATCAAAAAAGTAATGGAGGCTTGGGCGCATCTTTTGAAGTAGGAATTGCAGATCCTGATCCGTGGCGTAAGAAAGTAGTTCCATGCACAAGCGTGTTTTTTCCTCGTTTTTTTATTTACTTGTTTATTGAACTGTTTTGTAAAAGCAATATCACACTTGCATTCCTGCTGCATGGCCCAAATTCAGCACTCTAGTTTGTGTGATATTGCTTTGTGTCAGCGGGGGCATGGTCAACCATCTGTCCAGAGATCATGGGGAGAGCGGCATATAAGCAGCCATGCCACCAGCAGAGAGAGAGAGAGAGAGAGAGAGAGAGAGAGAGTCTGGCACGAGAGTCTCACGGTGAAGCTACTAAGTTGTGACATTAAAGAATTGTGATAAAGACTGTGATGATTAAGAGACTGTGAATAGGAGCCTGTGACGCTAAAGAGTTTGTGAAGCTGAAGAAGTTACTGTGTCAGTTGTGACTGTTTTAACCCAAAGTTTATGATTAAAAGCTCTCCAGAGACCTGAAGCACCCTGTCCCAGTGTCCTCATTCACTCATTCTGAGTGTCTTCAATTACATGCTTTAATACAGTATGAGATTAATTAACTATAGAGCATAAACACAATAGTCCAACCTATATATGCTCAGACAATGAAGAGGAAGTTACATGTAAGCAGTAACTGTAAATAAGCTGTTTGAATAACAATGCACTATAAGTATTACCATATCCGAAAAAGTCTATAAAACAAGAGAAAACCATAAAGTTCTTTTTTTATTTATTGATCTAATACATGTTTATACTTTTTTCAAAATGCTAAAATATGTGGTTACACTTTGACACTGTCACAGTCTGTCTGCACCCTTTTCTAGAACTCTTATTTTGAAATTCTCTCCCTCACTACATTTCCCACAAGTCACTTCCCTAATCACTCCATTGTTATCCACACCTGTATGTCATCCCCTCGTTTAGCTCCAAGAGTATATAGACCTTCAAGTTCTATTCATTTTTTGTCAGTCCTTGATTTAACCGTAATGTTGGTATTGTTATGTTTGCTCCCGCTCCAGTGTTTTGCTCCCGCTCCAGTGTTTTGCTCCCGCTCCAGTGTTTTGCTCCGCTCCAGCGTGTGTTCACTTCCTGAACAAATTATTAAAGGATTTAAGTACCTACTCCTGCATCTCCTATCCTCCTTGTTACCCAGCGACTACCTAGCATCACCCAAACGTTACAGAAGCGTTACAGACACATTATTGTCATTTTTGTTAATGTTATTTTCAGCAACTTTAAAATAAAAATTATTTGTAACTTTAGTCAGTGTAAAATGGACTGATGAATATGACATGAAACTAAAATTTATTACATTTAAAGGACATTATCATCAAAAGAGAACAACTGAAAATATCTGTCTGTCTGGAAGTAACAACTTGTAATTAGCTAACATTGAACAGTGGCTTCAAAATTCCCATTTAAGATATTTCTGTGTGTAATTTATCTTGTAGAACAAAACATGAAAGCGTCTTCAAGTAATATTAACCGCAGACAATTTTAAATTTTTTGCTTTAATTGCATACTTATTGACGTCATGACTGAACTTTATCATGCAACAGTCGGGTTCCAAAAGTAAAAATCAGGTGAACTTCAAACAGGCGAATTGATTATAAAAGTTCAATTTTACACTTATAAAGTCAGGCCACCCATGAGCTCTGGGGTTGTTAATCAATGGTATCTGCTTCTGTTGACATTTACCTTTATGCATTTGGCAGATGCTTTTATCCAAAGTGCACTTATTACAGGGACAATCCACCCGGAGCAACCTGGAGTTAAGTGCCTTGATCAAGGACACAATGGTGGTGACTGTGGGAATGGAACCCACAACCTTCTGCTTTCCAGTTCAGTCTTTAGCCAACTGTGCCACCACCACTCCAATATTGAAGCCACTTGTAATTGGGTTTAATAGCAGAAATCCGGTTGAAGAACTAAACAACCCATACGTTTTATATATATGAACATTTTGAAATTCATTTCATCTTAGAGCTGATTGGTTTGGTTAAAGGCTTAGAACTCTTTTATGAAGGATTTGATGAAATCCCTATGGGAGAAATGAATGGAAAAAATATTTGCAAGATGGCTGTAAAATATGGCTGTAAATAAAAGATATCATTAGATATGTTCTGAATGGCTGTACTTTGTTTTACTTTCAGTGTCACATCATGCCTTGTTAGGACACAATGTTGAGTAAGTGTTGACTTATATTTGAGCTAACTGATAAATGTGACGCACATATACAGTATTGTTACACATAAAAACTGAACTACATCTGTCAGATGCTCTCTAGCTTTTTTAAAAACGAATTGAAGGCATTAAAAAAGAACAACCACCGTTAATGAGATCACACCCTCTCTCAGAGGGGCTCACTAATATTAATAATCAGTAATGGTTCCTGTGTTCTCACTGAAGTGTATCAAGCTTCTAATGAGACTCATGGGAGACAGAAGGAAAAAAAAGACAAACACAAAAGGCTTTCAGGATATTTTTTGGACATGAACCATGGTGATATCACAGTATTTGACAGTATTCTTGAAGTACCTTGGCGTGTCACGTTAATATCATGGTACATAATATTTATTACATGGTTTACATCAAATGATCGTGGTTATACCATGGTATAAGTTTTATATATATATATAAATATTATATTATGTTATATTACGTAACATAAATAATATATTATATATGATAAAAAATAATGCTACAAAATAATTGAATTTCTCAATAATTTATAATATAATATAATGTCTTAAAAATGTCTAAATTATAATTACCTGATATATACACCATATTTCTTAAAGTGACTTTATAATCAGAGAGTACTACTAAATGTAATCAAATATATAAAAGGCTGCATATGTTTGTACACACATACAGCAGCAGCACACACGGCATGACTGAGTGCTCTGAGTGTGTGTGTGTGTGTGTGTGTGTGTGAGCAATGTCACACTGAATCTGTGCATGCTGTCTATCCTATGTGTCAGCGCCCTGATATTTTATCTTCCTGTCAGTCTCCACCCTCCTGACACTCAACATCACCGTCACCCTCAGGCAACTGGAGCATCTCTCGTGCCTTGAACGGTGCAAACCGCCTCAGCAAAGACCTGCCACACAAATACACAGCTTGCATGCACACAATTGTGGCTGTATACATTAGTGCAGACTCCCCCACATACTAGGAAAATACACACACAAGCTGAGATGAAAGGAGATTTAGGGTGAACGTTTCCCAGACACCAGCATATCTGGAAGGTAATTACCAGAACAATCACCACAGAAAACATTGTACAAACACTGTGCTTTACTGTAAACAGGATTTTTGTGTTTTTACACACTGAGGTACAAGTCAAAATAATTTTATGTGGTATCGACAGGTTAAAGATGCAGTCCATAAAGATTAACCTGTATTAAATACAGAATATTGCTTTAAAATCAAGGGGAGTGTCAAATTTTTAATTTGTGCCAGAGCACAGAAAAGTGGGGCCTTCTCAAAACTAAGCAATACTGTAATCCATCATAGTGTTCTACAGTGTAATCTAGATCAACACAGGGCTCTGTATAGAGAAAAGGTTCCACTGGGAGTGTGTTACAGACAGAGTAAGAGAGGAAGCACCTGCTGCAGAGCATCTTATCAGGACACTGAAAATGCAGAACATCTTCACAGGCTTGTATCTAAACTATAATTGACAGTATGTGGATTATACTGTTGTACTGACTGTTGTTCTTGGAGAACATTGAACCCTATGGGAATGAATCTTTTAATCATTTCTGACCCAAGTAGTGTATTTAATGTAGCAGCGTTTCCTACACAATCTGTTTTATTAGTCAAGCATACATCTATACTGACTCCATAACTACTTTGGACCCACTTTATATTAGGTTTCTTTAAAGAGCCCATATTATGCTAATTTACAGGTTTATTTTGGGGGTCTACTAGAATAGGTCTACATGCTTTAATGTAAAAAAAAAAAAAAAAATCTCAGACTGTACATTTATACTACACCTATTTTCATCCTCTGGCTCAAACGCTCTCATTTAGGTCCTGTCACTTTAAAGCCCCCCTTCCCGAAAAGCCCAGTCTGCTCTGATTCCACCTGGATCGACCCAAACCACATACATGAGCACATATTGAGCAGGACGTTTCACAGTGCTAAGTTTTAATTTTGTAGCTTTCTTATAAGTACACCGTTGATTATTGTGAACCTAACAAAGCTTCATGATATTCATGATAGTAAGAATGACAAACAATCTGCATAATTCTACACAATTGTAGGTAAAACTGTGCCCGCAGCTGATTGGCAAATATATTTCAACATAATAACATTAGCTAGCAGGTTAGCAGAGGCCTATAGCTGTGCACTGTGTGTACACTGTAACTACAACACAAAACTCAGCATTTGAACTCTCATAGCAGATAAATCCACAAATAATCAAGCCTACTTACAGGCTGTGATCCTGAAGCACCAGATTGTCCCAACAAAGTGGGAACTGCACCATCTTTCAGGAGTAACCATCTTGAAATACAGCTTTAGTTGTGGTTGTACTGCTGAGGAATAGTGGTAAAAATATATCTGAACCACTGATTCTTCAATTTGCTTGTCTTTGGAAGTCCAAACAAAGAGGTTTTGCTTTTGCAGTGAAGAAAACAGCGTCTTCTCGACATGGCGACAACATTAACCCAACTCATTCTGGCCTCAGCTATAACTACGTTTGTTTGAAGGCAGGCCAAAATAGCCCTTAGACGGGCATTATGCAAATGTGTTACATAGTGACATAGATACTTTCCGGAAGAAATGGCTGGAATACAATCCAGCTGTTCCTTGTAGTTTTTGAGCAGTGTTGTCTATGTCTGTGATTTCTATAACTCCCTTATATGTGGATTTTGTGCTTTGTAACTTTGTAGACCTTTTACATCAAAAACAGCTATATTACACAGTAAAGTAAAGGTAAAATCACAAAAAGCACTATGTACTCAACCATTTGATATAATGTACTTATTATGCACATATGTGTTGTTACATTGTACTTACATTTAAAGTACTTCTATTTTATAACATCTGTAGTTGCACTGCTAACCTTACCCCAAACCCAACCCTAACCCTATTCTAAACCCTAACACTACCTCTACCCCTATTCCTAAACCTACCCATACCCCAAACTCAGTAGCAGAAAATCTGAATATTGTGAGAATTTTGTAAAACAACATGT
Source organism: Moxostoma hubbsi (assembly GCA_032164185.1). Taxonomy (NCBI): domain Eukaryota; kingdom Metazoa; phylum Chordata; class Actinopteri; order Cypriniformes; family Catostomidae; genus Moxostoma; species Moxostoma hubbsi. The sequence goes on along the minus strand of JAVLUX010000052.1, from coordinate 3,545,831 downwards.
AGTTACACAATAAATACATTGTATTGTATGTATTTTAAAGTTATTACATAGTAGTTAAAGATACCTAATATACACTGATGAGCCAAAACATTATGACTACTCACAGGTGAAGCAAAAAACATTGATCATTTCCTAACAAGGCCACATGTCATAGTCTGGGTAGATTAGATGGTAAGTGAACAATCAGTTCTCATAATCAATGTGTTGAATGCAGGAGAAATGGGCAGGATGGAAGATCTGAGTGACTTTGATAAGGGCCAATTTGTTATGTCCAGATGACTGGGTCAGCGCATCTATGTAACGGCAAGGCTTGTGGGGTGCTCCCGGTCAGCCGTGGTGAGTACCTACTGACAGTGGTCCGAGGAGGAACAAACCACAAACCAGCGATTGCGTGTTGGGCACCAAAGGCTCATTGATGCACAAGAGCAACGAAAGCTATCCCATCAGGACTGAACTGACAGAAGGTCTACTGTGGCACAAGTCACAAAATTTTTTAATGATGGTTACAGGAGGAATGTATCACAACACACAGTGCATCGAACCCTGATGCGTAGCCGCAGACCAATCAGAGTGCCCATGATGACCCCTGTCCACCATAGGAAGCACCTACAATGGGTACATGAATGTCAGAACTGGACCTTGGAGCAGTGGAAGAAGGTTGCCTGGTCCGATGAGTCCTCTTTTCTTTTGCATCATGTGGACGGCTGTTTATGTGTGCACCATTTACCTGGGGAAGTGATGGCATCAGGATGGACTGTGGGAAGATGTCAAGCCGGTGGAGGGAGTGTGATGCACAGGGAAATGATCTGCTGTGAAAACCTGAGTTCGTCCATTCATGTGGATGTCAATTTGACATGTGCCACCTACCTAAACATTGTTGCAGACCAGGTACACCCTTCATTGCAATGGTATTCCCTGATGGCAGTGACCTCTTTCAGCAGGATAATGCGCCCTGCCACACTGCAGACATTGTTCAGGAATGGTTGAGGAACATAATAAAGAGTTCAAGGTGTTGCCTTGGCCTCCAAATTCCACAGATCTCAATCCGACTGCGCATCTGTTGGATATGCTGGACCAACAAGTCCGATCCAGAGCAGCACCACCTCACAACTTACTGGACTTGAAGGAAATGCTGCTAATGTCTTGGTGCCAGATACCACAGGACACCTTCAGAGGTCATGTAGAGTCCATGCCTCGGCAGGTCAGTGCTGTTTTGGTGGCATGCGGAAGACCAACAGTATATTACGTCATAATATTTTGGCTCATAAGTGTAAAGTAAGACCATCACTTTAAGTTAAAGCCTCTTCCAACACCCTGTCTACAACGGATGGGTCGCATCAAAAAGTAAATGGCTCCAATTATATTAAATTATGTCTACACTGGATTTGTCTGATGCTTTGCATCGCAGTAAATAGATACCCCATTCCCTTTTTCCCAACATCTGCCCTCGCCTTCTTGGTCTGTGGAATTTTGCCATACAAAAGTAAATGAAACCGCACTTTTATACTACTACAAGAAATTTCAAATTTCAAAAATACCAGTTAACGCATTAACATTGGTAGCCATAAAATACAAAAACTAAAATAAAATCTCAAATTAAACTTAAAAACAATATTAAATCCATGGCTAATTGTATCAAAACCATGGTTTCTGAAAAAAACAAACAAAAAAAAAATATGATTGCTACCGTCATGATTACTAAAATACACCATGGTTAATTTACATTAGGGCTTAACACTATTCCTAATTAAAGGAGCGAAAGGGAGAAAGGTGCCTCAGGTTGTTCCTTATATGCTCCATATGGTTAGGACTAGGGATGGGGGTGGGGTTGGGGCATCTTCTGCCTGCCAGGAACAAACCCAGGCACCACCGATGCTGAGCCATGGGCGAAAGCCATCACCCTTTGTACCTCGTACCAGAAAGTGAACACATGCGACCAACAGACTTAAAATAATCTAACATTTCTCTGAACCCACTGACCTTCATAGTGACAAAACAATTGCGAGGAAGTCAACCTTCGTGTTAATTTTTATTTATTATTATAATTAAGAGTGGAGACAGGAAATAGAATGGGTAGAAGAATGGGTCAAAAGGCATTTTCGAACTTGGGGCGATCACGGCAAAAAATGTATCAGCACAATCTTTACTCTACACGCCTCTGCAGCAATACAAACAACACACATTGTCGTTCATTTCTAAAGTTCCATCAGACTACTTGGGTGCAAATAGCAGTGATGTGTGGTAGGTGCTATTATACCTGGGTGCAAATAGTCACCTTCCTCTCCCAAATTCAACAAAACTTAAATTCAAAACTATAATAACCTTCACCCTTCAGCTGTAGCAAAAATACAAACATACATGTGTATAAATATAATTATAATAAAAATATAAATATAAATGCATTCTACATAAATATTCATTAATATTTGTAACCCAAAATAATTGTAACGTCATTGAAATTCAAGAAATGTAATCTGATTAGAAGAATTTAAAATGTAATCTGTTTAACTACTTTTTCATATAGCAGTTGACACCATATAGTACCGCAGTCTGAACAGATATCTTTAGTAGTCTAAATTTAATTTAGTGGTTTAGAATTTTACTCACAGCCAATCATCATCATGGCCACGGCGAAGATCTTCTCTCCGTCTGTGGTGGGCGCGATGTTCCCGAAGCCAATACTAGTCAGGCTGGTCATAGTAAAGTACAATGAGGTGATGTAGACTGAGTCTTTGCTGGGTCCGCCCTCCCACTTCCCTGTGCCGCTGGTATTGAAGCGATACGGCATGCCGACGGCTTCTCCCAAAAGATAGAGCCAGCTGTCCGTACGGACAATGTTCGTCACTTCGTCAATGATCTCGTAGTCACCGATGCTGTACCATATACAGGCCAACCAATGAGCAGCCAGACCAAACACACAAACCAGCAAGATCAGAACCGCTGCCCCGTATTCAATGTAGTGGTCCAGCTTACGAGCCACACGGCCGAGTCGCAATAATCGCACCACCTTCAGTGAACTGAAGAGGCTGCTGATGCCCTGCAAGAATAAGAGTATATTTGTAAGATTATTCTATGAAAATCAGTACATAATTGAAGTAGTCATTTAGCATATACAGAATTAAACTGGGATCTTTGAGGTGGGGAAACCCTAACACCCAAACATTACGGACCATTCCGCCCCAATTTAACACCTTTTTTATCCAAATCTAAGCCTAAACTGGTCTCCCAGCCTCATCATGCTGGGTTTAGAGAGTTTGGGCACTTAATTTCTTTTCAGTCTGTAAAAAAAACAGCTGGCCTACCAGCTAAACTGATTAAGCACCTGTTTGGCCAGGCTGGTAGACCAGTTTAAACCAGCTTAGCCCATATTAAACCATCTAATATCAGCAAACCAGCCTAGGTACTGTTTTTAGCAGGGAAGTGGCCGTAACAATTCACTTTTACAGGTTCAGTTTATCTGAGTAACCTGAGGTTAAGTGTCTTGATCAAATGTGCAACAGTAGTCACTTTTCCAATATTAGGCCAGAGCAAGCCAGGGTTATCAACTGGCTAACTGGAGCCAATAGCCTTGGACCTAGAGCCGTGAGACCAAAATCGATCTGAATGCCAGTAGCCCCCACAGTGTTGCCCTAACACCCACCCTTAACATGCCACCCTAGTGCCAACGTCACACACCCCGCCCTTTTTACAAACAAGAGGGAAGCTCAAGCTGAGGTATGTTATCTAGTTATCTAGAATATCGACTTTATATCATTTGTAAACATTAGCTAGCTAGCAAGACTGCCATGGTGTCACAAGTGGTCTCTCCACTAACAACGGGACAATGTCCCTGTACACTGTCCATGATCTCGAACAATGGAAAGTTCTTTCTTTGGGCACCGCATTGTCTATTGGGCTTTTTAATGGATTTTTACTGTACCAGTAAATTGTTTTTTGAATCTGCACCATTGTACGCTGGATTACCATCTGGCAAGTTCAGCGAAAATCTGCTTTTGACATTGACCCCACTTAATCCCAAGGTTGGCCTTGTTTGGCCCAAGGGTAATCGGTGGGCCAAAGGCCATTGGCCCTAGGAAAGCCCAAAGGAGGCACGATGAAGCCCCGGAAGTGACAGTGGGAAGGCAATTGGCCATGGCAAACACATGCACGCCCTCATTTGGCCCGATAGTGGAAACACAGCTAGTGATAGTTCATGGGATTCAACTTGTGGGATCTAACCAGCAACCTTTTAGTTTCAAGCCCAGATCTATACATACAAAACTACACCACCTCAAATGTTAAGATTTCCTCGGTACATGTTGATTGTTTCATTTAGGTTTACAAATGAAACTTGATCAATATTAACTCTAGTAGTACTGGGTTACAGGTATCTTGTTCCATATTTCACAATATTCATAATTTACCCTAGGTGAGTAATTCACATTGTATATCTTTGGCACTACAGTTCAAGGTTAGCACTGCAAAATCAGTTTTAACCCTGCTCTGGAGTAAGACTTAAAATAACAGGTTAAAGTGAAGAGTTTAGAACAGAAAGATACAGAATTACTTTTGTATAATATACTTTATAGCACGTGTCTGTTGAATGCTTGAGTCTGATTGGTTCACGGACATTCTAAGGTGTGGAATTATTTTCATTAGACACATGGCTATGAAGGAACTTTTATTTAAATAAAAAAAATTAGGAAAAACTAAGTTGTGCATGGAACTACTTTCTTATGCAACAGATCAGAATATGCCGTTGCTAGTTCAAAAGATGTGCCCAATCCTCCATTACTAATTCGCAAATGTCACTTTAGAACTAGTAATGAAAAATAGCCATCCGACCTGGGGGTATTCCTCCCTAATTCTCTGTAGCTGGTGCGCAAGAGTCATGCACTTTAGAAACTATTCTTTCCTCCACCAGGTTGAATGTTAACATTTCTCCAATGAGAAAACTCATTGGGTAAAAGTTAAGCGTCATGAGTTGGTGTAATAACTCAGTCTGATGTGTATCTCAGCTGTGATAAGTCTTAATGCTGAAGCTGTAGTGTAGTAGTAATCCGAGCGAGCATGGAGTGAGAGACAATGGCGATGACTTCAAAGAAACCGCTCTCTGATGCTGACAATCAGCACTGACTCAATGCATGTCAACTCAGCTGGCTCATATTTATATTATAAATAATATGACTTAGCCAAGAATTTGGTTACAATTTCCCAATTGACAGAAGTTCAGACACAGCCGAAAATTCAATGGAGGATATATCACAAAGGCTTAATCCCGCCTTAGAGCCGCTGTCACATTTACCTTTGCTCAGTGAAATTCCGCGAGTGAAAAACAGTCATTTCAATGGAAATTTTATATGGAGTTTAAGTTTGGTGACCTTTGACAGGGGAATTCATACACTGAATATTCACAATGGACAAGGATATCATTTTTAAAAAGTTTCTTTTTAACATCAATCTTCCAGAGTTTAAAGTGCAGCAATAAAAAGAGGCTGCTTGGCAATTTGTATTTTTTTGCATCAAGCATTCGATGTCCGCCAGTGGAATTTTGCTGTGCAAAGGAAAATGTGACAGCTGTGTAATTGTCCCTTTAAATGTTCAGTTTACAACAAACAAGAATTATTCGGCTTTGTGCTTTTATAGCTGGGTAACTCCACTACAGTCTCCATGCATGCAAACACACATGCTGTTGCTGCAGGATTCTATTACTGGGATAGATTACATGTGTGAGCCACTAATGGGCATGACTTCTACATGACATTGCTCTTGAGTGGGGGTAATTCCAGAAACTGCTGATTTTGACACACAGATGAGATGTTCTGATTAAAATGGTCTTATCACAATCTGAATGGGCTTTATTGCCATTTATGTTTACACATACAAGGAATTTGAATTTGTGACAAAAGCTTCCACTGCACAAACAATAAAACAAGACAGAAATAATAAAAATAGAATAACGAATAAAAATACATGAATAGAATATAACGTTTATATAAAAATACACAATATGTCACAAAAATGTAAAAATACAATATGTTACATACAGAGAGTGCAAGGGAATGTAATGTGCAGAAGATGTAGGATATGTTAAATAAATAGAATTGACTATATATTGAGAGTTACATAGGTTCTCTTCTAGAGGCTTACACAGACTCTAGTTACTTTCACATATACAGCCCATTCTGTCAATTTAAAGCTTAAAAATTTAAATTTAAAAAAGGAATACAATATAAAGGTGAACTGATTTTTTCTTAAAGACATGAATGATAATTTTGCAATATATATAGGAATCATAACCACTCAACCACATTAAAATAAAGACTCCAGTCATATCAATAACCTTATAAAAGCTGATTTATTCTACATGGAGAGGGTCCACACATGGGGGCTGTCATGTTAGAATCACATGACCAGCTGAATACTAGTCATTTAATTTCTGTAACCGTCCTGTTATTTGACACTTTCACTCATTGAACAAAGTAATCATGGCGGACTGAATTCTAAATTTCTACAATGACATCTGAATCTGAAAACTATTGATTTTAAATGATGCTGCATCCAAACCACTAGGTGTCAGTGTGAGTCCAAGATGACACAAAGACAAAGTTACTGAAGATGCACACTCTAGTCATATTAGTCTTACATATGGTGCGGGGTGCACATTCATGAGCATAGCCATGAATGTGCACTTTTGAGAACACATGACAAGCAGAGAAGCAAGAAAAGCAAATTTTTACAATGGCATTGGTAAGATTTTTTGCTCTTGCGTGATTCTTATTCTATAGATTAACATAAGCAAAATTTTAATGCCATTTTTCCCATTTAGAGGTCATGCAAAAATAGGCCCTGTTGTCAAAATGCTGGCAAATCAGCTCTGCCGATATGCTGCCATAAGTAGCTGTAACGTTACCTGAAAAGTTCCATACTGATACTATTTGTGAACAAAGCCATAAGATTAATGGTTAATAGTTACAGTTAATAGCGTTCCACAATAGTTGCAGTAATAGTTGCTTCCACAAACTGGCTGCTTCGGCACTGTTTACATGTCAAACAGCTCTCTACGACTGCTCATATGTTCTTATCCAAACTTTATACCCAGAGCGGTCCATGCCTCTGTGAATGGCTGCTTCTCTGGCTTCATTCCATCTAATCCCTAGTACAGCTTCATTTGAATGCAAAGGAAACAAAGATGAACTATATAATTAAATCACCATTCCAACTCTCCACAGCATTTCAGTCTGGTTCTCCCACACAGGTGATTCCCGTCAACCTCATTACTTCACCGCACAGCTCGTTTAGGGCGTGATCCATTCAGCAATTCTATTTGTCAACTTTCTCTCCCCTTATGAGCACGATTTATCCCATTTGGAACACAGGGGCATGGACCGCTCTTGGTAGAATGTTTGGATAAGAACATGTGAGCAGTCGAAGAGAGCAGTTTGACATGTATACAGAGCCGAAGCAGCCAGATCCAAGATGACGGCGCGGTGGCACGCAGCGGCCGCTCCGGATCCAAAATGGTGCTATTTTTGTTGCTATTTTTGTTTCTTAGCCTGACTTTTATGGCACATGGACATTGGAGCAACCGGTGTTCATGTTTACCATCACCAGACACTGCTCAAATACAAGATTCATGCAACAACCAAGCTGCATGATGATCTGCAGGAATCTTGTATTTGAGCATCTCCTGCAGACACTGCTCAAATACAAGATTCATGCAACAACCAAGCTGCATGATGATCTGCAGGAGATGCTACGCGACCGGGGGAGGGAATGTTGTAAGCGGTGTGTGAGGAAGCGGAAGCGCGGCAAGAGGGCGGGGGTCCATGCTAGGCTAAAAACAAACCCAAGCCGGCCGGCTCTCCCGTCTATCCTGCTCTCAAATATTTGCTCCCTGGACAATAAACTGGACTACATCTGATTCCAGCAGACTACGCAGCGTGAGTTTAGAGACTGCTGCGTCTTTGTTTTCACCGAGACAGAGTTCCGGATGCCGCCATTCAGCTAGACGGGATCGCCTCGTTTCATGCCAACAGAAATGCAGCTCTGTGCGGTAAGACTCACGGTGGTGGCTTGTGTGTTTACATCAACATGGAATGGTGCAAGAACTCTATGCTAGTCTCTAGCTACTGCTCATCACTGGTGGAGCTTGTGACTGTTAGATGCAGACCTTTTTATTTACCATGGGAATTCAACACTGTTATTATAACCGGAGTTTACATTCCCCCCAGTGCTAATGCTAAGGAAGCACTTTGTGAACTGTATGGGGCTATGAGCAAACTGCAGAACGCTCACCCTGACGGAATGTTTATTGTCGTTGAGATTTCAACCATGCGAATCTCAAGACAGTGCTCCCTAAATTCCATCAGTATGTGGACTTTGCAACGAGAGGGGTGAACATGCTAGATCTTGTTTACACAAACATCTCAGGTGCGTACTGGGCAGGCCCACATCGGCTACTCAGACCACATCTCTCTTATGCTAATCCCATCATGCAGACCGCTCATCAGGTGCACAAAACCGCTCAGGAAGCAGGGGTTAGTGCTGTACAGTTAAAAGCTAAAAGCCGACTGATTAAAGTCACCTCTGATTGGTCAATGACACATGGCAGCCATGAAAAGATAAAACATTCTTGTTATTGTACTTGACAAGTGGAGCCGCCTCCGTTCTCCCACCACTCCCACTGAAAATGAATAGGGAATTTGCAGGTACAACATCCCATGTAAAACCGGCTTTATACGCTACTAGATAGTTTATAATTCTGTGACCCTGCTTGATCTGTCTGCACATGACATATTTAATTTGTAATTATTGGTTATTGTGTATTTTATGTAATTACATGATATGCAAATCTATAACGCTTATGTTATCCGTAAAAACTTTCAATCTTTTTTTTTTTTTTGCATATTTTTTATAATAATTATAAATAATAAAATCGTGTTCTAATCAAATTGAGACCATATTTCAGATTTCACTATGCATTTGTAATAATCAGGTAAAGAATTGTAATGGAATCAAATCACTGTCAGTAAAATTTGTACACCCAAAATCAGGATAAGCATTTACACCTCTGCAATGTAGTCACATGTGTATTTGGTTTAAGGATCATAAAATATTTTGGACCCTTTTTACACCTGAATTTATATCAGCTGAAAATTGGGCCATTGTGCCAAGAAAACGCACATTAATGCACGGCTGTGCATGCGCAGACGTCTCTCAGTTCTTCAGTAATAGAAGAAGCCCTTTTCTCACTTGATGAGAACACAAGAGTTCACCCCAGCGACATAGTGATTTTTCCTAACAATTTTGATGTGCTTTTCCAATTGGAACCATTAACTCAGCAGCGAGTCCTGACGTTCAAAGGATTATCAGCCTCCCGCTGGTAGATGGTAATGCGTGCTCTGTCTCTCACTTACTGGTCAGAGATTATGTAAAATAAATTTACACTTGAAAAATCATCTATTTTGACACCGGCTTAAGCAGACCTGAATCCCCTGTGGTGTTGGTGCTGATTTACAAAAATGTCTCAATTACAAACCCATGTTTGGTGCACTAATCAGTGACAAGTTTTATCCCGCTGCAGTGCATCATAATGTGGTAGTTAAGCTACACGCTTGAGTGACACAACATCGGGAATGATTGCTGCTGGGATGCATTAGCAAGGAATTTTGAATCAATTCCAGGTTGAAAAACCTTTGTCGGTTTTTTCTGCGGCAACACACAGCAATTCAAAGTATCTATGAAAAGTCTGCATGATGCAGCAATATCACTCAGATGATACAGAAAATCACTACTCGTTCACTGCCATCCCGAGGGAAATATATGACATGTTAGGGTATAATCAATCCTGAAAACAGTGCTTTGGCGTTGCAATGCCATCAAGACTCACTGTGAGGAAATAATGCAATTTCAGCAGAAAGATTGGGACTGACACGGACGCATGCTTGCAGGCGCCACATCAACAATTCTGCAGTTTTTGAAATAGCACAGTGTCCTCACATAACTTTCAGAAACTTATCGACTACACTGCACAAAATAATTGTCTAACAACATTTTTTGTCTAAAAAACGTCCAAACATGGATAAAACAAGATTAATTTATTTGAGAAGCAAAGTGACCCACACAGAAATCTGATCAATGGAAATGTAAGCAAAACACATACATGAAAAATACTGTATGTCCACATATATAGTTTAAAATGGTCACATACTTGTGCATATAAGCAACATTTCTAAATACTTTAAAAAGGAAACAAATATTTTCCCAAATTTTAGTGGAATTTGAATATATATATACATACAGAATATATACTTAAATATATGAACTATAAATATATATACAGTATATGTTTATATATGGCTATATATCAGATTTCTGTGTGGAGATACTGTATACGATATTGTCTTGTTTTCAGATTTTATGCTTTAAATGTGAAAAAATCTATTTGCCTATGGGGTAAGAACAATAAATGTTCCCTTTCAGATATTATTTTTTTTACCCCATTAGCAAAATTTAGTTTTAAGCATAAACTTGACTATTTTACGAGCTAAATTTTTAGTTTTAGATTTAGCTAAAAACAAGACTTAATATCTCATATAATTTTGTTCTCAAGTATCTTGTTTTAAGGATTTGTCTATATTTTACTGGAAAACAAGACTAAAATACTGAAAAAAGACATTTCTATAATTAAATGAAAATATAAAATTATTATTAATATTATTATTATTCAATGGGTAACTATTATATTAAATGGTTGTAGATTATTATAATGAAATTAATTATTATAATGAAATGGTTGTAAATGTTTTTGCGGGCCCTGGGAGTGGTCCCCAGACCTGGACTAATCAACTTCAGACAACACACTGTCTGAGCATATTTAGTTTTTTACATCCTTTTTTACAATGTGATATTCAGACTGAGATTTCAGAAATAAAACCCACCTCATCAACATTCTCAAATGCATTAATGACGTCGTATGGAAGACAGGAGAGAAGGTCAATGACGAACCAGGTCTTCACATAGTTCATCCGAATTAGTTTCGGGTCTGAGATGACCTCTCCAGCCGGTCCCACGAAGGTGGTGTGGAAATTAAGCACAATATCCACCAAGAAGATCACGTCCACGATGCTGTCCACCACCAGCCAGGTGACGTTGTTTTGTTTGGTCTTGAAGGACACATTGTAGGGGACCATGATGGCAGTGTAGAAGGTGAGGATGAGGATGACCCAGTCCCAGGTGGTTTTGAAGGTACAGTAATGCAAGATGATGTGAGGAGGGGTTTTGGGGGCTTCTTGTTTGTAAAGCGGGAGGATGTCAGATCCTAACTGCAATACCTGATGGGGAACAAGAAGATGACAATCTAAAGAGAAGGACACATGATGACTATCTAAAGATATTATCTGTCTGCCTGGAAACAAAGAAGTATTTACAAGGTACCAGGTTTACAAACTTCTTCAGGTTGGTAACATCAAACATTTAAAAGATATTCAGAGTTTTATTTAAGGCACTTATAAGCAAGTTTACTAGATATCCATGACCAGAAATGTATATTCTGCTTTGTTTTGTTAGTTATGTCTGTGAAATTATCGGTAATGTTCTGTACTTAAGACTCACTACACATTTGGTATATGGTATTTACCGCTATTTTCCGTGTTATATGTACAATTGTTTGCGTGAACTATTCTTTTAAACCAAGTGCACACTACAAGACAGACACACACATACACAGCAGCAATCACAAACACATATTTTACCTCAGCCAGACGTGAGTGCTTGTGGACGTTCTCACCCTTGTGGACAGTTGGAGCTAACTGCTGTAAAACACCCCGGCTGCTTGTCAACGCCCGTGTCAGGCGAGCAAACTTACCCCAGCCTTAATGAACATAACAATAAGAAACATACAGAAAAACAAGTCTTTATAAATCAGTATTATATAACTGCACTGCAAAAATACACTTGTTTTCCATTTGTTATATCATTACAACTCTTCTGATGAAATGTTAGTGTTAGCTATAGTCCCCACTGATTTACAGTGGCAAGAAAAATATGTGAAACCTTTGGAATCACCTGCATTTATGTATAAATATGTCTTTAAATCTAGTTTGATCTTCATCTAAGTTACAATAATGAACAAACACAATCTGTTTTAACTACACACTCATTATTGCATTGTTTTTGTACATACTGAATACATAATTTAAACATTCACAGTGTAGTTTGGAAAAAGTGACGTAGGCTAATGAAGTAAACAAGAGATAATTAGAGTCAGGAGTAGGCAAATGTGGCATCAAATTATTGAAACGAGATTGGAGGTGTGGGTTAGATCTACTTTGACTTATAAAAAGCACTCAAACATTTTCAGTTTGCTATTCACAAGAAGGATCTGCAAAAAAAGAGATCTCCGAAGACCTACAATCAAGAATTGTTGCTTTGCATAAAGCTGGAATGGGTTACAAAGTTATCTCAAAGAGTTAGATATTCAGCTGTCCACAGTTTGACAAATTGTCTATAAATGGATACGATTTAGTACTGTAGATACTCTCCCTAGAAGTGGCTGTCCAGTCAAGATGAATCAAAAGGACACACCGCAGAACGCTCAATGAGGTAAAAAAGAACCCTAGAGTGACAGCTAAAGACTTAAAGGAATCATTGGAACATGTTAACATCTCTGTTCATGAATACCAACATGAAAACATCATCCCAATGGTGAAGTACGGTGGAGGGAGCATCATGATTTGGGGCTGCTTTGCTGCTTCGGGGCCTGGACCGCTTGCCATCATCGACTGAAAAATGGATTTCCAAGTTTATCAAGATATCCTACAGGATAATGTCAAGCTGAAGCTCAGTAGAAGTTGGGTGAAGAAGCAGGACAATGAACATTGAAGTAAATCACTACAGAATGGCTTCAAAATAAAAATCCATCTTTTGGAGTGTCCCAGTCAGAGCTCAGACCTTAATCCAAAAGAGATACTGTGGAATAACCTCAAGAGAGCCCTTCACTCCAGACATCCTAAGAATATGGCTGAGCTGAAAATAGTTCTGTAAAGAAGAATGGTCCAAAATTCCTTCTGAACATTGTGAAGGTCTAATCAGCAGCTACCGGAAAATGCTTGGTTGAGTTTATTGCTGCCAAAAGAGGATCAAAAAGTTATTAGATCAAAGGGTTCACTTACTTTTTCCACAGCACTGTGACTTTGGGATGTTTAATGGGATGTGTTCAATAAAGACATGAAAGATTATAACTGTTTGTGTGTTGTTAGCTTAAGCACATTGTGTTTGTCTATACTTGTGACTTTGATGAAGATGAGATCACATTTTATGACCAATTAATGCAGAAATCCAGCTAATTCCAAAGGGTTCACATACTTTTTCTTTCCATTGTAAATCTAATGTCTGATGTCAAAGGTATCAAACCTTTTGATGAGTCATCTTCAATAGGCTGCTTGAATGCTGTTATGTCACTAAAGGTGCAGAGAAACAGCACAACTTTGTCCTGCTCGTTTCGGATGGGGGCAATTTTAACGAAGAACCACACTGGCATCCCTGTATGAAGCAATTATAGCATTGTTAAAATTACTTGCTTAAACATGTTAAGTTTAAGCTCTGGTATCAGGCTTGTAGTTGTAATTTCACATAGCCAACTCACTGTTCTTCTTGTACATGAGTATTTCAAAGGAGTTAATCTCATAGTTCTCAAAGGTCTGGCAGACTTTCTCGCAGGTTTCCTTGTCAGTGAGTTCACCGTACATGAAACTGAGAATGAGAAGGTAAATTATTCATACAAAACCAACACTTAGTAACCCATAAACTCACGCTGTGTGCAGTTTTCCTCTTACATTGTCTATGCAAATGAAAGACACAAAACAACACAATTTGGGATGACAAGACATGCTAATATACATTTATGTCACATAATTCTGGAAAAAGTATATTTTTTCTAAGCTTTAAGTGGGTTTCCAGGTACAGATGATGTCATAAGTTGTCCATTCTTGCATATATATGTGGAATCTGTTCCAAAACCTAGTGGGCTGCCTCGCTGCCTACATAGGCAACTACTTTCTGAGGCAGCATCCTAAAGAAAATGGAATCACATAAGTGACTATGTCAACATCCATACTAATCCGTTCTTGTCTGAACACTCGGTTTTCAGTTTCCTAAAATCCTCTCTTTTCTAAATATGTGGTAATGGAGAGCATTCGGTGGAGGAAAATGCTGTTCTAGTGTGAATGATAAATGTCAACATAACAAGATTATTGTGTTTTCAAAAAAATATTTACAGTGTGTACGTACATAATTTTTAATACTTCATAAGTAGCATTTAGTACAGTTAGCGCAATAGCACTCTACATGGGAGGCTCTTCTCACAATTGATTCCAATGTAGTTTGATGTTAGCATGTTGCTAAGCTAATGATCAGGCACAAAGCAGGGCACCTTTCTGGAATCTGTGCAATGCCTTAAGCATAAAATACATAGCACACAAAAATATCAGGTAAAACACATATATTTCCACAGATCGACAAGCAGTTATTAAAACAGTCAGTTTGCTATTGAGTGCCTACTTTTTAAGGTGTCTTGATTCCGGAAGTATATTGCCCATTAATTTCTTCTATAGGGGTTTCCAAAAATCCTTCATAAAAGAGTTCTAAGCCATGAACCAAACCAACCAGCTCTGTGGTGAATCACATCATTACAACCTTTGATTTAAAGTAATAAGTAAAAATCGGACTAAAAGACAATGGGACAATGGGGTCCCCACTTTAAATAAGTTGTCTTTAACTACTATGTGTTACGTTCCATATTGTCTTTTGTTTACATACTTTTATTTTGAAATTATTGTTAAGTTTCTGGCCCCTGTTACACTCCATATTGTCTTTTGTTTATGCACTTTTATTTTGAAATTATTGTTAAGTTCCTGTTTCCTGGTCTTTGTCTCATGTCCTGTTTTTCCCTCCATGTCTATGTGTCTGATTTTCATTGGTTCATTGTTTAATTACCTTGTTATCAGTTTTAGTTTGTCATTGGTTTCAGTTTATCGCCTTATCATCTTGTTTTGAGTTTCAGTTTTCCATTGGCTTACGTTTTCCCTTGTTTTAGTATTTAAGTCATGTTCCCCTTGTCGAGTATTGTTGTAATCCTGACCCCTGCCTGATGTTACCCCGATGTCTGCCTGTCAATAGTTTATGTTAGTGTATCTGAGCCATAGTCTGTTCCAGTTCCTGTTTCTAGTTCCTAGTCCTAGTTCTTAGTCTTGTTATCGTTTCCAGTTCCTGTGTCACCATCGTTTTGTCAATAAATCTGCACTTGGGTCCTTCATATCGTCTTCATTCTTGCCTTGACTGCTACCAAACGTAACAGAATACTCGACCAACTATGGATCCAGCGGTTCAAGCGAACCTCAGTCTTCTCGACCTCAGACAAGAGGACCGCCCAATAGAGGCCCACGTCCGTGAGTTTCTGGAGCTGGCAAATTTTTCGGACTTCCCAGAGTTTGACTTGGTGGCCTTCTTCAGGGCTAACCTTTGCAGTTCGCTAAAGGAACGGCTGCCACCAGCGACCCCGCGCTGGACGCTCCACGATTTCGTGGAGGAGACCCTTAGGATCTGCGGCTCTCCATTCACTGTGGGTGTTGTGGAAGAGGGCTTTACCTCGCCTCCCACAGTGGACACCCCTCAGCCTTCCATAACTCATCCCTCCACGCCCAACGAACTGCAAGTTCCATCCGCCTCAGAGCCAGCGTCACCAGCCTCTTCTACCTGGAGGAGGAGAAGAGGAAAGGCTTTTGCTCTCCAGTCTCCGCCTGCCTCAGCCAACGAGCCAACGCCCACGCCTGCCTCGGCCAACGAGCCAACGCCCACGCCTGCCACGGCCAACGCGTTGCCAGCCTCGTCCATCCCAGAGCCAGCGTTGCCAGCCTCGTCCTTCCCAGAGCCAGCGTTGTCAGCCTCGTCCGCCCGGAGGAGGAGGAGAAGAGGAAAGGCTTCCGGTCTCCAGTCTCCGCCTTCCACAGCTCCGTCCTCAGAGCCAGAGCCAGCGCCTGTAGCCTCGACCGTCCCAGAGCCAGCGCCTGTAGCCTCGACCGTCCCAGAGCCAGAGCCAGCGCCTGTAGCCTCGACCGTCCCAGAGCCAGCGCCTGTAGCCTCGACTGTCCCAGAGCCAGCGCCTGTAGCCTCGACCGTCCCAGAGCCAGAGCGAGCGCCTGTTGCCTCGACCGTCCCAGAGCCAGAGCCAGCGCCTGTAGCCTCGACCGTCCAAGAGCCAGAGCCAGAGCCAGCGCCTGTAGCCTCGACCGTCTCAGAGCCAGAGCCAGCGCCTGTAGCCTCGACCGTCCAAGAGCCAGCACCTCCCGAGCCTTCCACGGCTCTGCCTGTGCCTGCTCCGCCTTCCACGGCTCTGCCTGTGCCTGCTCCGCCTTCCACGGCTCTGCCTGCGCCTGCTCCGCCTTCCACGGCTCTGCCTGCGCCTGCTCCGCCTTCCATGGCTCTGCCTGCGCCTGCTCCGCCTTCCACGCCCCAGTCACCTGAGCCTTCCACGGCTCCACCTTCAGAACCTTCTACAGCTCTGCCTCCTATATCCCCACCTACCAAGGCTCTGCCACCTGAATCCTCCACGGCTCTGCCCCTAAAATCCTCCATGTCTCCGCCTTCCACGGCTTCGCCTTCCACGGCCAGGCCTCCTGAGCCTTCCACGGCTCTGCCCTTGGAGTCCTCTGTGTCTCGGCCTTCCAAGCCTCCAGAGCCTTCCAAGCCTCCGCCCCCAGAGCCTACCTGGTCTCCACCTTCCATGGCTCCGCCCCAGAGTCCTCCTCGGCTCCGCCTTCCCCGGCTCCCCCCTTGTACCTGCCTTGGCCCCACCGACAGAGCCTTCCGCGGCTCCGCCCGCTTCCCATGAGACTCCTCCCAGGCCTTCTGACCCTGTCCCGTGGCCTCCTCCCAGGCCTTCTGACCCTGACCCGTGGCCTCCTCCCAGGCCTTCTGACCCTGTCCCGTGGCCATCTCCCTGGCCTCCTGACCCTGACCCTGTCCCGTGGCCATCTCCCTGGCCTCCTGACCCAGTTCCCGCCCTACGGCCACCTCCCTGGCCTTCTGACCCGGTCCCTGCTCTACGGCCTCCTCCCAGGCCTTCTGACCCTGACCCGTGGCCTCCTCCCAGGCCTTCTGACCCTGTCCCGTGGCCATCTCCCTGGCCTCCTGACCCTGACCCTGTCCCGTGGCCATCTCCCTGGCCCCCTGACCCAGTCCCGACCCTGCAGCTGCCTCCCAGACTTCCTGACCCGGTCCCTGCCCTGTGGCTGCCTCCCTGGCCTCCTGACCCAGTCCCTGTCCTACGGCCACCAACCAGGCCCCCTGACCCAGTCTCGATCCCGCAGCTGCCTCCCAGACTTCCTGACCCGGTCCCCACCTTGAAGTCATCCCCTTGGTCCCCTGGGCATCTGCCTGGCCTCCTTGGTCTCCTGGCCGCCTTCCTGATCTGTTATGGTCTCAATGTCCTTGTCTTGTTTCTCTGTTCCCCTGGTGCCCCCTTGAACTGCCTGTTCACCCCTGCTCTCGGTGGACGATTTGCCTTTCCTTTTTGTTTTGTTTGGAGCATCTGGAATCCGCTCCTTAAAGGGGGGGGGGGGGGGGGGGGGGGGGCTCCTGTTACACTCCATATTGTCTTTTGTTTACGCACTTATTTTGAAATTGTTAAATTCCTGGTCTTTGTCTCATGGCCTGTTTTTCCCTACATGTCTATGTCTGATTTTCATTGGTTCATTGTTTAATTACCTTGTTATCAGTTTTAGTTTGTCATTGGTTTCAGTTTATTGCCTTATCATCTTGTTTTGAGTTTCAGTTTTCCATTGGCTTACGTTTTCCCTTGTTTTAGTATTTAAGTCCTCATGTTCCCCTTGTCCCTTGTCGAGTATTGTTGTAATCCTGACCCCTGCCTGATGTTACCCCGATGTCTGCCTGTCAATAGTTTATGTTAGTGTATCTGAGCCATAGTCTGTTCCAGTTCCTGTTTCTAGTTCCTAGTCCTAGTTCTTAGTCTTGTTATCATTTCCAGTTCCTGTGTCACCATCGTTTTGTCAATAAATCTGCACTTGGGTCCTTCATATCGTCTTCATCCTTGCCTTGACTGCTACCAAACGTAACACTATGTACTTATGTACATACATGTTGCTGCATTGTACTTGCATTTAAAATAACAGCATTTAACCCTAAAACAGACAAGAGTTGAAAATGATTGGCAAAAAATCTTTTCATGTCACTTTTTAAATCTTTTGGACTTTTCATAATTGCTATAACAGGTTTTATTTTTCAACCTTCACCCATTTTCTCACAACTTTAAACACAAAACCAAATCTTCAAATTATATTCACAACACGCCTGACTCTTATGGCAAAATAAAACAATCACCTCAAAACCATTTAATCTGTGCTAAAAAATCAAACAATGCTTTAAGATTATGCACACAGCCAGACAATATATAAACACTACAGATCATTCATTAGACACTACATCAGAAAATGGAGAACACAGCGTCCAGGGCATGTAATTACAGAAAGAATGTTTATATATAGTAAACACCTTTTGCAATTACTGTCAGAAAAATAATAGTAATCACAATTTACAGTACAGTGAATATATTGTAAATACTGCAAGAAATACAGTACTGAATGTCTGTATTTTCAGCAATTTCATACTATAAAAATGCAGTAGTCCAACTGCAAAAGCCCAAAGAACAAAGAAAGCACATTACAGTACACTCACTCAAAAATGTTGTGCAACTGCAAAATTACAGTTTTTCTTGATTGCTTAAACATAAAAAACTGGTTCCTGTAGCACAAAAACCCATACCCTTACGTCATTCCCAAAAACACACACATTTCCCATAACCATAAACACTATTCACTTGTTTCCACACGCTTCAATATTCAAAATGATTTCTGCAAAAACTACACAAAAGTGGCCAAATTAATAATTAATTGCACTATATGTGCATTCAGCGAACACATGCTCGCAATAAAATGAACTCGCGTCATCACAACCTAAACTCAAAGAGCATACCTTTCTCCAGGTGCAAACACTAAACCTCAAAATTGTTAACACACAAATCAGAATTGCAGGGCCAATAAATAGGGCCTAGAGGCATGTGCATTGAACAATGGATCCTAACAATGTCGAAGTTGCAAGCAGGGTTGGGAAGGTTACTTTTAAAAAGTATTATGCTACAGATAACAGAATTCATGCTGTAAAAGGTAATTGTAACAAGGTCAGTAATGCAATCTAAACACTTTAGATTACTTCTTCAGTCACTTGTTTTGACTATAAACTAAATAATATAAAATAAACTAAATAAGAAAATACACTTCACAGTGAAAATACATTCTCTGAAATAAAACTATATTTAAATTCTCATTAGGAATAAGATTTTTGCTCTAATATCAAAAAACGTTATGCTCTAACGTGCAGTTTCTTTATAGAATTCATTATAAAATATAATCACATCTATTAACAGATGCAAGTAAAGGCAAGAAATAGCATTTTAGCTTACCATAAAGCTAAATGTTCACATGCCCCTTTACACAACATTACGTAACTATTTCTGCTGCTCCAAACTTCAAAACATTATGTCTATGGAAAGTCCCCATAAGACATGGAAACCCAATGTGTGTGTGTTTGTGTGTGTGAGACATACAAATTAGAATAAGACATTTAATTATTTTTAATAGATAGTTTTTGGTATTGAACAAATTATATTGATATAACCAACATTTCTCTTGATTGGCCCATTATCTTAGATTTATTTTTGTCTACTGGGCTCATCACAATCATTCTGGCATTGTCTTTTTCATGAAGGATACATGTAATGCTGCCTTTGTATTGGATCAAAACAAGGTATCTAAGGAGGAAGCATTAACAAGTTGCCTAACATTAGAAATATCCTTTGTGTCAGGAGCCTATAACTGGGTTTTGGAACAGAACTATGGCATTTGTAAGCAGAAAAAATGGAAGAACCTGCAGGTGCTGCTCTTCTGCATGACTTCAGCACGATGGTAACCGGAGAGCTTGCAGAATCCATCATTGCTGTAGACAATGGGCCAATCCACAATTTGAGCATTCCCTAAAACAAAATTGGTGTCTGCCAGGAAGAAAGGAATAGTTAGTTACAGATTGTAAATTCAATCAGATTTCTTATTATTTGATCAAATTATGTTGTGTCAGTAATTAGATAGGGGTCTCAAATCCCTACTAATAATATCCCAGCATAAAATGGTTTGCTGGTCTCACAGCCTGATCATCTTACAAGTGTAAAAAAAACCCTCTTAAACCACCCAACTGACCAAGCTAAGAGACCAGCTAACCAGTTAAGGCTGGTTTTAGTGAGTGTGCTTTTTTTTCAGGAAGGATTCTTCTAAAACAATTGGTCCCAGCTGAAAAGAAAGAAAGAAAGAAAGAAAGAAAGAAAGCCTACGGGGGTTTCCTAGTTGGTTTAGCTGGTCTTACAGCCTGGTGTCCCAGCTTAATAAAGATAAAAAGTGCTTCAAAACCTCTCCAAGGAGGTGTTCACAGTAGATCTCAAAAACAAAAGGCATATTGGAAAGGAAGACAAATCAGGAGTCTCAAGACAAATTTTAAAAATATTAACTTCTTTAACTTGACATGGTGTCTTAAAAATGCAGTGCTTATGGGACTGTATGCTTATAAATCAGAAAGGTGCATCACAACGGTCAAAGACGTCTGTCTATTGCAATGGTTCTCAACCGGTGTGAAGTGGAATTTGTCCTTACATCCTAAATAATCTTTTTCAGTTATTACATGAAATATGTGTAGTACAAGTTTTTAATATTTAAAAATATTTTGTAACTGATATAATTTTAAATACTAAATAGAATAAAAGCAATAAGCAATAAAAAATAAAGTAGTCTTAATCTAAAAACCTAAAAATGAAAAAGCTGGAACTTCTTCCCTATCGCTTGGCTGTGTCTAGAAGTTAACCCTATGGTAGCCTAAGTCTTGCGAGAGCCTCATTTGCTGTTACTAAGGTAAGGTTAAGCGTTACATTTAGTGGTAGAGTTAAGGTTAGGGTTATGTTTAGAGGTAGGATAGGTAAAGGGTTTCTGTAGGACTCTAGGTAAACTCAAAAAACAGTGTGTGAACATTTAATATTGCTCTCACGAGACTTTAGGTAACTGTGGAGTTACCTTCCAGATGCAACCCTCTTGCTCTCTCCTTGCTCCTATAGCAATGCAATATTTCTTATCATGCTTTTCATCTAAACAATATTGGTAGCAGCTGGCAGGCCAGCTAACTATGCTTAGCTTAAAAGTTAAGCACAATGGATAGATATCTAGGCCTAACATCAGGAAAAAGAAGCAACTTGAAACATCCTCATCAACTTCATTGAGAGTGAGCCGAAAGAAAAAATATCGAATTTATTCAACAGACCATACCATGACAGCTACAGTACATCACCTTGTGCTTTACGTGGACAGGTGACAATGCTTGTCCACTATCTGAAAGTCTCATTTGTAGAGAGAAGCTGGCAAACAATTCAATGGTACCCAGAAAGTTGAATCACCAGCTGACTACAAAGCACCCTTAATTTTTAAAGAAATACACTGAGTGCTTCAAACGCTTGATGGGAAACAACATTAAACAGAGAACAAAATATGGACTGCGTGTAATTTCATATAAATTCTGGGTCAGAGCATTTTGCAGCAGACTAGTCAGAGTGCCCATGATGACCCCTGTCCACCGTTGAAAGTGCCTTCAATGGGCACGTGAGCATCAGAATTGGATCTTGCTGCAGTGAAAGAAGATTGTCTGGTTCAGTGAGTCCTGTTTTCTTTTACATCATGTGGATGGTTGTGTAGGTGTGCCCTGTTTACCTGGAGAAGGGATGGCACCAGGATGAACTGTGGGAAGATGACAAGTTTGTGGAGGAAGAGTGATGCTCTGAGCAATGTTCTGCTGGGAAATCCTGGGTCCAGCCATTCATGTGGACATTATGTTGACACATGCCACTTACCTAAACATCATTGCAGACCAGGTACACCCCTTCATGACAATGGTATTGCCTGATGGCAGTGGCCTCAGGAATGGTTTTAGGGAACACAATGAAGAGTTCAAGGTGATGCCCTAGCCTCCCAATTCCCCAGATCTCAATCAGATTGACCATCTCTGGGATGTGCTGGACCAACAAGTCCGATCCATGGAAGCTCCACCTTGCAACTTACTGGACTTGAAGGATCTGCTGCTAATGTCTTGGTGCCTGATACCACAGGATCTTGTAGAGTCCATGCCTCGATGGGTTGGTGCTGTTTTGGTAGCATGCGGAGGACTAACAGCATATTGTGCAGTTGACCATAATTTTTTTAAATAGTCATTGTCATGATGGGGCCAGATGCAGGCAAAGCGATTGAGAAAATCCCTCTCAAATCTCAAACTCCATCGTCAAACACAGAACTGACGATATAAACTCATGACTAGTGGCAGGTTTTCCCTGCACATCAATGAGTCAACTGATATCAGTGGATACTGCCATCTGATCACAAACCTTAGGTATGTAGATGGGATTTAATCAGGGAGAATGTTATCTTCTGTAAGCAGCTGCCCAGTCACGCAAAGGGGGATGAAATATTTAGTGTGACAGATGAGAGAAAAAAAACCTCACCTGGGCAGACGGGGCAGCTGTGATGATGGGGAAAATCTAAGGCTTTGTGAGTAAGGCAAAGGAACAGAATCCTGCCATCAAAGGCATTCGCTGCCTCTTGCATTGTTAAGCTCTTATATCCAAAACAATGCCACCTGAATTATATGAGGTACTTGAAGAGAGTGTGAAGATTGTAAACTTTATTGAATCATATGCCCTGAAAACTTGACTTTTTTCCATTCTATGTGCAGAGATGGGTGCAGAGTACCAGACCTCATTGCTGCACACAGAGGTGAGGTGGCGTTTTTGCAATGGAGCACAAGTTGTCCCACAAGTAGCTAATTGGAGATGGCTCATGTTGGGCAAATATGGCATATATAACTGACATATTCAGCCAGAATAAGCTGAACATTAAAATGCAGAGGGAATATGAGACCATTCTGTCAGCAATATAAACCATATATACATACACAGCAAGGTATTCGGCCAAAATTGGCCCTCTGGCAACAGAGGGTGGCCGGTTGGTCCATTGAAATGTTCCACTTAACATCGGCATACACTGCGGGTAAAACGGGATAGCGCAATCTCATATGCAAACACCTGGACACGCTGGAAGAGAGGTTCCTCAACTACTTCCCTTCTGCAAATCTGGAAGACCACGAATAGGTCTGCGGACCATTCCAGTCACCCTTTCTTCCGCATCTGCACAGAAACTGTCACTGAGACAACAAGGAATTTGCGGAACTGAAGGAAGATCGCACAGTTATAATTGACATTGAGTTGCCCCTTGACACATTCTGGTCGTGGGTATCACAGCAATACCCAAACATTTCAGACCGTGCCATTGCCATTTTACATGTACGAGCTGGCCTTTTCATCAATGATGTACATAAAGAACAAAAGAAGAGAACGCTTGTCGGTGGAGAATATATCAAGAAACTCTGTTCTCAGAGACATGCTCATATCTCGTACTGAAAGAGGACAGATTTTCTTGCACTTCAGCCTAAATATTTTGTTTAATCAAAAATGTGTTAAAATGAGCAGGGCTTTGGAATGTGTGTGTGTGTGTGTGTGTGTGTGTGTGTGTGTGTGTGTGTGTAAAGTTGCCTTGTTGGCTTTAGGTTAGTGCTCTTGATGAATCTTAATGACACATGCTGTATTGTTGGCAAAGCATCAATTCATCATTTAAAATTACTTAAATTAGTTATTAAATAATTAACTACAATTGTTTTTTTTTTTTTTTTTTTTTTTTTTTTTGCTAAAACATGGTTTAGAGTTATTTAAAATTTTTGATTTGTGTTTCAGAGGCAGCATAGGGTTTAATACAATTTATTTTTATTTTGAGGGGAAAAAATGGTGTGTATTAGAAATGGCATATTTACAAAGGTGTGCCTTGGGACAAAGAAGTTTGAGAACTACTGCACGGTTATGTAGACCATCAATAATCTCTATCTGTCTCTGTATTCAGATAAAACCGGGTGTGGATGGGACTTAAATCGGAAGTGCGTTAAAACTATAATTAAGTGTTACTTTTACTGTGGCAGGGCAGAGGGCGGGGCCGGGTCATGATTCTACACACCCGGTCCCTAATCCCTAATGTCCGTCATGTGTGTGTATTGTCTTTTGTTTAAGTTTATCATTAAAATACTATTTACATTGCCAAGCCGGTTCTCACCTCCTCCTTTCCATTGAACTGCTTTACACTGGTGCCGAAACCCGGGAAGGAGGAGGGATACGGCATAGTAGAGTTCTCACCACTATCGTCCACCCCAGCGGAGCATCCGCGACGAGGAGCCCGGCTGCCTGGAAGCGGAGGAGTTCCCTACCAGCCGCTGAAACGCGCCGGTGCCTGAGACCGCCGACCGCGAGCGTGGAGGGGCTCGCTGCCGACCGCCTGGAGCGGGAGAACCGCTGCCAGGGGCGGGGGAGACCCGTTCTGTTCCCCTTCTGAGACATCGGCCCGGGATTTTACATAGTAACTGGCCCAAAAGCTGATGGGGGTGTTGTTCGCTGTTTTGTGGTCCGTTCTGCATAACGTGGCGGCTCATTTTTGCTTATCACAGCCCATTCGGCCCGTTTCCCGGCCAACCCCCCTGACCCCAAAGTTTGTTGGCCCACTGGGAAAATGATCAAGCCCGGCCATCAGGTGTACAGACACTTAGGTGCTTAATTGTAAACTCACCAATTACAGTAAGCGTAAGCACTATAAAAAGTCAACAGGTGAGTTTACCTGTCTTCAACAAAAATGGAAGGCAATGTTGCAGTAAGAGGAAGATGAAGATGGAGAAACATCATTGGCCACAGAGCTTTTTTGAATGTCCCGGGCCAACATGATGGTACTGTAACATCCCAAGATGCACTGCAATCACGCAGAATGGGGTCCTCCACTGCCATAGCAACTTAGGTCCTTACAACACATCCTCACATTTTTAGACAGACTACACAAGATTGTCACAGCAGAAGACCAAATAGATGCAGAGCAGATGAGATACATTGTCATCAGTGACAATGCATGATGTATTGACTGATTTTACAATGTGGATAGAAATAAATATTTTCATCAGTGTGCAGTACTGGTCTTGTGTGTTGTGTTTGGTCAATATATTCATGTACTTTACTCTTAACAATTCTTCTTCTCTGAAAAAAAAATCAAACCCAGGCTATATCATTAGACAAGTAGAAATGTTAAAAGGGTTTTAGCTTGAGCACAGCAGTGTGTAACTGGTTCAAACAGAATCAGGTCGTATGGCTCATGTGTGTGCCGCACAGTGTCAAAATTGTGTTTTTATAAATTATTGTATAGTTTTGAATGAAGTGTTTAATTTGGCAAAAGATCTGAGGTGTTCTGCTACTTGTGTGTGTGGTTGTGTGAATTGTGTGTATGTTTTGACTAAATGAGCCCCGTTTTCAAAATCGTGCTTAAGCAATCATAAAAAAAATACAAAATAATATGCTTTTTCATAATAATAGCCTAATGATAAGAATAATAATAATAATTATTATTATACAGTTATTGTTAAAAAATATATTTTAATATTTTATTTTTCTTACCAGATTAAGCTGAATTTGTAGGCTACATTAACTGTGGAATATGTTGTGATTTCTCCAGGTATTTCAGATATTAATATCTGAATGACACCGCATTCATAATTGTTCATGTATAACATCATTATTCTGGAGGCAAGAGGTGTCAGGCAAAATGTGAAATGTCAAGCACACATTTTACAGTGAATAAATACAAAGTCAAACATTAAAAAAAATTTAAATATAATCAATAAAGCCTACAAACAGGTGAAAATCTATCAGGAATTTTTACGATACTACTCCATTATTTAGTTGAATAATAATAATAATAATGTTAACTTTACATAGCGCTTAACCAGATTTCAACAGCACTTAACATTTTCAAATTTAGCAGTTTAAAGAAGAAGAAGGAAAAAAAGATGGAGCAAGTTTCAGTTTCTTTGTTTTACATAAGCAGGAATATTCCGAACAGATGAATACTATATGGAGCATTTAAACCTTTATGGAACATTTTAACTTTTTTCCGGAATAAAGTCTTAACCAGTTAATTACCTTAATCGCTGATGTGAATATAAATGTGGTCATCCGATCTGAAATCACAACATGCGCATGTTCATTCATGATGTTTACACTTTAGAAATATTGACTGCACAGATTCATAAATATGTTGTAATTTTGGAAATGATGCTTTATCCTTGTGCTTTTTCGATAATCAGTCATACAAATATATATATATATATATATATATATATATATATATATATATATATATATATATAAGTTGGATGAATCCATAATTCATTTTGAAGTCATTATTAGTTCTTTCCGAATAAGGTATGCGGCTTTGGGCACATCCCTACCAGATGTGTATGAATTTCTTTCTTCTGCAGAATACAAAGATTTTTATAAGAATATCTCAGCTCTGTAGGTCCATAAGTGAATGGTGATCCATATGACTTCAGTGCCTAAATGTTTTCAGAACCTATATAATAAGTGTGGGTGAGAAACGGATCAATATTTATTCAGTCCTTTTTTACTTTAAATTCTTAAAGTGAAAGTGGAAATTTATGATAAAAATAAAATGATTGAAATATTGACCGGTTTCTCACCTAAAGTGATTGGATTG
Source organism: Moxostoma hubbsi (assembly GCA_032164185.1). Classification (NCBI taxonomy): domain Eukaryota; kingdom Metazoa; phylum Chordata; class Actinopteri; order Cypriniformes; family Catostomidae; genus Moxostoma; species Moxostoma hubbsi. The sequence continues at coordinate 3,519,063 of JAVLUX010000052.1, read as the reverse complement.
CTTCCGAAGACACCTTGTATATTAGACAACTGGAGGCATATGGATTACTTTTATGCTGCCTTTATGTGATTTTTGGAGCTTCAAAAGTCTGGTCACCATTCACTAGCATTGTATGGACCTACAGAACTGAAATATTCTTATAAAAACCTTCATTTGTATTCTGCAGAAGAAAGAAAGTCATACACATCTGGGATGGCATGAGGGTGAGTAAATGATGAGAGAATTTACATTTCTGGGTGAACTATTCCTTTAACCAGCTTGTCTGAACAATTTTTGTTGTTGTTGTTTTTAAGCAGGAATATTATTGTGGCATATTATTAAAAAACATAATTATGAAAAAACATTGCTCCAACATTGCACTTACTCTCAAACAGATTCTAATTTCATGTAGTAATTCTGGAAACATCTATTTATTTTTCTTTCTTTTCTTTCTATATATTTTACTAGACGTGAGATATTAAGATGTGACAATGGAACCTGCCTATTATAGACTTTTCAGTGAAGTTTATACAGTAAAACAATGAACTACAAAAATATATTAAAAAAAACTGTAAACACATGTGACAACTTGCCCCACCTGACATGAAAAATAATTTAATAATATACCTCAGTTGTACAGTTAACCCTTGCCTGAATATATAACAGTGTGGTTTAACTGTATTTAATTGTTTACAACAGCTATTACACATTTTTTTTGTTTTTTGGAATGTTTGTTTGGAAGACATCATTCACAAACATTAGATATTTCAAATGAACAACATATCAAACCACTCCTAGTGAAAACACACTTGTGTAAATGGACTTTTGACTAAAACATTGTAACACTTTACAGGTTACAGGTTTAAGGTTCCATTTGTTCACATAGTTAACAACATTAATTAACATGAACTAAAAGTGAACAATAGTTATGAAGCATCTATTACTCTTAGTTAATGTTATTTTCAACATATAAGAATACATTTTTAAAATCAAAAGTTGTATTTGGTAACATTTGTTAACACACTATTAACTAACAATGAACTAACAATGAACTAACAATGAACAATAGTATTTTTTATTAACTAACATCAACAAATATATATATATATATATAGTTATTTGTTTGTTTGTGATAACTAATGCATTAACTAATGTTAACAAATGGAACCTTATTGTAAAGTGTTACCACATAAACAATATATTATAACACCAAGTTTAGGGTGCTGGAGCATCCCACAATGACCTTGATTGAATAACTACAATAAAACCCAACAAGAGAAATCACTTCTACTGATCTAGATCTACAAACAACAGATGACAAAGCAAACACGGATGATCAATGGCACGACACAAGGATGGATGGGACTGAATCACTTCAAAACATCAGCTTTATACCTGTCTGTCTATGAGAAAATGTCCAAACTGAAAAGTTGAAAGGAGAAGGCAGGTTAAAGCAAAAACATTCACCTTTTAATCCACTTTGTGGACGGTTTTGGACTTTTCCTTTTAACTCTTACTCATTCCTGAATTAATCCATCATATCTCATTTTCATTGCAAACACATTGATAGGATATACTGTACATTAGCTGAAATCAACAACATGTGTTTAATTTGTGCATTTTATAGACAGATTCATGACAAAGATCATATATGAGAGAATCAGTTCAGTATTAACTGATTTGCAGTATGAAATCCAATTAAACTGAAGAATATATATATATATATATATATATATATATATATATATATATATATATATCAAATTGTTTGTGGTGGCTCATAATACTATCTCAATAAACTTCAAGCACATGTATTAGACTTTAGAGGCAGGGCTTGTGCTAATGCACTTTGAGTGTGTTCATTTTAATGTTGCAGAATAAATGATTTAACCATTGAGCGATTGCAAAGCTTTTTCTCTCACCGTTGGAGCGGCGGACGATATTCTCCAGGAAAGTGTTCTGAGGGGCCACCAGTCCTCTGCGTCCCCCGGCCATCCCTGCTCCTCATACGGCGTGTGATCAGTTTGAGGATGAGCCTGCCTCCTGTCTGACAGCAGCCTACATGATTATGCCAGTGTAAGGAGCGCGATTCAGTATATAAGCGCAGATGCTTGCGCAGAGTCCCATACAGAACACCCCTGTGCAAATCAATCAACTGTGAAGTGCCTGAAATCAATGCAGTGATCAATGGGGACATCTGCTGGTTAGAGTATACTCCGGGTTTAAAACAAGTCGAGCTCAGTCCATATTATTTGTGGCATAATGTTGATTTATAAATAAATTACAAATAAATCATATCGTACACTAATTGATAATTAAAATACAAATAGATTTCAAAAACAGCTGTAACATTATAGCTGTAACTTATAATGGAAGTGAATGGTGCCAGTACATTAACATTAAAATACGAACTGTTTCAAAAGTGTCAAAAATCACTTTAACTAATCTAAAGATAAATCCAATATTTATGTTGATGAAGATAAGGTTAGTTAGCGATTTTATTACACTATCATGTTAACACGTTTAATATTTACACCTTGTGGCTGTAATAAAAAAAAGTTTGAACCTTGAACAAAACTGAAAATGAGTAGGCCTAAGTATTTTGTCTCAAAAGAAAAGGGATTTCATTAGATACATACATTTGTAACATATTAAAACAAATATTAAAAACGATCAAATTACCTCAAAATAAACGTTTAGACACCATACGCAAAGATCTCATGGATCAGGAAAAGTGTGCAGTGTGTAGTGACAAACGGTGTTTAGGACCGTCCTGTGGTAGTTTTTGTGGCTATTTAGTGTTCAGAGAGAAAATCTAATCAAAGGAGCATTTTACCCCTTAGAGCCTTTAGCCCCGTTATATCCTACAGCATGATGTAACACCCGAGGTTGTTACCCCTCCTACCAACCACCAGAGGGAGCCCTCTCCCGAATACTAACACTGTACCGTTTCTTCTATGGTGACTTCCTGTATAAATACCATGCTGTTTCCATTGTCACGTTGTGAAGTATTGCCCGTTAACCCTGTCTTACCGAGTGTTTATTCCATTGCTGATTGTTTATTTGTTATGACCATTGCCTGTTTTCCTGGATTTACTGCTTTTGGATACCCTTTATTTTGTTTGCCTTGTTGGACTGTCTTTTTGGTTTATTGGATTATACCCCCTGCTTAATTTTTTAACTAAATAAACTTTTTTAACTGTAGCATTTTTACATTCTTTTTCTGTTAAATTAAGGAATTTTTTTACCTTTATAGAAATCCCCCACCCAGTTTCAGTAATACAAAAAATAATAATGTACCAACAGAAATGGATAAACAAACATTTTAAGTTTGTCAGTGTATTTCACTCAATGAAACTAATGAAATATATTGAACGAGCAGCATAAATCTATATTACTTTGGAGTTTACTAAACTTATTTTAAAACACAATATGATGTGTTGAGCTTCTTCATTATTATAAAGCACAGAATAAACTCAGTATATTGTGTGGCAAATGTAGCATCAAATGAAGTAAAGTTCAAAACATAAGTTTGTAATATCTGTTTATTTCAATGAGTATTATTAACTGAAAACTGTAAATTGGGGTTTGAATAAATTTATTTTTATTGGGAATAACTTTAAATACATTTTAAAATATACTCTATTTTCTCTGTAAAATACTTTTTTATGCTGAAAGAAATCTTTTTTACGGATATTTACAAGCATGTCAGGTTCAAATTAAATGTACACGTGTGAAAATCATGGCGTTTACATTTACCTGTTTTTTCAGTAACAGATAAAAGCCAAGCAACAGGAAAAATGACAATTTTGTGTAAATAAATGTATTTTAGGGTAATTTAACACTTTTATTGAAAAGTGTGGAAAAAATGTTAAATTATACTGTATTTTCTCTGCAAAATATTTTTTTTTCCACAATGTAGGACCAACCAGTCATCATAAAGAATTTAAAATCTGTCAAATATTATCTAGCACCCTCCCACAATGCTGTCAATTTAGCTCAACTAATATTGAACATGGAAAACTCCTTAAATGCAATCAAAAATATTTCAGTTCTATTTTGAATTTGATGCATTCATTGTACAGCATTAATACAAATTCAAAATTGTGGGTGAAATTTTGAGTGTAAGTGCTTTGAAGGAAAATTACAATTAAATGATAATTTCAGTACCACTACTGCATTTACAAATGAAATATATCCGCCATTCATAGCACATTCATATTAATGTTTAAATTAAATGATAAAACTAGTGTGATGAATGGCAATTGCAAATTACATCATTGAATTTTCATTTTGCATTTGGACCAAATGTTGCATGTGTAATGTAAATGAAATACAGAAATACGCTGTCATTTTACATATTGCATTGACACAGCTTTTGCATTTAGATCTCTTAACAACTGTTAATCTGATCTAAGGAATTCCAGACCAGCAATCTATGTAAGATTATCTCCAATGTGTGTTATTGTGCCTTGTTCTTGATTTAACAACTTAAACATATTAAGTTGTCTTAACTGCCCATTTCATCTATATTATGTGGGTGAACTACTGTAACATGTTGCACAATCAGAAAAATGTAAAAAATAAAATAAAATACCATATTGTAACATAATTCTGCTGGATCGTTTCTGTTATCCATGGAATGATTAGCTGCATGGGTGGAGAGTTTGCCCAAAACAAAACTTTACCACCAACCCCAAAATATTGCATCAACTTGTCAATAAGTAGGTCTGTGTTTTGACTTTGTTGGTCAAAGTAAGTCGAGAGAAAACTAATCACACAATGAAAATGACTGCCAAAACACTCTTTATTGCACAAAGCATAATATCACCATTTGCAGTAATTATTTCACTGTAAAAATATGAAATATTCAAGTAGCTCTACGCAGTGGGTTTAAAGAGGGGATCCTCACTGAAGACCTGCTTGAGAATGACGTTTTGGATGCTGGATTCTGCGGGGCACTCAGGGGACATGGTGGTGGGGAAGGGCTGGATGGTAGGTTCCCTCTGGCCTGGTATCTGGGGGTCGGGGTGAAACGGGAGGGTGGAGGGCTTCTCGGGTTCTGCGACGGGTTTGTCAGGGAAGGATGGAAGGACCATGGGTTTATCCATTGGAGGCAGGACGTTGACGATGCCTTCAGGGCGCCTCGCTGCTGTTTTGTGATCGTGTTGGTGGTGGTGGTGATGGTGCTCATGCTCATGAAGGTGTCTGTGCTTGTGCTCGTGGTCCAGCACCATCTCATGGTCGTGTTCATGGGTCTCGTCTTTCTTGTGACCGTACTGGTGGTGGTGGTGTTCCCACTCATCCTGGTTGTGCTCATGGGCCTTGGCGTGGTGCGCGTGAACATGTTCATGATCGTGAGAATGATCGTGAGAGTGGGCTTTGCCCTCACCATGCTCATGTGTGTGGTGGTGGCCTGAATTGTGGGCGTGGTCATGGCCGTGTTGGTGGGGCTTTGTGTGGTCATGGCTGTGTCCAGTAGATGAGCCAGCACCAGTTTTGGTGTGGCTGTGATCCAGTTCACCTCCAATCAAGTGCTGCTTCTTCTCCTCCTCAGATGCCTTAAAACAACAAATTAACATATTAAAGACATCATGAAAACCCTTTTGCAACCTGTTTAAATTCTATATTGCAATATATTTCCGAGTAAAACAGGATGTTCAACAGAGTTATAGCAAAGTAAAGGCAAATCAAGTCACTTGGCGGCCATATTGTTAACGCCTCCGGGTAGCAAATTTATGAAACGTAGAATTGCGGAGGAAATGTTATTGAAATTCTTGAGGAAAGCCATACCTGATTGGAAAAATCAGTAAAATCCATCATTAAAAAGCACTACATGATGGGTCAGAGAAACAACTACCTAGCCCTGACCCTACCCCTAAACCCTAACCAACCACAAGTGCAACGCTCTATCTGTTGAACTACTGCACAATTTGATCATGTTCAAACACGTTTGTAAATATTGTTATTAAATAACGCAAATGCTAAAATACAAGTCATGCGGTACAGTAAAAGTTTTTTGATTACTCATTATTTGTGTGAAAGCAAATAAAATTCATTGTTGTGTTCATCAGGAAACTGCTGTGATATAATGAGCCATGTACAAATGACTGAGCACAAATGGCGGTAGTGATGTTATATATTGAGACCAGGTTGAAAAAAATCAGCGATCTTACCTGAGGTTCAAATATTTCACACTGAACACTGAGGTTTTCCTCTTTGGTCATCGACACAGTGTGAGACGCTTTGCAGAATCCTTTGTGCTAAATGAATAAAATATATATATATATATATATATTTTAAATGAACATACTAGATCAGAATTTTGTGATAAACAATAATACAGTGCATTTTATGACAAACTCAGCACAGTATGATGGCTTTTAAACCTTCTAGTCACTTACTGCAAACTCGCATGCTATAATCTCACATTTAGAGATATCATCAATATCAGTTTTGGAAGGGCAAGCTGTCTCCTGGATGGTGAACTCCACAGTGTGGAATCTTCCAAAACCATACTACAAAGAAGATAAAATCCATAGTAAATATGAAGAATCTTTCTGTGCCTTACAGTACATTTCTCTCAGTCAATTTCTTTCTTTCTTATTTGTACCTGAGCTGAAGTTCTTGTAATGTTCAGAGGAACAAAGTAGTTAGCCAGTCCACTCTCATTGTTGTATTTCTTCATGGCCATCTTCACTGTCTTCAAGACCTCTTCATGGTCCTGAGAAAGCTGTATGGGGCAGTCCGGGCACCGTTCTCTGATTTTTGAAGCTGGGACTGCCAAGGAAAAGCCATTTTAATTGATTTGCTTTTTCATAGTTTAAAATGCATTCCATATGCAGCTTGGTAGTTATATGATATTGCAAATAGTGTTGGTCCTTGTAGGTTAAAGAGATCATGTCATGAGGAATCAAATTTTTCTTGATATTCTGACATATAAGAAAAAAACATACTGTAAACTTTTGAACTCAAAACTTAATCCCCAATGCAATAAAAGCATTTGTTGAAACCTAACTGCAAAAATGCCTTGTTCTCTACTTCCATTGAAACACATTAATTCATGACCGCATCTACACCTCGAAAACATTAACACCTACTTAAATCATCACATCCTTGGCCCTGCACACTGGTGCTTCAGTTCGTACTCAGAGTGAGAGACAGCTGGACATATGGCCACTGTAGCCTCGCTATTCCTGAACACCAACGGGCACCCATCTGGACTATTTTAAATTATTTTAGTATTTAAACATCCACAGACAGATGTTTTTGACTGCTTGATGCATATCTTGAGCAGCTTTTAAAAGATGCAGTGTCAAGTTCAACACTGAAAATGAGCCATATTGAACATGTTCTTGCACCCATCTGCTCTATTTTTAAATGTTGGTTTATGAAAACATGTGCTGGATGGATATTTTGACAATTTTTCCGGCAATGTGCATTTCAGTGCAAGATTGTACTGGAAACTGGATGTGGATGTCTCTTCAGCATATTTGGATGTGGATTGCATGTACTGAATTTTCGGCTTATATCATTGTGGATTGCTTGTGAACCAGCTACAATACAATTCAAGCACTGCAAAGGTGACTGTTATTGAAGGATTGGGCTGTTAAAAACACTTGTACCCAATGTAAAACAGTAAGTAAACAGTTCCATTCATTAATATTTCAAATGTCATGACTGTGTGATAGTTTATGGTGCTGACAGCCTGTTTACACCAGGCATGTCCGTTGACGCAACGCAACACAATGGCTTGAGGCTGTCTACACTGGGCATGTTGACACGAACATTATAAAATGTTTATTTGTGTTGTTGGCAGTAGTAGTGCTAGTGTGTGCAGCACAAAATTGAACGGGACATCGGTTTACTGTCGGTGCTACACAACACGCCGCAACGGACGTATCCATGGAAGACAGCATAATTGATTATAATGGGTTCTGTTGCTTTTGACACGACACTACTCTCATGTCCGGTGTAGACAGGGTGTGAGTGATAACGGCTGTGCTTGAGATTAACAGTTTAATATATTCAGATGCAATGTGTTGGATGCAATGCAGTTTTATAATGTTGTGGAGCTTGTTTTTTCTCTTCAGATTGAGTTTAAAAAATGGCTGAATTTGAGGGGCTGCATGATGTTAGCCAATCAGAACAGTGGGTATTTACACTGAAGTTTTAAGGAGGCACTTATGCCAAAATCGAGCGATTAAGACAGAGGGCCAGAGACAGGGTGGAAAAATGGTCATATATTACTAAATTATGAATGGTTTAATGCAAAAACATTTACTAACATTATCAGTAGACCTCAGGGAAGATGATAAAGCTATATAAAAAGAGCATTTCATGACCCCTTTAAATTGCTTACAATTTGTAAGAAGCTTTGAATAAAAGTACCTGCCAAATGTAAATGCTAGTAAAATCTAGCTGTGTTGTGTTTGGTTGTTACCTGGCCTCACAGTACAGGTATATTTGTACAGCCGAGTGACTCTGTGAACTCTGTTCATGTACATAGCAGCCTTACACTGTCCATACACCTGTCGGTTGAGACAAAAGGCTATTAAAATTCTGAACAAACTGCAAGAATAAGTTATTTTCTAGTCTTTATAGTGATTGAAATCATACCGGGTACTCCTCAGGGCTTCGGAGTTCACAGTCTCTCCCGTTCTTCTTGCTGAGGACATGACACTTGGTCTCCAAAACATCAAATGTTAGATAAAAGACAACCCCTGTTTCACCCTAAAAGAAAAAAGAAACACTTCAGTAAACATTTTTTAAATGTGTTCTCTAAGTAAAATGTTTAGGAATAGTGACAACTCTTTGCAAAACAATCTCAAAGGGATATAAAGAATTCCTAATGATTTTAAGTTCAGACATGAAACCCAACTTGGTGCAAGCTGATAGTTCATTTGAACATCTTATCTGTTAGCTAATCAACTTGCTAACTTGCTAATTGTTTGCAGATATTTTTACAGCAGCACACTACAAGTGTTTTCTCTCTGAAACCCTCCCCCTCCCCAGCATCACCTGTCTAGATCTGCTCAAGTGGATAGTATGTAAGTGTAAATGTGCAGCTGCAGCATGTTTTACATGCTCAAATGAGCATGTGTGTTTATTTTCTAACAGTAGCAGGTCTTTGTACTTGCTCTGAGCCGAAGAGTTCTGTAGTATTAATTTTACCAAGAAACTGCAGCGCTACATACAACTATCATAGTAACTATACATAGTAAGTATACATAGTAAGTATAGATAGTAAGTATAGCAGTGTGATTCTCTGTTCTCCAAGTTGGTCTTGTCTCATGTCCTGAAATGTAATGGAGCTGGTTGCAGTGTGTTAAAATTCTATATATATATGGGCCAATGACGTGACACTCATTTCTTTGTCCATGTCTAGAAAATGCTAAAAACAATACATTACAAAATCAATTCAAACTAAAAAAAATATTATATTATGAAAATGTATTTTATTACTGAGTTCAAAATAATTTAGATTTTTTTTTCTAGGGTTTAAAGTAAAAAATGTCACGTGGTGTAACTGTCCTCAGACAATAATAATAATAATAATAATAATAAAAAGAAAGCTGAAATTCTTGAAAAAATAAATGTTAGAAATGTTTTGTGTAACCATGAGCAAACTTCTTGATATTCTTGACTTAAAAAGTCATGATATTTGCAAATATAGATTTTTAATAGTAAAAAACCTTTTTGAAAATAATGATTAAGTTGAGTACATTCCTTGTATTCTAGGTGCAAGAAACTATTTGAATACATTTTACTTGATACCAAATTAAATTTTCAAGTCATTAAATATTTATTAAATTAAATACAGTGGATTAAAATTTAATTGCAGAATTTTAATAGTTAACCACAATTAATCACAGATTTTGAAAGTGCTGAAATGTGACACTATATATACTTATTTTCTTGTCAAAATGCATTTATTTCTATCTTAGGAAAGAAAACAAAACCATATGTAGAAATATAATGTTTTACTAACATTTTCCATACAATGCCTTCCTGTAGTAATTAAAATGTGCCTTACAAGTCCCATCTGGGTTGTTTTGTACATCATACAGTGGTAATAGCTCCTTACTCCATCATTTTATCACTGACAGGAAAGCACTGTCAGAAATTATTTTATTTACTGAGATAACAACCTCCATGGCTCTGAAGTGTGTTAGTGTAATGACTCCAGGCAGACACGTTACAAAGGTTCCGCCCTTCACACTAGTGTTTATGCTGTATTAACGGTAAATGCATTAATCGCGATTAAGAAAAAATGTACGCATTAAATGCATTAAATGCATTAAATGCATTTACACGTTAATTCTTACAGCTCTAATATATATATATATATATATATATATATATATATATATATATATATATATATATATATATATTTTTTTTTTATATATATATTTATATATAAATTTAGATATTTATTAGGGCTGTCAGTCGATTAAAATTTTTAATCTAATTAATTACATCGTGTCCCGTTTAATTAATCGCATATACAAATATTTGCTGAGAAAGACCCTCATATAATAATAATTCAATATTTAATTATTAAATAATAATAATACATAGTTATCTTTAAATATTTACTTTAATAAAAAAAAATATTTATTATATATATATATATATATATATATATATATATATATATATATATAAAATAAAAAATATTCAGATAATTAAAATGCATTACATTCCTGTAGCAGAAGAGTTAATGATTGATAAGACAATACAAAAAGTGTCTTTAGAATACAATGTATTGTTTACTACCATATTATTGAACATAAACCATTCATATGCATACAGTTCACAGCAATCCATTTCACAAGTGAATTTGTCAATCAGTTTATCATTTATTATGAGGGCTTGTTTAAGCACCCGTCAATTTCAACAAGCGAAAAGACATGCTTGAGTAGGTTCTCGGGAGCGTTGCGTCATAAACATAAAATGTTTAGTTTACTGTGTCAAGTTAAATATAGTTTAACACTTAGAACACATCTTGAGATCCCTTAGCTCAGATTTGTGCTCCATCAAGTGTTTTGATACTTCTTATTCAAAATACACCCAAGAATCAGAAATTCAAACTGATTCTATACTGTACTCTTTTCAATAAATTTTTGTGCATCTTATGCACTTAATATATATATAAGGATCATAATGGGCTCAAATGTTCTTAATATAGATTTCTCAACTTTTTATGGATTTGGTCCAATCAAATATATGTCTGTTAAGCACATCTCACCATCCCTTTAACTTAAAATGACCCAAAAATAAAAAGAGAAAGACTTGCATGCTTCATGTAGTGGGCATTGCTGAGACGGACAAGGCTGTACACGTAGCCCTCTGTACGGTCCAGGTTGATTTGTTTCATGGCTTCAGTGGCAGCACCAATCGTTGCAGCATCTTTGCAGGATCCAGGAGTCAAAGTGTCCACAGGGGCCCCATGGACACACAGGAACGCCATCATGAAAACCACACACTGCTTCATTGTGTGTGATCTTACTTCAAGGCAAAGCAACAAAGTCTAGGTGGTTGGTGGAAGCTTATATACACGTTCTGTAAAAGTCACAACCTGGTGGCCTCCCTGCACCCTTAGTAAACAGTTTGTTCTTCTACTGATTGGCCACTGAGAACTTATTCAGTTTCAATCAACATCACAGTCCTAGTTCACCCACTCTTATCAGTGGCCTCCAAAAGACTGTGATCAAATTAACTGATTACTTGAAAATGAATCGATTTTTACTGAGAGGGCAGGTTGCAACATGCTGTGGGCCAGTCTGACTGACTGCTGAATATGAGTTCAAATATTCACAACACTTTGCAAAATACATTCATTAGATATAATAAGGAATTTTTAACTCTTGCTTCACAGATTAAACATGTTAGGTGTTGCAGTCATAAGCGTTTCTAGGATCAGTGTGTCTTTGGGGCTTAGCCCAGACCTTTGTGGATATGTATGGGGCCATCCTTTGATGAAATATCAGACTATACTGTAATACACTTTATAATAAACGTTTAAATGTTACATCTGATGTCATTTATATAGTGAATCTGAAATGTTACTGAAACTAAAAGGTCCCTCTAATTTCAGCTATGCTCAAAGATCAAAAATGTTGTGTACTATGCACTTTAGAATGTGATTAAATATACAATATTGTCCTTTCATAGCTGGTACAATTGACAGTTTTTTATCTTTGATTTGTCGGGTGCTTTATGTTAGTTTAGAAGTTCGCAGACTGTAAACAGGCTAAAAGAGGTACTGCTAGATTTGCCAATTTTTGCTAGGTTTATATCATCATGTCCTAATAAGAGTTTTATATATGTTATATATATATATATATACAGTATACACCAGGTCTCTAACGATGTTTAGGTAGGTGGCACGTGTCAAATTGACATCCACATGAATGGCCAGACCCAGGGTTTCCCAGCATAACGTTGCCCAGAACATCACACTCCCTCCACCGGCTTGTCGTCTTCCCATAGCGCATCCTGGTGCCATCACTTCCCCAGATAAATGGTGCACACGTATACTGTCGTCCACATGATGTAAAAGAAAATGGGACTCATCAGACCAGACGATTTTCTTCCACTGCTCCAAGAACCAGTTCCAACGCTTGCGTGCCCATTGTAGGTGCTTTCAATGGTGGACAGGGGTCATCATGGGCACTCTGACCAGTATGCGGCTATGCAGCCCCATATATTAGAAAGATGCGATGCACTGTGTGTTGTGACACATTCCTCCCATAAGATAATATACATTTAAATATTACGTTTTCGTTGTCTATGTTGTTCACTGAAAATGATTTATGCATTGTCTTATATAAAATATAGAATTTCTCTATGCTCTGCATTTTCTGGTTAACACTGTTATGCTGTCACAATTTCCTCCTTGAAATGTATTTGATCTTTCAGATATCATTTTACAACCAGAATTCACTATTTTATTTATATAAATTCCAAACTTACTGTGATGGGGTTGCAATAGCACATAGTTGCACTTCAGAGAAATACTTTGGTTTAGTTATATAAATAACTGTTGGTACTATGGCTGTTACCATATATTTAGGACACTGTTTCAGGTGAATGACCCTCGAACCTTTTGTGTTGTGATCAAAACATTTAGATAATCTCATCTTGTTAGGTATCACAACATGCCACTAAACACCAAAGAAGTGTTAGCATTTGAGGTGTTGATTGATTTAGCTTTAGAATGTGCCTCATGATATTTTGGGAAATTATTTGGAACAGTACATTTGCATGTACTGCACTCCTCCTGTCCATCTGTACTCTGTCCATCAATTCCTATGTGTGTGTGTGTGTGTGTTTGTTTTTTACTTTCCAGGTAAATGGAAGATTATGTCACATCATGATCTGTGGACTGTGATACTCACAGCTGCAAGGTTAACATCACGTGTTTTTTTAGTTTGTTAATGCTATCTTTTGCATTATGAATGTATCTTCTGTTTGTTTTTATTTTATTTTTTTATTTTTTGGGCTAGTTCTCATTATACATGTATCGCAATCGGTAATTAGCATTTTAAAATTAAGCTACAGTTGAAGTCAGAAGTTTACATACACTTTGGTTGAAGTCATTAAAGATCGTTTTTAACCACTCCACAGATTTAATATTAGTAAACTGTAGTTTTGGCAAATTGTTTAGGACATCTACTTTGTGCATGACATGAGTAATTCTTCTAACAATTGACTATATCACAATTCCAGTGGGTCAGAATTTTACATACACTAAGTTAACTGCTTGGAAAATTCCAGAAAATTATGTCAAGCCTTTAGACAATTAGAAAATTTGCTTCTGATAGGATGCATACTGAATTGGAGGTGTACCTGTGTATGTATTTTGATTCCTACCTTTAAACTCATTGACTCTTTGCTTGACAACATGGGAAAATTCAAAGATATCAGCTAAGACCCCAAACTAAAAACCAATAAACCAAGACCTCAGTCTGGTTCATACTTGGGAGCAATTTCCAAATGCCTGAAGGTAACATATTTAACTGTACAAACAATAGTATGCAAGTATAAACACCATGGGACCACACAGCCATCATACCGCTCAGGAAGGAGATGCATTCTGTCTCCTAGAGATGAATGTAGTTTGGTGTGAAAAGTGACTCAATCCCAAAACAACAGCAAAGCACCTTGTGAAGATGCTGGAGGAATCAGGTCGACAAGTATCTAAATCCACAGTAAAACGAGTCTTATATCGACATAACCTGAAAGGCTGCACAGCAAGGAAGAAGCCACTGCTCCAAAACCACCATAAAAAAAAGTGCAAATTGGAACAAAGATCTTGCTTTCTGGAGAAATGTCCTCTGGTCTGATGAAACAAAAATTTAACTGTTTGGCCATAATGACAATCGTTACATTTGGAGGAAAAAGGTGAGGCTTGCAGGCCGAAGAACACCATCCCAACCGTGAACCATGAGGGTGGCAGCATAATTTTTTGGGGGTGCTTTGCTGCTGGAGGGACTGGCGTACTTCATAGATAGATGGCATCATGAGGAAGATTATGTGGATATATTGAAGCAACATCTCAAGACATCAAGCCAGGAGTTAAAGCTCAAAGACCCTAACTGGGTCCTCCAAATGGACAATGACCCCAAACATACCTCCAAAGTTGTGGTAAAATGGCTTAAGGACAACAAAGTCAAGGTATCGGAGTGGCCATCACAAAATACTGACCTCAATCTGAATAGGTTGAAAATCTGAGGGCAGAACTGAAAAGTGTGTGTGAACAAGGAGGCCTACAAACCTAACAGTTACAGCAGTTCTGTCTGGAGGAATGGGCCAAAATTCCAGCAACTTATTGTGAGACGCTTGTGGAAGGCTACCCAAAATGTTTGATCCAAGTTAAACAATTTAAATGCAATGCTACCAAATACTAACAAAGTGTATGTAAACCTCTGACCCTCTGGGAATATGATGAAAGATATAAAAGCTGAAATAAATCATTATCTCTACATTATTCTGACATTTCATATTCTTAAAATAAAGTAGTGATCCTAACTGACCTAAGACCGGGAATGTTTTCTACGATTAAATGTCAGGAATTGTGAAAAACTGAGTTTAAATGTATTTGGCTAATGTGTATGTAAACTTCTGTCTTCAACTGTACATTATATGATTTCTTTGTTCAGCAAAAATCAAATCTTTTGGCAATTCTGAATCAAGTCTGTTTAGTTGTTTGCTATCTGAATATATCACTGTGGCACGGTGGAGGGCGGGACCGGGGCGTGATTACGCACGCCCGGTCCCGTATTAGGCTAATCAAGCCACCAAGAGGGTTAAAGGCCGAACGCGGACGATGTGCGTGAGAGAGAGATCGTTCACGGACATGTCCGTCGTCTTATGTGTTTGTCTTTTGAGTTTACCATTAAAACTATCATTTATATGTCAAGCCGGTTTCTCGCCTCTTCCTTGCCCGTAAGCATGAACTTCTTTACATTGCCGGCAAGGAAGAGGCGAGAAACCGGCTTGACATATAACTTAAAGGTTTAATGGAAAACTCAAAAGACAAACACATAAGATATGGACATGTCCGTGAACGATCTCTCTCTCACGCACATCGTCCGCTTTCGGCCTTTAACCCTATTGGTGGCTTGATTAGCCTAATACGGGACCGGGTGTGCGTAATCACGCCCCGGTCCCGCCCTCCACCGTGCCACAATCACATATATATATATATATATATATATGCATAATTGTATAATAAATACAATAAAGATCATCGTGTTTAGAGACAATTATCACTCAAACACACTGGTCAAACTTGAAGGATTTTTACTGTGCCTGACTCTGAATGTTCTCACACATTTACATTAGTACTACCCACATTGATCTCCAGAGTTGTTCAGTTGTTCACAGTTGTTTTCTCAAAACCTTAAAGGATACAACAGGCTAAATGCCTCCCAAGATAAAAGGCACTTTTAATTTAATTTAAAACACTAAATAGACTAAATAAATCACACTAGATTTGTGATTTGTTATAAAGAATGTTCACAGTGGGATCACATTGACTTATGCAAATGTAACGGATATTCATTTGTTTATAGAATATTTGAGATATTATGAAATTCTTCATGTGATTACAATTAATAGTGCACCCTTATGGTGGTTATTTTGAAAAGACATTTTGGCTTATTTAAACATCTTAGGAGGAGGTGCAAGCTCTGGAGGACCCCTGCAGGGACGTGAAGGAGGGAAGGGGCAAATTGGATAAATAGAGGGGGGGATTTTTACAAAGCCATGGCATGGGAACTCATAGAGCCCCTCAGACCCAGATTCTGGAAGTCCCAAAGGGTGTTTTGGACACCAGGGTTTGTCTTTGCCAGAGTGTCGCACATGTTCTGGCCAGTCTTTGTGATCTGAGGTTTTGTTCTTGTGTCTGTGGCCCGCATGTTCTGGCCGACCCCTTTGATCAGGCATTTTTTTGTCCTCATGATCTGGCCGATGAGAATGAGCATGATCTGGCCGATGAGGGTGAGCATAATCTGGCCGATGAGGATGAGCATGATCTGGCCGATGAGGGTGAGCATGATCTGGCCGATGAGGATGAGCATGATCTGGTCGATGAGGGTGAGCATGATCTGGCCGATGAGGGTGAGCATGATCTGGGCGGTGCCCTGGATGGTGGTGGTGGTGGTGATGGTGGCGTGGTGGAGGACCACAGTCTCTTGACTGAAATGGATGAGATGAGTTCTGGAATGGATTAGAGCAAAAGACCAACATATTAGGGTTAGGGTTTCCACTCCTTATTCCACTCCAAAAATGTTATTGTAAAGAAGTTCATGCTTACGGGCAAGGAAGAGGCGAGAAACCGGCTTAACATATAAATGATAGTTTTAATGGTAAACTCAAAAGACAAACTGTATACTGTATATTTTGTTCTGGGCATCACACATAACATTGGATTATTTACACAAGCTAGCTCACAGACAAGTAAAAAAATATATATTTTTAAGAAAACAGCTAATACAGATTTTGTAGCTAGTTGGGGCTTAAAGAAGCAGTGATTTGAGTAGACAATGTGGGCATTTACATTTGGTCACTTCATGCGTTTTTGCTGATCGCATTCCTATCCGGTCATGAAAAGACAATGTATAAATGCCCTCCAAGATGGATACGAGATGGATATAAATATCCGGAGATGGTTTGAGACCACCATTCCAGGCAAAAATGATCATGTGTAAATAGATCTGGCTGTTTAAAACAATCATGTGTAAATAGATCTGGCTGTTTAAAACGATCATGTGTAAATAGATCTGGCTGTTTAAGCCACATATTTAGACTTTACTCCGCCCAAACAGCACTACAAAAGCATAGAGAAAATGTGAAACATACAGTAACAGCTGCAGTATTTGCATAGGCTGCATGTTGCGCAGTAAATTATAACAAAGAAATAGACGAATGCACATTGTAGGAGAGACAGTACTTTTTTCTTCATTTATTTGATGCAGATGTCTGACAAAATGGAACTAAACACTGACAAAGAATGCAGCCGATGAAATATATACAGTACAGAGTGTAAAGCCCCACAAACACATGCTCAAATTCAAAGTTACTTGGAATCAAATAATATAACCTATTAATAAAAATACCAATCAAAACAAAAATGACTGATTTGTAAATTATATTTACCCTTTGCTCTATTGAAAGCACTACAGCTACACATTATATGGTGTTTTTTTTTTTTTTTTCTTTTGAATGTCATTGTTTTTGGACAACGCACAGTTATTTAAAATCAGATGATGGCAACATGCTCCAAGAAAGTTGGGACAGTCAAGTATATACACCTGTGAAACATCACCATTCTACATCATTACCACTGGGTGGTGCTCATTTGCCATGCAGAGCTTTTCAGATCTTTTTTATTTTTATTTTATGTCACATAATACAAAAGTTATGGTTATGGAGTACTGTAAAAAGTTCAGAATCTAGCTTTCAAATGGTACCACATATTTATGTATCCAGCAACTATTTTACTGTTTTCTCCGAATAATTCAGTTGTTTTGAATTCATCTTGGTTTATTTGTTTATTGTTCTTGCCTATTCTGTTATATATGTCTACTGCTTTAATACCTCAAATTTCCTCCAAGGCATAAATAAAGCACTATCCTATCCTGTGTTTTTTTTTTTTTTCAGGCCTGTAGTATCCTTTAAAACGGGAAAACATAACTGGGTTTCAATGATCCAGTTTGTGTGTACTGTATGTGTATGCATGAGATGTATACCTGAGCTTCGTAAATGTTACATTCCACTCTCGGTTCGTTATTTCCAACCTTAGTGGATTTACAGAATCCATACCTCTAGAGAGAGAAAGACACAGAAATCAACATTGACTGGGATTGCACACACAAAATTATATTAAAGTATTCAGACCTCAACAATAGCATAAGGTGAAGTGTGTTTTATTCTGTGACACTAGGCATGAAACGAAAAAGCTAAATATCGAATTTATCAGAACAATCCCTCCATCCGTGATTAGGCGATTGAACAAATGGTCCCATCCCAAACTCACACTACTGGTTGCTCTGGTGTCAGGCTGGTTGGGATGCTCAATTAGAGAAATGTTTTAAAAAGTGCAGCAGAGACACAGTGTTTATATTTTTCAAGAGAATCAACCTTCGAATGGCTTAATTACAGTTGACTGTGCATATAATAATTGTGATACAAGTATACAAGTATACAAAATACAAGTACAAGTTATTATCAAAACAGGTACACACTTCACCTATTATTTGGTGCTATTAGTAATTTGCTGTGTGCTTACAGCCTTATCTCCACATAAAGCCTTGCACGCATCTCGATTCTGGGACTCCTTGTTTGGACAGTCTGTCTCGACAATGGCAAACTCGGCAAAGAAGCTTTGACCCATAGACATCCACTGAGAAAAGAGACAGATTTTCTATCAAAATGTAGTTCACATAGTTACCATCATTTTACCTAGCCATATTTTTGACTATCAGCATGAAGCATCGTCCACAGCTTGTTCTATCCAAGAACCGCCAATTTATGTTGTTTAGCATATTTCATACGAAATTGAAGAACAATGTCATTTTGAACAAGATTTGGCCAACACAAACGTGTTTATGCATTTGTTTCAGTGGTCCATTACAGTTCACCAGGACGAACTTCATAACACCTTCTTACTGCCATTGGTCCACGTCTTTGGTAGATGTGCAGATATAATAGTGAGCTGGTGCAAAATTACCTACATCTGTACAATTGTGAGCGTAGAACCAGGCCTTTAGACAGGATAAGACAGTCTGACTAACATGTAAAGCAATCAACCACAGCTCGTTTTGTTTTTACATGCTGTTTAGACTCTTGTGTGGTCCTTGGCCAGAATAATCTGCAATGTAGACCAGACTTCATGCTGATCTTCAAAAGTATGATTGATTGAGAATATTTTTAAACCCAAGGCATTTTTGTAAATCATTACCTGTGTGCTAATTCTTCCCATTTCCATCAGTTTAAAGTAAGACGTGTTGTTGGATCCCTCATTGTATTTCTGCAGGGCAGATTTCATACTCTCTAGACCCTTAGGGTCATGAAGGGGCAGTAGAGTGGTGCAATCAGGGCATATCATAACCAGCGATTGATGTGAACCTGGGGCGAAACACAGATTATGGCGTAAATTAAATCCTAAAAATATTCTATTGAAGGAATTCACTAAGAATGAATTGTGCCTGCTGAAGTGTTGTTTAAATGCTCAATTTACCAAAGGAATTATGCAAGACAGGCAACAGCACAAACGTGCCCATAAAGTCTGCATTTGTGGGAATCCGCTGAATTGGCTCTTTAAAATGCTTAAAACGTGCTCGACACCACCACACATCTAAATGTCCAGTTATAATGCTCTTTTCCATCATTTTTTCTTCATATGCAGAATTACTACTGCCATGATCAATAGAAAATGTACAGAAATGTACAAAAACAATATGTAAGTGGTAAAAATGCAACATTGATTGTGCCGTAAAACAATGCTGAAATCAATTTTAGTCTTCATTAGCTGCATACAGAATATACCATGTACAGTAAAGATAAAATGTATGGTTTCATTCTAATCTGTCAATGTTTTATTATCCATCAACGTTTTTAAAGTGTGGAAAATAGTGGAAAATGTAAGTTAAAGCAACCTTTGGGTCATTTAGGCTACTTTAGGTAAACATTGACCCTGAGAAACGGAGTACTTGACTAATTTTCTGGGCAATACTTTAACTCGACTAATAAAAAAGAGTATCCATGCAAGTCCAAATAGCATGTGACATGTATAAAGTCATGTGACTTTTCCATTAAACATTTCTAAGGGCTTTTTAAAAGGTTATAGATTTGAGCAGTGTTACAACATAAGTCAAGTGTCTAGAGAAAAAAAAACTACTTTTTATTGATTTGTTGTTGTTGTAGTAAAAACGGAGGTATTACTTATTGGTCCAAAAAACTACCCACAAAATCCCTTACAATACAACTTTAATTTAGAAGGATGTCCTGTTACATTATCCACTACAGTAAAAGACCTGGGTGTTATACTAGACCGCAACTTGACTTTCGAAAATCATATTTCATCTGTTACGAGAACAGCCTTTTTCCACCTTAGAAACATTGCTAAGCTACGTAACATGCTATCTGTTTCTGATGCAGAAAAGTTAGTTCATGCATTCATGACCTCGAGACTAGATTACTGTAATGCTTTATTAGCTGGTTGCCCTGCATCCTCAACAAACAAGCTACAGTTAGTCCAAAATGCAGCCGCTAGAGTTCTTACTAGGTCAAGAAAATATGATCACATAACACCGATTTTATCATCTCTACACTGGCTACCAATTAAGTTCCGTATCAATTACAAAGTATTACTACTGACCTATAAAGCCCTAAATGGTTTATCTCCGGTGTATTTAACGGATCTTCTATCGCCATACAATCCATCGCGCTCTTTAAGATCACTAAATTCGAGGCTTCTGGTCATACCTAGGATATCTAAGTCCACTAATGGAGGGAGGGCGTTCTCACATTTAGCTCCTAAACTCTGGAATAGCCTTCCCGATATTGTTCGAGGCTCAGACTCGCTGTCCCAGTTTAAAACTAGATTAAAGACACATCTCTTTAACCAAGCATTCACATAATGCAAACTTTTTATACTACTGCTGAATCAGTTATAATGCATTAATATTATGAACATCAGCTATGCTAATTATTTCCCATCTGCTTTTCTGCTGTTATCTCGGGACGCCAGTCCCGAGGTAAATAGCGTTCGTCAGCTCCAGTTTGTATCCAGCCTCTCACGGAGATTTCAGATGCCCCATCACCATGGACAAGGATCTTAAAATGGGATACATAGACTAATTATTGCCAACAAAAGCCTTCATCAGCCAAACAAGGACAATTGCATCTAAGTGAACTTCTGGAATTTAATCAAGGATGGACTTCAAAGACACTGGTCACTAATCTTGCAGTTCAAACACATTCACTGTCTAAATACTGACCCTTAGCACTTAATAAGTTTAATAATTTTTTAAATCATGTTTTTTGACTATAAATAATTCTTATTTACATTATTCATGATGTTAGCCAGAGGGGAACTGGCCCCCACAGTGAGTCTGGTTTCTCCCAAGGTTATTTTTCTCCATTAACAATCATCTTTTGGAGTTTTGTGTTCCTTGCCACAGTCGCCTTCGGCTTGCTCACTGGGGTTATTAATACAATTATTATTTAATTATTTTTAAACACGATAAAGAATCATATCTTATCTAATTCCACAACAGGGCTCCAAACAAAAAAAAAAAAATCAATTAAGGAGCCAATGGCTCCTACAGGGGGAAAAACAGGCGCCAAATATTTTAAATTTTTTTTAACTCCATCCATTCCTTTTCGTCCTGCAGCTCGCTAACAGTGTAGTCTGTGGAGCATTCTTCGCAATTATGTGATCACGTGCATTTTTATGCTTGTTACTGTCACCGTGTTTTCTAACAGTCTCTTTTTTGAAATGGTTAGTTCCTGCAATGAACTCCGTTTTCCCCGCTATTTCTTTGATATAAACTTTTGTTATGTATCTCGGGAAATGTAATGCAAATTTTAAAATCAAAAGGGAGTAAACTTTTACTGTCGCCAATGGCGACCTTGACAGAAATTACACTCACAAATAAATTTATTTGGTCACAAATGCGACCATTTTTAGTCGCAGTTTGGAGCCCTGCACAAGGATGATGATTTATCGACTTTATAGACATTACATTTTTATCGTCTGTTAATGCTGAACTTCTGTAAAGCTGCTTTGAAACGATGTGTGTTGTGAAAGGCGCTATACAAATAAAATTGACTTGACTTGACTTGACTTGACTTGTAGTAGCACCTGGCTCAGTGTCACAGATGTAGTTTTTCACAGCTGCTTTTCCTTCAATACTAGTGATGGTCACATTGCATTTCGCTGTCACTATCTGTAAGGAGAAAATAAAAAGGGATATTAAATGAATTTCACTAAGATCACTGAATTCAGAGCGATAAATGTAAAGTATTAGAGATTATAGTTTGTAACATCTCTGATGTTCACCTCACCGTCTCAGTCTCTGATCTAACTTCACACTGATCTACAGGTTTAGGATTCACAATGTGACATACAGATTCTTCTAAAGTGATCCTGAAGACCACCTCACAAGGATCAGCCTGCACAGAAACAGGACATTTTTTACGAGTAAGTCTATGCTCTGGTACAATTGAAATAATTTATGGGAAGACTGGCTTTTGTGAAAACTGACCTTCTCCTCGGCTGTGCGACTGTCCAGAGAGACAAACTTGAACTTGTATCCATGACGATGATGGTCGTTGATGAACTTCTCGGCTGCATCTGTAGCGATGCTGTCCTGGTCTTCTAAACACTTATATTCTACCTCACTTGCGGCGCATAGCGCCAAGACCAGAATTGCTAGTGTAACCAACTGTCTCATACTGCACACGGACATGAGCAGTAAATCTTCAACCAAGAAACAGAGCTACTCTCATGTCCAGACCTTTATAATAGACCCTGCAGGAGAAATGAGCAAACAATTTACTGCCAGAGATGCCTGCCAATGTAAATGAAGGCAAAACAAATATAAAAGCTTCATCTCATGGTAGAGGGGATTGTTAACCAGTACTAGTGGAGCAGAAATTACCATCACTTTCATGTCTTGTCCAGGTAGTTTTTGAATTTATTTAATTCTATTTCCAATTTAGTTTAGTATTGGTTAGTTTTCTCTCTTTGACTGTTAGTTTTAGTGTAGTTTTCATTTTTAGTGTAGTTTTCATTTTTCAGTATATTTAGTTTTTATTTTAGTTTTAGTGTTTCAGGGCTGTTAATATGAATGCATTTACTGATATTATCAGAGGTCCAAGACCCTAGGTGGCGCTATAAGAAGCATTTTCATTAATACAATCATATAGTCTAGAATAATAATAATAATAATAATAATAAAAAGTTTCCTCTGTTTCGAAGCAAAATGTATATTTCTGATTTAATTTCCATCTATAAAACCTTTCTGCCATTTTGAATTTTTGAAGCGTCTCCATGATCGATGTGCTGGACATTTAGAATGTATCAATTAGAGACCCTCATGACAAAAAGTAAATAAAAAAATGGACCAACAGTCTAGATGGAGTTCTAAAAATATTATTTTCATCAGAAAACTCAAAATGGTGGACGGAACTGAAATCAGATACTAGCTAATCCATACCATGCCTACTAAGTAAATATATCTCATAGTAATGAAATTACTTTGGCCCTAACAGAACTTTTATCAAGTTTGGTAATTTTCCACACTTTTTCTAATTTCTTAGACCCTGTTAATTGCCGCTAGCGACTATATTTTATGCTTGATGCTGTCAAATTTGCAGGGTTGTCTAGTGTTATGGCTATCTAGTGGCTAACATACCATACACAGACAAACACATTCAGACTCTTACTCGTGTCTAAAGGAACTTTTTGAGTCTCCAATACACTTTGAAAAGCAGATGGATAATTCTTCCTTGCGCTAAAGCCCAAAGTACTGTATACTTTGGTTAGACGTGAACACTAGGCGTCTCAGTACAGGATGCATGATGCAAATTTCAGCATCAACAGAGTGCTCGACCACTGAACGTGTGCGGCTCGATTTTTCTAACTGAGCTTACTCTGAACGCGCATTATGCGCATGCACTGGAATTATTTGTAATAACTAGTGGTTCCACAAAGTGGCAACACTCATAATTGAGACGTTTAGAAGAAGTGCAAGATGATATAATCGCCGGTTAAAAAACAGGAGATGAGACGAAGGTGGTAACAACAGCAGCGGATGTGCACATGAAGAGTGCATGTGTGAAGAGGTCCGGAGATACCTACTGTATATAATTTGAGTCTGAAGGAATATAAAGACACCTTTATGGGTCTAATCTCCTGAAGAAAAATAGTCCAGTATCTCATAGCAGTCGTAATATGCATGTGCCAACTGTATGTGAATTTGTGCTCAGTCAAAGGGAGTATACAGTACTTTGAAAGGCTGAATGTTCGCCTGTAGGATTCCGCTAAGCATTCGCTTCAAACTGAAGTATAATTTGGGCTTTAAGGTCATGTGCAGTAAGTGGACAGTCATTGACCAAACAGTGTGTTTCTACATGTTTTATTCTGTAAAATCCATGAAAAATAACTACATTTTTGATGGCCTATTTTGAATGGTGGTGTTACCCTAACATTACCACAGAGGAAATTGACATGTTACCTCTGAATGTTCATATACCCTAAAATCAAACCCATACTGCTGAATTACTGAAAAGCGCCAGCAGACATATTTGTATTAATTGAAATGTGAGCACATTTCCCTCTAGTGCTTCTGGTAGCACATGTATAAACAATATTCGAGACATGGGTTCTGATCTTGTGGATCCCAGGAAGTAATCGCATTCACATAAACAATGAAAAGCGATTTGGAAGTTGTATATTTGTTCTAAAATTATTAGTTTTTGATTACGCACGCCCGGTCCCGTATTAGGCTAATTAAGCCGTCAAGAGGGATAAAGGCCACTCGCAGACGCCGATCGAGAGAGAGAGCTCAATTACGGACGTCCGTTATCTTATGTGTTTGTCTTTTGAGTTCTCCATTAAACCTTTAAGTTATACGTCAAGCCGGTTTCTCTGATACGCCGTAGATCATTCCTCAGCCACTTCTCTACCCTCTACAGGACGACAGCCGCGCCTCTCTGGGCAGATCGGAGGCAGTCCTCAGCCCCTGGCAGCGGCCCTAACCACTCCAGGCGGTCGGCCAGGAGCCCCTCCTCCCCTCGCGGTCGGCGGCCGTTCCTCCGCGTCCAGGCGGCTGGGCTCCTCCGTCCCCCGGCAGATGGCCGTGGCTGCTCCGCTGGGCAGTGGCGAGAACTCCGCTACGGCGTATCCCTCTTCCTTCCCAGGTTTCGGCACCAATGTAAAACAGTTCAAGTTCATGGGCAAGGAAGAGGCGAGAAACCGGCTTGACGTATAACTTAAAGGTTTAATGGAGAACTCAAAAGACAAACACATTAGATAACGGACGTCCGTAATTGAGCTCTCTCTCTCGATCGCCGTCTGCGAGTGGCCTTTATCCCTCTTGACGGCTTAATTAGCCTAATACGGGACCGGGCGTGCGTAATCACGCGCCGGTCCCGCCCTCCACCGTGCCACACCCTGGTATGCTATTTATTTAGAATATTTTGATAATTAAGTAATATTAAGGTCATGTCAAAACTCATGTCAATGTTACAATTTTTGATCTCGAAATCAACCTAATAACAACATACTCCAGTTTAATTCCTCTGACAAAAGAGCATGCCAACCAATGGTAAAATAATTGCTTTTTTTTTTTTTAATCCTGCACTTATTTAGTGTGACAGGTATACAATGTGACATAAGATTTATTATTATGCCCCAGTAGGTTTAATGTTATTACATTTTTGAAAACATTTCAGATGGAAATGCCTCCACACTTGTAGAAGGAGCCAATACTAAATGTCCTGACATTATTCAGTTTTGAACTTTGGAAGGATAGTTTACAGAGTGACTGGATCTAAGGTCCAATTATGATTAGAAATAACGCTGACTGATTTCAGTTATTTCATAATAACCCTTTAGAATATTTCAAACGAAAAACACTCAATATGTTGGAATTGGCCAGGGCTTGTAAAATGTTACAGATTGTGACATAAATTCCCCAGACATTTAAAATATATGGGCAAGGAAATCACTCAGTTTCTGGTATGTAATGGCCTATTTATATCTCGTTATGGGTATAGCATGTGTTTAGTGCAGACACTTTGGTGACCTGCAGCTGTCAGATAGCTATTTAAAATGTATTATTCTAATGTAAATGTATTTATTGTGTTTGGGTGTGCATTTATTACAGGTAATTTAATATATTTGATGTTGATTTTAAAATTAAGAGCCATATTTGGAAAATAAGTGTTATTTTAAATGAACTGATTCAATTATTGAGACACACACACACACACACACACACAACACACACACACACACACACACATATATATATATATATATATATATATATATATATATATAGTTAGAAAAAATGCCTCTAGGTAAAAAGAAAAGAAAAAGAACAAGATATTTTCATGGGGGCAAATGCTGCTTTTTGATAATAATAAAAAAGTTACTTTCCGACACTGGTTTAGACCGTAAAAACAAAAGAAATTTGCTTTTGACTTGCGGGGGTGTTAAAAGTCAGTGGTCAGTACTGACCGATGAAAAATCAATACGTTATCCTTAATGACTAGAGTAAAGGTAACGTTCCCTTCCAAACAGCCAATCAAAAGTGGAACTCTTGCATAATTTAGATGGTGAATATTTGCTAAACTTTGATAAACAGAACCTGTAACTTTGTCCATGCTGGGGGGTAACTCGCAGAATTAGCCTCTTTTTATTTGCCCATGAAGCAATCAGCCCCCTTAAACATAATTCTGAGAGATTTAATGGATTTAAATGTCTGTATTTCAGTTTAGAACAGTATATTTTTTGCAGATGATGATCAGTCTATCTTCAACTATGATACTGTATGTCTCTTTCAAAGTGTTACGTAGCACAGAGTACAGGTATACAACAAGGCTAAACAAGGCAACAAGGATAAAACATAGATATATTGATTATTAATTGGCACATTATTGAGGCATTGATATATTAAACTTAGCACACATTTAAATTTGAAGCCATTTTGCATGCTTTCCAATTCACTAATAGCATTTTCGGCCGAAAATTCGGTGCATCCCTTGTGGTGGTGCTTTTAAATCATTTCAGTGACTTCTTCGGATTCATTCATTGATTTGTTCACTGACCATCCATATCTTCATGTTAATGCTTTGCATCTGCAGATGGATGTTCATCTTTGAAGTAATTGCACTGAACTGAAAGCAATAATTCTCGACCAAAACATGTCTAATTATCCTTTATTAAAATTCTACTAAGAGACTTCATCACTGCAGAGTGTTAAAGCGTCAAAAGTCTTTCCCCACAAATAACAAAGCATATCCATAAAACTGTGAACTGCTGAACATGACTTTTTATCAAGCTACTCAAAAAAAAGGACAACAATATTAGCCTAAAAATAATTAGGAGTTTCAATAACGACATTGTAATGTGTGTCAGAATTAATCTTGCCCCTTTACTTGTTGAATGAGATTGACGATATGAGCGAACGACATGCAGCTCGTCCTGCCGGTCAGCAGATCATTGGATTCGTTCACATCGGTCGCAAACAAATTTAGCAGTACATTCAGTTTGTTCACAACTCGGAAAAAAATGACTGACTAGTAAAGTTAAGTATTTGTTTGTGGGTCCAACCAATGAGATGCTTCTTCAAATCAATCAATCAAATCAATCAAATCACTTTATTGTCACACTACTGTGTAAACGAGTGCAACAGTAGGTGAAATTCTTGTGTGCAGTTCCGAGTAACATAGCAGTCATGACAGTGACGAGACATAAACCACTTTACAATAAACAACATATTTACACAAAACAATTTACATAACAAATGTACACATACTTACACAACAATTTACATATCAAATGTACACAATACACACAATGTAGAATACACATACACTAGATACGGGTATAAATATATATAAACACTAATTGAATTGGGAGAATATATTGACAGAGTGATGATTAATAAAGTGCAGTGCTGATTGTTGATCGTGAGAGATCATGTGTTCAAAAGTCTTATTGCTTGTGGGAAGAAGCTGTCATGTAGTCGGGTGGTGCGGGTCCTGATGCTGCGATACCGCCTGCCTGATGGCAGCAGTGAGAGCAGCCCATGACTCGGGTGGCTGGAGTCTCTGATAATCCTCTGAGCTTTATTCACACACGTCTGTTATATATATCCTGGAGGGAGGGAAGCTCACCTCCGATGATGTTTCTGGCCGTTCGCACCACCCTTTGCAGGTCTTTGCGGTTGTGGGCGGTGCTATTGCCGTACCAGGCGGTGATGCAGCCAGTCAGGATGCTCTCTACAGTACTGGTGTAGAACCGTGTGAGGATGTGTTGGTTCATTCCAAACTTCCTCAGCCGTCTCAGGAAGAAGAGGCGCTGGTGAGCCTTCTTCACAACGGCCTCAGTGTGGACGGACCATGTGAGTTCCTCAGTAATGTGGACACCGAGGAACTTGAAGCTGCTGACTCTCTCCACCGGTGCTCCATTAATGGTGATGGGGCTGTGTTCTCTGTCTATCTTCCTGAAGTCCACCACAAGCTCCTTGGTTTTACTGACGTTGAGGAAGAGGTTGTGCTCCTGACACCAGCGTGTCAGAGTGTGCACCTCCTCTCTGTAGGCTGTTTCATCATTGTCAGTGATCAGACCTACAACCGTCGTATCGTCAGCAAACTTAATGATGGCATTGGAGCTATGTGTTGCCACACAGTCATGTGTGTAAAGGGAATACAGGAGTGGGCTGAGAACACAGCCCTGCGGGGCTCCAGTGTTGAGGGTCAGTGATGAGGAGATGTTGCTGCCCATTCTAACCACCTGACGTCTGCCTGACAGGAAATCCAGGATCCAGCTGCACAGCGAGCTGTTTAAGCCCAGAGCCCGGAGTTTCACATCAAGCTTGGAGGGCACTATGGTGTTAAATGCTGAGCTGTAGTCTACAAACAGCATTCTCACATATGTGTTCCTTTTTTCCAGGTGGGAAAGAGCAGTGTGTATTGTAGATGCAATGGCAGCATCAGTGGAGCGGTTGTTACGGTAGGCAAACTGCAATGGGTCCAAAGAGGTGGGCAGAACAGAGCAGATGTGATCTCTGATCAACCTCTCAAAGCATTTGCTGATGATGGGGGTGAGGGCAACAGGATGCCAGTCATTTAAGCAAGTGATTTTTGATTGCTTCGGTACAGGCACAATGATTATATATATATATATATATATATATATATATATATATATATATATATATATATATATATATTTCATTTATTTCAGAACCAACATTTCTATAAGTTGAAACATGAAAATATGACTTGAACAAAATAGAAATAGCATGACTTGAAAACCATGTCAAGCCAGTTACAGCCCCTTGCTGGCTGTACCAGCCTATTGTCTGATGGCTTGTTGTAACGTATTTTTATTTATTATCACAAGACATGCATTTGGAAATACATTTAGACATTATCAAACTATTATTTGTCAAAGTTTATCACTTTAAATTGATTTGAAGTTTTAGTTTTTGCAGTTAATGTCATTATGTTTGCAATCAAACCTGACCATGGTATTACCAAGACACAGAATCAGCATTTTTATACCAATAATTTATTTCAAACAAAAATGTGTTAACTCAAACGAAATGCATAATAATGTCAAGAAAATGAACACCAAGAAACAGAAATGAATTGCAAAGTTCTGAAAATAAAATTAGAATATAAAACAGAAGTATCAGAGTAAACATTTTGTCATTTCAAACTTCCCATAGTAAAAAAAATATTTTGCAAATCTGTGTGTGTGTGTGTGTGTGTGTGTGTGTCAGATTGCTGGAAAACAACAGATGACTTATAATGCCATCAATGACCAAAAGATGGCTGTAGAGCTCCATTTAAATATGCCCTGGTTGTGTGTGCCTGTGTGTGTTTTCTGCATTGTGAATGTTATCATCTCAACCCTTAATTTGTGAGTGTGTGTTTAGCATTATGACTGATACATTTTTTATTTTTTTTGGACAAATGTAAAAAAAGGCTCTGGGTTATTGTCTCGCCAGTTCATTTGCGTGTTTAAGTGTGTATGTTTTGTGTGTGAGTGGGTGTGTATGTTTTGCATTGTATGTTTTAGTGTCTCACCCTGTAATGTCTGTCTGTTTCTTTTATGCATTGTGAGATTAATTTTCAGTTTGATCACAAATACCAAAGGTATCACTAATCAAAGAAAGCCCCTTTTTTTGTATGATCAGATGGCAAATAGAGGCAAAAAGTTACCAGGTCTTGTAGAGCTATGATAAAGGAAACCATTTTTATTAAATGAGGAACATTTATTTCGGTCCAAAATTACAGAACACCATAGGAGGTTTAAAGATTCACTGTCCATCCTTTCAAATACCTGACACAGGTAATCCAGTTTAACAATTGTAAATATCATTAGTTTTATCCTACAGTGTCTTCCAGGTGCCTGAGATGTAATCAAGTAAATGCACACCTATATCACATGCTTTGGGAATCTAATTGATTGGAGATTTTTTGGGCTTTCATATACTGTAGAAATAGCTTTGTAAATATTACACAAAGACATTATAATGGATCCAAGTGTGGCTTTGTTGGGGGATATGATATATTATTCAGTCCCACCAAGGACCTGTCAGAGAGGGAAAAAAATGGTTTTATAAGCTATGTCAGCTGCTATGTAGAGCCCAGAAACACCTCTGATCGTTGATAAATGATCTTTAAATTTTTGTCCGGAGTCTGAATGCATTGCTCACGCTTTACAACCCGTCGCGATGGCAGACCCGGACCGTCTGACTCGCCTATGCGATTCAATTCGGCAGGTGCCCGCCCAGGTTTCCCGGCATCCACTTCACCACACGTGGAAATCGCCACCATTCCACAGAAGCATGCAATAGAGCCTGTCCCTCCAGCCGAAATGAAGAAGGGGTTCTACAGCCCCTACTTCATTGTACCAAAAAAAGGCGGTGGGTTGCGTCCAATCTTGGACCTGTAAGTTCTGAACCGGGCCTTACACAGATTCCGTTCAAGATGCTGACGTTACAGACCCCTGTGCAAGGTCAGGGAGGACAAGGAGCAGGTATCCTTAGTGGCTCCCTACTGGCCCACGCAGGCTTGATTCTCGGACCTCATGCTCCTCGCATTAGCCCCTCCCTGGCGAATTCCCCTGAATTCTTTCTCAGGGATGGGGCACCATCTGGCACCCGTGACCAGATCTCTGGAAATTCCATGTTTGGCCCTTGGACAGGATGTGGAATACCTCAGTGGCCTGCCACCTGCTGTGGTAGATACCATCAATCAGGCTAGGGCCCCCTTTACGAGGTGCCTGTATGCCTTGAAATGCCATTTGTTTGCTAAGTGGTGTTCTTCCCGACACGAAGACCCCCAGACATACGCAGTCAGCTCAGTGCTTTCCATTTTGCTTCCCTCCACCTTGAAGGTGTATGTCACAGCAGGGCAGGGTGTGGTCTCCGCGGTGTCTTCCCCTTGGGAGTGAACCCCCCCCCCCCCCCCCCCCCCCACCACACACCACTACACTGGTGTCTGGTCGGTTAGTGAATTCTCTCTTTTTTCTGGGGAGAAAAAAGAAAAAAAAAAGAGAAAAAGTGGCACGACTAGGACAAGCCTGTCACCATTCTTTTTGAGCACTCGACTTATCCCCAAAGGGCTGTTCGACACTCACACTGGGTCAGGGGAGGTTATGGACTGGACCGGCACGCTGGCTAAGCAGCACACAGCAGTCTGCCCATCTCCACGTAACACAGTTCAGCCAGTTGTGGTGTTTTTGTAGAGGACCAAGATAGTGTCACTACATTGACACAACATTGAGTGAGTGACAGATAGGGAACATCCTAGTTACTTTTGTAACCTCCGTTCCCTGATGGTGGGAACGAGACGTTGTGGCCCTCCTGCCACAATACTGAACTACAGCTGAAATGGCCGGGACCTTATTCTCAGCTCCTCAGCACAAAACCTAATGAGCGGTATGCACGTCCTCTCCTTTTATACCCGTATGTCCGCTGGGAGGGGCATGCAATTACCAATCGCCAATTCCCATTGACCTTTTATCAAAGATCAGAGGTGTTTCCGGGCTCTCAAGAGTGACCCCTAGTGTCACTACATTGACACGTCTCGTTCCCTCCATTAGGGAACGGAGGTTACGAAAGTAACCAGGGCATTTATTGGTAGCTTGGAAGTCTGATAATCCTCCAACACTGCAGCAATGATGCAATAAACTTTTACCATATTTTATCTCAGAGAACATCATGTAGTGTGATGGGGGGAACTGATACTTTTGATAAAATGTGGGGTTCTGAGATACAAATGTGATTTGCTGTGTGGTGTTTGATCTCCCATTTCCCATTGTGTAGACACCCCAACCAACATGGTCACAACATCCCAATCTTTTGTTGTCAGATATTGTTTTATCAGCTCCTATCTTCCAATCCACAACTAGCCTCTGCACCTTATTGCATATGCCCTGTTTTGATGTAGGTCTATTTATTGGTTTGGAGGGAAAGCCTACCCTGCAGCAGAACAGGGAAAAAGGACAACTTCAAAAAATATAATGTAGTAAATTTTTATTAGTGGAGTTAACTTGAAATGAGGAATTTAGGTCAGAAATTAGTCATTTGTGTAATGTGCAACATTTTATGAGCTGAAATATAACCTTTTCAATGAAGTGTAAATTATATATATATTTTTTAAAATAGCTAATATAATAATATTTCTAACCAGTTCAAGACTAAACTTTCTATGTAATCTGTAGTCAGTTTACATCCATGTTATGGATATTAAGACATGTGGATTACACAGCAAACAAGCAGCACACATTTTTGTTAATCATTTACAGAACATTTAAAATATGAATTGTCATTTTTACATATAACAATAAACATTTACAAGGCATGAAACAGAACCAGTGCTTCAATTTAAACATCCTTGTGAAAAATACTGGCAAAAATAAGTATGCTATATAATAAACAAAAGTAAAGATGAGAAAATTGGCTGTTAATTTATCACCAAAGAATTTCTAACATTAAGGTTACATGTTCTGCCCATTAGGCAAACAAAATAAAAATATTAAGAGCATTTCAAAACATGTCATATTGGCTAAAATGCTTGGCAAACTTTAGCTGCAATGCCCTCTGACATGCATTGACCAAGTACAAGTTCAGAGACCCAATTAGGATTCAGGTCTAGTTGTACTTTCCTGCTTAATTTCAAAATGATATGGCTCTTTCCAGTCCCTTATATATGGAGTTTACGCATTCCTAGTCACCAAATCAAACCAAACCATTTGGACCTTAGAATGTAGGTGCCCTATGGCAGAGTTTCCCATTCATGTTCCTTGAGGCACACCAACAGTACATATTTTCAATGTCTTATTAATCAAACACACCTGAATCAACTCATCATCTTTTTAGTAGAGACTCCAAACCTGAAATGGATGCCTCAGATTAGGGAGACATCCCAAATGTGTACATGTGAATGTGTACATGTAAATGTGCGTCCAGGAACATCCATCCATCTTCTATAGCCGCTTGTCTTATGCCGGGTCACCGGTAGTGCTGGGGTCTATCTTAGCCGTCACAGGCCGAGGGCAGGGAAACACCCTGGAAAGTTGGCCAGTCAATCACAGGGCTAACACACACAAAGGAACCGACCAATCTACTCTGAACTTTTTCACCTGCTACAACAAGACACAGTTTTTCCAACATGATCACATGGGAAATCGACATGTTGCTTCCAAATGTTCATGTACCCTGACATCAACCCCATACTGTTAAATGTGCCATCTCCCATCAGACATTTTTGCATCAATTAAAAATATGATCACACACATACATAGTTTTGCCTGTGGACATTTCACCCAGCAACTGGAGCTCACAAGTAAATACATTCAACAACTCTTCCAGCATCGGCAACTATGGGCAGTGGTTGGAATTTCGGTAAGCAAGGACCGATTTCAGCAGCAGAACATTTGAACTACTATCACCAAATCCACAGTGCGATCAGTCTGATTTTCCATAGTGGTTGTGTTACCAAACATTTTTCAGGTGTTTGTCTAAAGTGTCTAAATAATGCAACAGGTGAGATGCCAGCTTAAAAAAGCAAAATTTATTAAACCATTTTTGTCAGTTTTTTTTTTGGTGATTGACATGTTATCAAAACATCAGCTTGGCTTAAATGTTTTGTAAGCTACCCAAGATGACCACTGAGTGGACTGAATTACTTAAATGGTGGATTTAATAAAGTGAATTTTATATTGCTTGATCAGTGCTTCATCATGCCATTACTTAAATGTTTTTCAAATTTACATTAGCAACAAAAAGTTAATGCTACATTAATGTACTGTACATAAAATGTGCACATTTGTTGTTGGCCTACTTTGTATCTAGGCCTATCTATTGCAAGATGTACATTTGTTTTAAACCAACTTTAAAATTTTCACTTTGACAGCGATTTATACTGCTCCTTAACTAACAATCAAGACTCGTTTTTCAAAGAGTTTCAGCTACATTATTATCATTGTTAAAAAAAAAAAAAAAAAAAAGTATGAAACAAACAATTTTGATAACTCAGATTTAAATAAGTCAAATTTGATAAGTCAAAATGTGTTCATTTGCATAATGGAAACTTCATAGATTTTTTTTTTATATAAACATTTATATGAAATACTTTACATTGTCAATGTCAGATCCTTAGGGAAACAATTTTCTCGAATTCTTCACGGTAATGTTGATCGTCCCTTTAATGTTAGCTTTCCTGATAAACTGCAATGAAAAGTGCAATTAGGTTATGTATTTTTTAAAGGCTCCAAACATACTTAATGATGCATAAAATCAGGATACATGACACTATTGTTGGTATAGCTTTACCAAAGAGTAATCAGTTAATCATAACATTTTCAGATGGCAATAGTAAATTGTTATATTAATGTAAATTATATAATTGAGTCAGCAATCTACTAATAACTGATACTCAGATGCCAAGCCTGCATCCAACACTGACAAGAGCCTAGCATATTTCAAATGTAATGCACTTTAAGTTTTTTGAGCAAGTACACTCAAAAATATCAACACATACATTGGAGACAAAATACATGCACTGGATCAAACAAAGCAGGAGTGTAGAGAAATTAATGGATTGATACAGAAACCGGTAACATATTTGTTCTTTGTCGATTACTACTACTAAGAGCTGTACCCTATTGCCCCCAATGATATCTCCCTAATCAAACCTTCAACTCGTCAGTGCATTAGTAGAGTACTCCAAGTCTTGAGGCCTGTCTCACAAAGCATGTTTAGTCACTACCCAAGTAAGTTTGAATTTAGTTTGAGCAACAAAAAAAAAAAATTTCATTGTTTCATTGAGTTCATTGACATGGTAATATATGCTACACTGTTAATCTGCTCCAGGCAGTTTTTGTTCTTGGTAGAAGATCACAACATATACTGAACCTGATCTCTGACACAATATACACATTCTCCCTGTATCTCTTGTTACAAATTAAAGCGTGCTTCACATAAACACACAAGATTATTAATGCAAGAGATTAGGGAACCTTCTATTTTTTGAGGAGCACATTGAGAACCTCATTGAGAACTTTAGTTATCTTTTCCAGCAGTCATCACAGCAGTGTTTCTTCTTGCTGTGTAAATGTTTAAATTATAGATCATTTCATTATGAACTCTTGATCTTTATCAGAGAAACAAATCATGCAGTTTACTCTCTCCATGCTTAATTGGCTGTTTGCGCCCAATGCACTGGCTGTTTGTGCCAAATGTCACACAGGTGCACAAGCTTCAGGTGTAGCAATGAACTCAGGATTAAACCTGAAACCTAATCTCTGAGTTTGTACAATGCACATCATAAAACAGGCCTCTGAAGATAATGGAGACATTCAAAATGTGTACTGTTGTGGGGCCTCCAGGACAGGTTTTGTGAACCGCTTTTATCTCACATATGGAGAACTGTCTGTCTATTAAAATGCTGCCAATAATTAATGATGCTCTTTGTTTTTTACCCCCACCCCAGTGCCATTATGCTGAATTGTAACTTTTTTTAATGATAAAATACTCCTAACTTAATATGCAAAGACAACTACAAGTAAGCCATTTGTTGGTTGGTTTCCTTAAAAACTGAACTGTCTCTGTGGTGCTACAAAAACATTTATTTTTTTTGAGTGTCCTGACTTCCTGACACAGCAACATTATCTCAACCAATGGTGTGAGTTTGTGGCTGGACTATCTCTTTGTTTCGAATAGCAGTTGAGTGTTCAGTAAAGTTGTTTGAAAACAGTGTTTATGCAAATCCATTTGGTTTAGCTGAAATTACTAATTTCAGCTTTAAAGAGTTAAAAAAACAGTGGTAATGTTTTATCATGCTATGTTTGCTGTATTTTGTGTGAACAGCTTTTCTTGTGTTATTCAATGTATTTGCATGTTCTTAGCACTGAGCAATGAGTTTAATTTATGAAATCTGTCAAGATTCTAAAGAAGTCTGTAAGAGAGTTTCTATTCTTCCTGTTCTTTCCATTGCAATGGTGAGTATGAGTTTTTTTTTATGTCGATTATACATATAACTCTCTATCTATCTTTAAACAATAACATATTTTCAACATCTGAAAAAAATATAATGCTGAGAAAAAACATAGACGTACTAATTATACAAAAATTATAGATGAACAAAGATTACCTTTTCAATATATGTGATGACTTCATTGCTCGCCTCATCAAAGAATCTCATCTTGAAAGTTGCATAGGAAAGTACTGTCAAATCTATTAAATTAAAATTGAGAGATACGAAATATGAATAAAATTTTAACTTAAGAATGCAGTCTAGATGCATGATAATAATAAAAAAACTGTATGAGCAAATTAATTAAGATGTGCATACTTTGGTCAAAATAAGATGTAGATGTAGCTGTTGATGGAGTTGTTGGTTGATGTGTAAATGCAGGTTGAGCCATATTTGATTCAGATGTTGTTTGTTGAGGTGTAGATGCTGGTGTAGTAGTTGTTAATATTGTGGTTGTAGTTGATGTCTGTGGTGTGGTTGTAGTTGGTGGAATTGGTGTTATATGTGCAGGCATGGTTTGTTCTGTAGACGTTGGTGCAAGTGTCGTTTGTTGGGTTGTACTTGGTGGTGGTGTTGTGCTTGGTGGAACTGTTGTAGTTGTAGGTGCAGGTGTTGTTGGTTGAGTTGTAGATGTTGGTGCAGTAGTTGTTAGTTGATGGGTTGTAGTTGGTGTTGGAATTGTTGTAGGATCTGTTGTTGTAGGTGCAGTCGTTGTTTGTTGAGATGTAGATGTTGGTGCAGTAGTTGATGGTTGTATGATTGCAGTTGATGTTGTGGTTGTAGTTGATGGAACTGTTGTTATATGTGCAGGCATGGTTTGATCTGTAGACGTTGGTGCAAGTGTCGTTTGTTGGGTTGTACTTGTTGGTGGTGTTGTTGTGCTTGGTGGAACTGTTGTAGTTGTAGGTTCAGGCGTTGTTGGTTGAGTTGTAGAAGTTGGTGCAGTAGTTGTTAGTTGGTGGGTTGTAGTTGTTAGAATTGTTGTAGGTTCAGTAGTTGTTTGTTGAGATGTAGATGTTGGTGCAGTAGTTGATGGTTGTATGGTTGTAGTTGTTGTTGGTGGTGTGGTTGTAGTTGTTGGATCTGTTGTATTTGTAGGTGCATTCGTTGTTGGTTGAGTTGTAGAAGTTGGTGCAGTAGTTGTTAGTTGGTGGGTTGTAGTTGTTAGAATTGTTGTAGGTTCAGTTGTTGTTTGTTGAGATGTAGATGTTGGTGCAGTAGTTGATGGTTGTATGGTTGCAGTTGTTGGTGGTGTGGTTGTAGTTGTTGGATCTGTTGTAGTTGTAGGTGGAGGCGTTGTTGGTTGAGTTGTAGTAGTTGGTGCAGTAGTTGTTAGTTGGTGGGTTGTAGTTGTTAGAATTGTTGTAGGTTCAGTTGTTGTTTGTTGAGATGTAGATGTTGGTGCAGTAGTTGATGGTTGTATGGTTGCAGTTGTTGTTGGTGGTGTGGTTGTAGTTGTTGGACCTGTTGTAGTTGTAGGTGCAGGCGTTGTTGGTTGAGTTGTAGAAGTTGGTGCAGTAGTTGTTAGTTGGTGGGTTGTAGTTGTTAGAATTATTGTAGGTTCAGTTGTTGTTTGTTGAGATGTAGATGTTGGTGCAGTAGTTGATGGTTGTATAGTAGTTGTTAGTTGGTGGGTTGTAGTTGTTAGAATTGTTGTAGGTTCAGTTGTTGTTTGTTGAGATGTAGATGTTGGTGCAGTAGTTGATGGTTGTATGGTTGCAGTTGTTGTTGGTGGTGTGGTTGTAGTTGTTGTATCTGTTGTAGTTGTAGGTGCAGGCGTTGTTGGTTGAGTTATAGAAGTTGGTGCAGTAGTTGTTAGTTGGTGGGTTGTAGTTGTTAGAATTGTTGTAGGTTCAGTTGTTGTTTGTTGAGATGTAGATGTTGGTGCAGTAGTTGATGGTTGTATGGTTGCAGTTGTTGTTGGTGGTGTGGTTGTAGTTGTTGGATCTGTTGTAGTTGTAGGTGCAGGCGTTGTTGGTTGAGTTGTAGAAGTTGGTGCAGTAGTTGTTAGTTGGTGGGTTGTAGTTGTTAGAATTGTTGTAGGTTCAGTTGTTGTTTGTTGAGATGTAGATGTTGGTGCAGTAGTTGATGGTTGTATGGTTGCAGTTGTTGTTGATGGTGTGGTTGTAGTTGTTGGAACTGTTGTAGTTGTAGGTGCAGGCGTTGTTGGTTGAGTTGTAGAAGTTGGTGCAGTAGTTGTTAGTTGGTGGGTTGTAGTTGTTAGAATTGTTGTAGGTTCAGTAGTTGTTTGTTGAGATGTAGATGTTGGTGCAGTAGTTGATGGTTGTATGGTTGCAGTTGTAGGTGCAGGCGTTGATGGTTGAGTTGTAGAAGTTGGTGCAGTAGTTGTTAGTTGGTGGGTTGTAGTTGTTAGAATTGTTGTAGGTTCAGTTGTTGTTTGTTGAGATGTAGATGTTGGTGCAGTAGTTGATGGTTGTATGGTTGCAGTTGATGGTGTGGTTGTAGTTGTTGGAACTCTTGTAGTTGTAGGTGCAGGCGTTGTTGGTTGAGTTGTAGAAGTTGGTGCAGTAGTTGTTAGTTGGTGGGTTGTAGTTGTTAGAATTGTTGTAGGTTCAGTTGTTGTTTGTTGAGATGTAGATGTTGGTGCAGTAGTTGATGGTTGTATGGTTGCAGTTGTTGTTGGTGGTGTGGTTGTAGTTGTTGGATCTGTTGTAGTTGTAGGTGGAGGCGTTGTTGGTTGAGTTGTAATAGTTGGTGCAGTAGTTGTTAGTTGGTGGGTTGTAGTTGTTAGAATTGTTGTAGGTTCAGTTGTTGTTTGTTGAGATGTAGATGTTGGTGCAGTAGTTGATGGTTGTATGGTTGCAGTTCTTGTTGATGGTGTGGTTGTAGTTGTAGGTGCAGGCGTTGTTGGTTGTGTTGTAGAAGTTGGTGCAGTAGTTGTTAGTTGGTTGGTTGTAGTTGTTAGAATTGTTGTAGGTTCAGTAGTTGTTTGTTGAGATGTAGATATTGGTGCAGTAGTTGATGGTTGTATGGTTGCAGTTGTTGTTGGTGGTGTGGTTGTAGTTGTTGGATCTGTTGTAGTTGTAGGTGCAGACGTTGTTGGTTGAGTTGTAGAAGTTGGTGCAGTAGTTGTTAGTTGGTGGGTTGTAGTTGTTAGAATTGTTGTAGGTTCAGTAGTTGTTTGTTGAGATGTAGATGTTCGTGCAGTAGTTGATGGTTGTATGGTTGCAGTTGTTGTTGGTGGTGTGGTTGTAGTTGTTGGATCTGTTGTAGTTGTAGGTGCATTCGTTGTTGGTTGAGTTGTAGAAGTTGGTGCAGTAGTTGTTAGTTGGTGGGTTGTAGTTGTTAGAATTGTTGTAGGTTCAGTTGTTGTTTGTTGAGATGTAGATATTGGTGCAATAGTTGATGGTTGTATAGTAGTTGTTAGTTGGTGGGTTGTAGTTGTTAGAATTGTTGTAGGTTCAGTTGTTGTTTGTTGAGATGTAGATGTTGGTGCAGTAGTTGATGGTTGTATGGTTGCAGTTGTTGTTGGTGGTGTGGTTGTAGTTGTTGTATCTGTTGTAGTTGTAGGTGCAGGCGTTGTTGGTTGAGTTATAGAAGTTGGTGCAGTAGTTGTTAGTTGGTGGGTTGTAGTTGTTAGAATTGTTGTAGGTTCAGTTGTTGTTTGTTGAGATGTAGATGTTGGTGCAGTAGTTGATGGTTGTATGGTTGCAGTTGTTGTTGGTGGTGTGGTTGTAGTTGTTGGATCTGTTGTAGTTGTAGGTGCAGGCGTTGTTGGTTGAGTTGTAGAAGTTGGTGCAGTAGTTGTTAGTTGGTGGGTTGTAGTTGTTAGAATTGTTGTTTGTTGAGATGTAGATGTTGGTGCAGTAGTTGATGGTTGTATGGTTGCAGTTGTTGTTGATGGATTGGTTGTAGTTGTTGGAACTGTTGTAGTTGTAGGTGCAGGCGTTGATCGTTGAGTTGTAGAAGTTGGTGCAGTAGTTGTTAGTTGGTGGGTTGTAGTTGTTAGAATTGTTGTAGGTTCAGTTGTTGTTGTTTGTTGAGATGTAGATGTTGGTGCAGTAGTTGATGGTTGTGTGGTTGCAGTTGTTGATGGTGTGGTTGTAGTTGTAGGTGCAGGTGTTGTTGGTTGAGTTGTAGAAGTTGGTGCAGTAGTTGTTAGTTGGTTGGTTGTAGTTTTTAGAATTGTTGTAGGTTCAGTTGTTGTTGTTTGTTGAGATGTAGATGTTGGTGCAGTAGTTGATGGTTGTATGGTTGCAGTTGTTGTTGGTGGTGTGGTTGTAGTTGTTGGATCTGTTGTAGTTGTAGGTGCAGGCATTGTTGGTTGAGTTGTAGAAGTTGGTGCAGTAGTTGTTAGTTGGTGGGTTGTAGTTTTTAGAATTGTTGTAGGTTCAGTTGTTGTTGTTTGTTGAGATGTAGATGTTGGTGCAGTAGTTGATGGTTGTATGGTTGCAGTTGTTGTTGGTGGTGTGGTTGTAGTTGTTGGATCTGTTGTAGTTGTAGGTGCAGGCATTGTTGGTTGAGTTGTAGAAGTTGGTGCAGTAGTTGTTAGTTGGTGGGTTGTACTTGTTAGAATTGTTGTAGGTTCAGTTGTTGTTTGTTGAGATGTAGATGTTGGTGCAGTAGTTGATGGTTGTATGGTTGCAGTTGTTGTTGGTGGTGTGGTTGTAGTTGTTGGATCTGTTGTAGTTGTAGGTGCATTCGTTGTTGGTTGAGTTGTAGAAGTTGGTGCAGTAATTGTTAGTTGGTGGGTTGTAGTTGTTAGAATTGTTGTAGGTTCAGTTGTTGTTTGTTGAGATGTAGATATTGGTGCAGTAGTTGATGGTTGTATAGTAGTTGTTAGTTGGTGGGTTGTAGTTGTTAGAATTGTTGTAGGATCAGTTATTGTTTGTTGAGATGTAGATGTTGGTGCAGTAGTTGATGGTTGTATGGTTGCAGTTCTTGTTGATGGAGTGGTTGTAGTTGTAGGTGCAGGTGTTGATCGTTGAGTTGTAGAAGTTGGTGCAGTAGTTGTTAGTTGGTTGGTTGTAGTTGTTAGAATTATTGTAGGTTTAGTAGTTGTTTGTTGAGATGTAGATATTGGTGCAGTAGTTGATGGTTGTATGGTTGCAGTTGTTGTTGGTGGTGTGGTTGTAGTTGTTGGATCTGTTGTAGTTGTAGGTGCAGACGTTGTTGGTTGAGTTGTAGAAGTTGGTGCAGTAGTTGTTAGTTGGTGGGTTGTAGTTGTTAGAATTGTTGTAGGTTCAGTAGTTGTTTGTTGAGATGTAGATGTTGGTGCAGTAGTTGATGGTTGTATGGTTGCAGTTGTTGTTGGTGGTGTGGTTGTAGTTGTTGGATCTGTTGTAGTTGTAGGTGCATTCGTTGTTGGTTGAGTTGTAGAAGTTGGTGCAGTAGTTGTTAGTTGGTGGGTTGTAGTTGTTAGAATTGTTTTAGGTTCAGTTGTTGTTTGTTGAGATGTAGATATTGGTGCAATAGTTGATGGTTGTATAGTAGTTGTTAGTTGGTGGGTTGTAGTTGTTAGAATTGTTGTAGGTTCAGTTGTTGTTTGTTGAGATGTAGATGTTGGTGCAGTAGTTGATGGTTGTATGGTTGCAGTTGTTGTTGGTGGTGTGGTTGTAGTTGTTGTATCTGTTGTAGGTGCAGGCGTTGTTGGTTGAGTTATAGAAGTTGGTGCAGTAGTTGTTAGTTGGTGGGTTGTAGTTGTTAGAATTGTTGTAGGTTCAGTTGTTGTTTGTTGAGATGTAGATGTTGGTGCAGTAGTTGATGGTTGTATGGTTGCAGTTGTTGTTGTTGGTGGTGTGGTTGTAGTTGTTGGATCTGTTGTAGTTGTAGGTGCAGGCGTTGTTGGTTGAGTTGTAGAAGTTGGTGCAGTAGTTGTTAGTTGGTGGGTTGTAGTTGTTAGAATTGTTGTTTGTTGAGATGTAGATGTTGGTGCAGTAGTTGATGGTTGTATGGTTGCAGTTGTTGTTGATGGATTGGTTGTAGTTGTTGGAACTGTTGTAGTTGTAGGTGCAGGCGTTGATCGTTGAGTTGTAGAAGTTGGTGCAGTAGTTGTTAGTTGGTGGGTTGTAGTTGTTAGAATTGTTGTAGGTTCAGTTGTTGTTGTTTGTTGAGATGTAGATGTTGGTGCAGTAGTTGATGGTTGTGTGGTTGCAGTTGTTGTTGATGGTGTGGTTGTAGTTGTAGGTGCAGGTGTTGTTGGTTGAGTTGTAGAAGTTGGTGCAGTAGTTGTTAGTTGGTTGGTTGTAGTTTTTAGAATTGTTGTAGGTTCAGTTGTTGTTGTTTGTTGAGATGTAGATGTTGGTGCAGTAGTTGATGGTTGTATGGTTGCAGTTGTTGGTGGTGTGGTTGTAGTTGTTGGATCTGTTGTAGTTGTAGGTGCAGGCATTGTTGGTTGAGTTGTAGAAGTTGGTGCAGTAGTTGTTAGTTGGTGGGTTGTAGTTTTTAGAATTGTTGTAGGTTCAGTTGTTGTTGTTTGTTGAGATGTAGATGTTGGTGCAGTAGTTGATGGTTGTATGGTTGCAGTTGTTGTTGGTGGTGTGGTTGTAGTTGTTGGATCTGTTGTAGTTGTAGGTGCATTCGTTGTTGGTTGAGTTGTAGAAGTTGGTGCAGTAGTTGTTAGTTGGTGGGTTGTAGTTGTTAGAATTGTTGTAGGTTCAGTTGTTGTTTGTTGAGATGTAGATATTGGTGCAGTAGTTGATGGTTGTATAGTAGTTGTTAGTTGGTGGGTTGTAGTTGTTAGAATTGTTGTAGGATCAGTTATTGTTTGTTGAGATGTAGATGTTGGTGCAGTAGTTGATGGTTGTATGGTTGCAGTTGTTGTTGATGGAGTGGTTGTAGTTGTAGGTGCAGGCGTTGATCGTTGAGTTGTAGAAGTTGGTGCAGTAGTTGTTAGTTGGTGGGTTGTAGTTGTTAGAATTGTTGTAGGTTCAGTTTTTGTTTGTTGAGATGTAGATGTTGGTGCAGTAGTTGATGGTTGTATGGTTGCAGTTGTTGTTGATGGTGTGGTTGTAGTTGTTGGAACTCTTGTAGTTGTAGGTGCAGGCGTTGTTGGTTGAGTTGTAGAAGTTGGTGGAGTAGTTGTTAGTTGGTGGGTTGTAGTTGTTAGAATTGTTGTAGGTTCAGTTGTTGTTTGTTGAGATGTAGATGTT
This sequence comes from Moxostoma hubbsi, assembly GCA_032164185.1. NCBI lineage: Eukaryota > Metazoa > Chordata > Actinopteri > Cypriniformes > Catostomidae > Moxostoma > Moxostoma hubbsi. Next base: position 3,475,165 of record JAVLUX010000052.1, on the reverse strand, counting down.
GGTGCAGTAATTGATGGTTGTATGGTTGCAGTTGTTGTTGGTGGTGTGGTTGTAGTTGTTGGATCTGTTGTAGTTGTAGGTGGAGGCGTTGTTGGTTGAGTTGTAGAAGTTGGTGCAGTAGTTGTTAGTTGGTGGGTTGTAGTTGTTAGAATTGTTGTAGGTTCAGTTGTTGTTTGTTGAGATGTAGATATTGGTGCAGTAGTTGATGGTTGTATAGTAGTTGTTAGTTGGTGGGTTGTAGTTGTTGGAATTGTTGTAGGTTCAGTTGTTGTTTGTTGAGATGTAGATGCTGGTGCAGTAGTTGATGGTTGTATGGTTGCAGTTGTTGTTGATGGAGTGGTTGTAGTTGTAGGTGCAGGCGTTGATCGTTGAGTTGTAGAAGTTGGTGCAGTAGTTGTTAGTTGGTGGGTTGTAGTTGTTAGAATTGTTGTAGGTTCAGTTTTTGTTTGTTGAGATGTAGATGTTGGTGCAGTAGTTGATGGTTGTATGGTTGCAGTTGTTGTTGATGGTGTGGTTGTAGTTGTTGGAACTCTTGTAGTTGTAGGTGCAGGCGTTGTTGGTTGAGTTGTAGAAGTTGGTGGAGTAGTTGTTAGTTGGTGGGTTGTAGTTGTTAGAATTGTTGTAGGTTCAGTTGTTGTTTGTTGAGATGTAGATGTTGGTGCAGTAATTGATGGTTGTATGGTTGCAGTTGTTGTTGGTGGTGTGGTTGTAGTTGTTGGATCTGTTGTAGTTGTAGGTGGAGGCATTGTTGGTTGAGTTGTAGTAGGTGGTGCAGTAGTTGTTAGTTGGTGGGTTGTAGTTGTTAGAATTGTTGTAGGTTCAGTAGTTGTTTGTTGAGATGTAGATGTTGGTGCAGTAGTTGATGGTTGTATGGTTGCAGTTGTTGTTGGTGGTGTGATTGTAGTTGTTGGATCTGTTGTAGTTGTAGGTGCAGGCATTGTTGGTTGAGTTGTAGAAGTTGGTGCAGTAGTTGTTAGTTGGTGGGTTGTACTTGTTAGAATTGTTGTAGGTTCAGTTGTTGTTTGTTGAGATGTAGATGTTGGTGCAGTAGTTGATGGTTGTATGGTTGCAGTTGTTGTTGGTGGTGTGGTTGTAGTTGTTGGATCTGTTGTAGTTGTAGGTGCATTCGTTGTTGGTTGAGTTGTAGAAGTTGGTGCAGTAGTTGTTAGTTGGTGGGTTGTAGTTGTTAGAATTGTTGTAGGTTCAGTTGTTGTTTGTTGAGATGTAGATATTGGTGCAGTAGTTGATGGTTGTATAGTAGTTGTTAGTTGGTGGGTTGTAGTTGTTAGAATTGTTGTAGGTTCAGTTGTTGTTTGTTGAGATGTAGATGTTGGTGCAGTAGTTGATGGTTGTATGGTTGCAGTTGTTGTTGATGGATTGGTTGTAGTTGTTGGAACTGTTGTAGTTGTAGGTGCAGGCGTTGATCGTTGAGTTGTAGAAGTTGGTGCAGTAGTTGTTAGTTGGTGGGTTGTAGTTGTTAGAATTGTTGTAGGTTCAGTTGTTGTTGTTTGTTGAGATGTAGATGTTGGTGCAGTAGTTGATGGTTGTATGGTTGCAGTTGTTGTTGATGGTGTGGTTGTAGTTGTAGGTGCAGGTGTTGTTGGTTGAGTTGTAGAAGTTGGTGCAGTAGTTGTTAGTTGGTGGGTTGTAGTTGTTAGAATTGTTGTAGGTTCAGTAGTTGTTGTTTGTTGAGATGTAGATGTTGGTGCAGTAGTTGATGTTTGTATGGTTGCAGTTGTTGTTGGTGGTGTGGTTGTAGTTGTTGGATCTGTTGTAGTTGTAGGTGTATTCGTTGTTGGTTGAGTTGTAGAAGTTGGTGCAGTAGTTGTTAGTTGGTGGGTTGTAGTTGTTAGAATTGTTGTAGGTTCAGTTGTTGTTTGTTGAGATGGAGATATTGGTGCAGTAGTTGATGGTTGTATAGTAGTTGTTAGTTGGTGGGTTGTAGTTGTTAGAATTGTTGTAGGTTCAGTTGTTGTTTGTTGAGATGTAGATGTTGGTGCAGTAGTTGATGGTTGTATGGTTGCAGTTGTTGTTGATGGAGTGGTTGTAGTTGTAGGTGCAGGCGTTGATCGTTGAGTTGTAGAAGTTGGTGCAGTAGTTGTTAGTTGGTGGGTTGTAGTTGTTAGAATTGTTGTAGGTTCAGTTTTTGTTTGTTGAGATGTAGATGTTGGTGCAGTAGTTGATGGTTGTATGGTTGCAGTTGTTGTTGATGGTGTGGTTGTAGTTGTTGGAACTCTTGTAGTTGTAGGTGCAGGCGTTGTTGGTTGAGTTGTAGAAGTTGGTGGAGTAGTTGTTAGTTGGTGGGTTGTAGTTGTTAGAATTGTTGTAGGTTCAGTTGTTGTTTGTTGAGATGTAGATGTTGGTGCAGTAATTGATGGTTGTATGGTTGCAGTTGTTGTTGGTGGTGTGGTTGTAGTTGTTGGATCTGTTGTAGTTGTAGGTGGAGGCGTTGTTGGTTGAGTTGTAGTAGGTGGTGCAGTAGTTGTTAGTTGGTGGGTTTTAGTTGTTAGAATTGTTGTAGGTTCAGTAGTTGTTTGTTGAGATGTAGATGTTGGTGCAGTAGTTGATGGTTGTATGGTTGCAGTTGTTGTTGGTGGTGTGGTTGTAGTTGTTGGATCTGTTGTAGTTGTAGGTGCAGGCATTGTTGGTTGAGTTGTAGAAGTTGGTGCAGTAGTTGTTAGTTGGTGGGTTGTACTTGTTAGAATTGTTGTAGGTTCAGTTGTTGTTTGTTGAGATGTAGATGTTGGTGCAGTAGTTGATGGTTGTATGGTTGCAGTTGTTGTTGGTGGTGTGGTTGTAGTTGTTGGATCTGTTGTAGTTGTAGGTGCATTCGTTGTTGGTTGAGTTGTAGAAGTTGGTGCAGTAGTTGTTAGTTGGTGGGTTGTAGTTGTTAGAATTGTTGTAGGTTCAGTTGTTGTTTGTTGAGATGTAGATATTGGTGCAGTAGTTGATGGTTGTATAGTAGTTGTTAGTTGGTGGGTTGTAGTTGTTAGAATTGTTGTAGGTTCAGTTGTTGTTTGTTGAGATGTAGATGCTGGTGCAGTAGTTGATGGTTGTATGGTTGCAGTTGTTGTTGATGGAGTGGTTGTAGTTGTAGGTGCAGGCGTTGATCGTTGAGTTGTAGAAGTTGGTGCAGTAGTTGTTAGTTGGTGGGTTGTAGTTGTTAGAATTGTTGTAGGTTCAGTTGTTGTTTGTTGAGATGTAGATGTTGGTGCAGTAATTGATGGTTGTATGGTTGCAGTTGTTGTTGGTGGTGTGGTTGTAGTTGTTGGATCTGTTGTAGTTGTAGGTGGAGGCATTGTTGGTTGAGTTGTAGTAGGTGGTGCAGTAGTTGTTAGTTGGTGGGTTGTAGTTGTTAGAATTGTTGTAGGTTCAGTAGTTGTTTGTTGAGATGTAGATGTTGGTGCAGTAGTTGATGGTTGTATGGTTGCAGTTGTTGTTGGTGGTGTGGTTGTAGTTGTTGGATCTGTTGTAGTTGTAGGTGCAGGCATTGTTGGTTGAGTTGTAGAAGTTGGTGCAGTAGTTGTTAGTTGGTGGGTTGTACTTGTTAGAATTGTTGTAGGTTCAGTTGTTGTTTGTTGAGATGTAGATGTTGGCGCAGTAGTTGATGGTTGTATGGTTGCAGTTGTTGTTGGTGGTGTGGTTGTAGTTGTTGGATCTGTTGTAGTTGTAGGTGCATTCGTTGTTGGTTGAGTTGTAGAAGTTGGTGCAGTAGTTGTAAGTTGGTGGGTTGTAGTTGTTAGAATTGTTGTAGGTTCAGTTGTTGTTTGTTGAGATGTAGATATTGGTGCAGTAGTTGATGGTTGTATAGTAGTTGTTAGTTGGTGGGTTGTAGTTGTTAGAATTGTTGTAGGTTCAGTTGTTGTTTGTTGAGATGTAGATGTTGGTGCAGTAGTTGATGGTTGTATGGTTGCAGTTGTTGTTGATGGAGTGGTTGTAGTTGTAGGTGCAGGCGTTGATCGTTGAGTTGTAGTAGGTGGTGCAGTAGTTGTTAGTTGGTGGGTTGTAGTTGTTAGAATTGTTGTAGGTTCAGTAGTTGTTTGTTGAGATGTAGATGTTGGTGCAGTAGTTGATGGTTGTATGGTTGCAGTTGTTGTTGGTGGTGTGGTTGTAGTTGTTGGATCTGTTGTAGTTGTAGGTGCAGGCATTGTTGGTTGAGTTGTAGAAGTTGGTGCAGTAGTTGTTAGTTGGTGGGTTGTAGTTGTTAGAATTGTTGTAGGTTCAGTTGTTGTTTGTTGAGATGTAGATGCTGGTGCAGTAGTTGATGGTTGTATGGTTGCAGTTGTTGTTGATGGTGTGGTTGTAGTTGTAGGTGCAGGCGTTGTTGGTTGAGTTGTAGAAGTTGGTGGAGTAGTTGTTAGTTGGTGGGTTGTAGTTGTTAGAATTGTTGTAGGTTCAGTTGTTGTTTGTTGAGATGTAGATATTGGTGCAGTAGTTGATGGTTGTATAGTAGTTGTTAGTTGGTGGGTTGTAGTTGTTAGAATTGTTGTAGGTTCAGTTGTTGTTTGTTGAGATGTAGATGTTGGTGCAGTAGTTGATGGTTGTATGGTTGCAGTTGTTGTTGGTGGTGTGGTTGTAGTTGTTGGAACTGTTGTAGTTGTAGGTTCAGGCGTTGTTGGTTGAGTTGTAGAAGTTGGTGCAGTAGTTGTTAGTTGGTGGGTTGTAGTTGTTAGAATTGTTGTAGGTTCAGTAGTTGTTTGTTGAGATGTAGATGTTTGTGCAGTAGTTGATGGTTGTATGGTTGCAGTTGTTGTTGTTGGTGGTGTGGTTGTAGTTGTTGGATCTGTTGTAGTTGTAGGTGCATTCGTTGTTGGTTGAGTTGTAGAAGTTGGTGCAGTAGTTGTTAGTTGGTGGGTTGTAGTTGTTAGAATTGTTGTAGGTTCAGTTGTTGTTTGTTGAGATGTAGATGTTGGTGCAGTAGTTGATGGTTGTATGTTTGCAGTTGTTGTTGGTGGTGTGGTTGTAGTTGTTGGATCTGTTGTAGTTGTAGGTGGAGGCGTTGTTGGTTGAGTTGTAGTAGTTGGTGCAGTAGTTGTTAGTTGGTGGGTTGTAGTTGTTAGAATTGTTGTAGGTTCAGTTGTTGTTTGTTGAGATGTAGATGTTGGTGCAGTAGTTGATGGTTGTATGGTTGCAGTTGTTGTTGATGGTGTGGTTGTAGTTGTAGGTGCAGGCGTTGTTGGTTGAGTTGTAGAAGTTGGTGCAGTAGTTGTTAGTTGGTTGGTTGTAGTTTTTAGAATTGTTGTAGGTTCAGTTGTTGTTTGTTGAGATGTAGATGCTGGTGCAGTAGTTGATGGTTGTATGGTTGCAGTTGTTGTTGGTGGTGTGGTTGAAGTTGTTGGATCTGTTGTAGTTGTAGGTGCAGGCATTGTTGGTTGAGTTGTAGAAGTTGGTGCAGTAGTTGGTAGTTGGTGGGTTGTAGTTGTTAGAATTGTTGTAGGTTCAGTAGTTGTTTGTTGAGATGTAGATGTTGGTGCAGTTGTTGATGGTTGTATGGTTGCAGTTGTTGTTGGTGGTGTGGTTGTAGTTGTTGGATCTGTTGTAGTTGTAGGTGCATTCGCTGTTGATTGAGTTGTAGAAGTTGGTGCAGTAGTTGTTAGTTGGTGGGTTGTAGTTGTTAGAATTGTTGTAGGTTCAGTTGTTGATTGTTGAGATGTAGATGTTGGTGCAGTAGTTGATGGTTGTATGGTTGCAGTTGTTGTTGGTGGTGTGGTTGTAGTTGTTGGATCTGTTGTAGTTGTAGGTGCAGGCGTTGTTGGTTGAGTTGTAGAAGTTGGTGGAGTAGTTGTTAGTTGGTGGGTTGTAGTTGTTAGAATTGTTGTAGGTTCAGTTGTTGTTTGTTGAGATGTAGATGTTGGTGCAGTAATTGATGGTTGTATGGTTGCAGTTGTTGTTGGTGGTGTGGTTGTAGTTGTTGGATCTGTTGTAGTTGTAGGTGGAGGCGTTGTTGGTTGAGTTGTAGTAGGTGGTGCAGTAGTTGTTAGTTGGTGGGTTGTAGTTGTTAGAATTGTTGTAGGTTCAGTAGTTGTTTGTTGAGATGTAGATGTTGGTGCAGTAGTTGATGGTTGTATGGTTGCAGTTGTTGTTGGTGGTGTGGTTGTAGTTGTTGGATCTGTTGTAGTTGTAGGTGCATTCGTTGTTGGTTGAGTTGTAGTAGTTGGTGCAGTAGTTGTTAGTTGGTGGGTTGTAGTTGTTAGAATTGTTGTAGGTTCAGTTGTTGTTTGTTGAGATGTAGATATTGGTGCAGTAGTTGATGGTTGTATAGTAGTTGTTAGTTGGTGGGTTGTAGTTGTTAGAATTGTTGTAGGTTCAGTTGTTGTTTGTTGAGATGTAGATGTTGGTGCAGTAGTTGATGGTTGTATGGTTGCAGTTGTTGTTGGTGGTGTGGTTGTAGTTGTTGGAACTGTTGTAGTTGTAGGTTCAGGCGTTGTTGGTTGAGTTGTAGAAGTTGGTGCAGTAGTTGTTAGTTGGTGGGTTGTAGTTGTTAGAATTGTTGTAGGTTCAGTAGTTGTTTGTTGAGATGTAGATGTTTGTGCAGTAGTTGATGGTTGTATGGTTGCAGTTGTTGTTGGTGGTGTGGTTGTAGTTGTTGGATCTGTTGTAGGTGCATTCGTTGTTGGTTGAGTTGTAGAAGTTGGTGCAGTAGTTGTTAGTTGGTGGGTTGTAGTTGTTAGAATTGTTGTAGGTTCAGTTGTTGTTTGTTGAGATGTAGATGTTGGTGCAGTAGTTGATGGTTGTATGGTTGCAGTTGTTGTTGATGGTGTGGTTGTAGTTGTAGGTGCAGGCGTTGTTGGTTGAGTTGTAGAAGTTGGTGCAGTAGTTGTTAGTTGGTTGGTTGTAGTTTTTAGAATTGTTGTAGGTTCAGTTGTTGTTTGTTGAGATGTAGATGCTGGTGCAGTAGTTGATGGTTGTATGGTTGCAGTTGTTGTTGGTGGTGTGGTTGAAGTTGTTGGATCTGTTGTAGTTGTAGGTGCAGGCATTGTTGGTTGAGTTGTAGAAGTTGGTGCAGTAGTTGTTAGTTGGTGGGTTGTAGTTGTTAGAATTGTTGTAGGTTCAGTAGTTGTTTGTTGAGATGTAGATGTTGGTGCAGTTGTTGATGGTTGTATGGTTGCAGTTGTTGTTGGTGGTGTGGTTGTAGTTGTTGGATCTGTTGTAGTTGTAGGTGCATTCGCTGTTGATTGAGTTGTAGAAGTTGGTGCAGTAGTTGTTAGTTGGTGGGTTGTAGTTGTTAGAATTGTTGTAGGTTCAGTTGTTGATTGTTGAGATGTAGATGTTGGTGCAGTAGTTGATGGTTGTATGGTTGCAGTTGTTGTTGGTGGTGTGGTTGTAGTTGTTGGATCTGTTGTAGTTGTAGGTGCAGGCGTTGTTGGTTGAGTTGTAGAAGTTGGTGCAGTAGTTGTTAGTTGGTGGGTTGTAGTTGTTAGAATTGTTGTAGGTTCAGTTGTTGTTTGTTGAGATGTAGATGTTGGTGCAGTAGTTGATGGTTGTATGGTTGCAGTTGTTGTTGATGGTGTGGTTGTAGTTGTTGGAACTGTTGTAGTTGTAGGTGCAGACATTATTGGTTGAGATGTAGAAGTTGGTGCAGTAGTTGTTAGTTGGTGGGTTGTTGTTGGTGTTGTTGTAGGATCTGATTTTGTAGGTGCAGGTGTTGTTTCTTGAGTTGTAGATGTTAGTGCAGTAGTTGCTCGTATTGTGGTTGTATTTGTTGGAAATGTGGTTGTATTTGTTGGAAATGTTGTTGTAAGTGCAGTCGTTGTTTGAGCTGTAGATATGGGATGCATTTTATGCTAGGTTAATTTCACATAATTAATTTTATTAAAATATAAGCTTTTAAAAAGGAAATATATGTAATGAATGCGCTGCTTTTGGAAGAGTTTCCAGTGGCATCGTATGGAGGGAACATACTTTTAATGACAATGAGGATTTCTTTACTTATGATATTTTCGATTTCCATAGGCCCTACTCTATCACAGAAACCACATTCTGAGATAAAAGACAACATTCAAATAAACATGATATGTGATGCACACTTGGCTCTGACTAACATGGAATGGCAAAATAAAACTTCCACGCTGGACATTTTATTTATTAAAATAAACGCTTTAATCTGATGATGTAAGATTGTGTTTTACACTTAAAAAAGAAAATTCTTAACCACTTTATGTTGCTGTAGTTGCTGGGAGCCGGGTCATGTCCGATATCTGTGCCCGGTAATGGAGATGAATCTAAAAGCTAATCAGTTCACCCAGGTCCCTTTTGGACACCACCTTTCACCGTCACAATGTACAGAGGTTGCCAGGTTGCAAAAGGATTTTTCAGCAGTGTTCTCACCTCTCCCCGGCCACACTAATCTCATTGAACACCACATCGAGACAACCCCCAGGGTAGTGGTATGTAGTCGTCCCTAACTCCTACCCGTACACATTAAATAGTACAGGAAGAATTAAAGACCATGCTCGATATGGGGTTAATAGAAGAATCCCACAGTGATTGTGCCAGCCCGGTGTTTCTGGTGCCTAAGAGCGATGGCTAGGTCCGGTTCTGTGTGTATTTTATAGCATATCCAATTCCTTGTATTGACAAACTGCTCAATCGGTTGGGTACGGCTCGCTTTTATTCGACACTGGATTTAAAAAAGGGTTATTGGCAGATCCCCTTAATACCAATGTTCTGTGAAAAAAAGGCTTCTCCACACAGTTTGGGTTACACCAATTTATGATGCTTCCGTTTGGGTTGTTTGGGGCACTGGCTATGTTTTAGCATCTTATGGACAGGGTCCTCAGACTGCACACTGTGTATGCTGCTATCTACGTATTTGGATGACATAATTATTTACAGTAATACAGTAAAGATTGGCAGTGGCACATGCAGCATCTGGGGGGTGTTTTGAGGTCGCCGCGATAAGCGGGGCTCACAGAAAATCCAAAGAAGTGCACAATTGGGCAGGTGGAGGTACGGGATACTTGGGTCATGGGCAGGTGCAGCACCATATTGATAAAACCGCAGCGATTGCAACCTGCCCGAGACCCAAGACCAAAGAAGAGGTGAGACAGTTCCCGGGGCTGGCTATTATCGAATGTTTGTGCCTAATTTTTTGGATATCACCAGCCCGCTGAATGATCTCACTAGAAAGGGCGCTCCAGACCTAGTCCAGTGGACGGAGCTGTGCCAACAAGCATTCCTGCAGGTAAAAGCCGCACTTTGTGGCGGCAGCTTCTGCATTCCCCTGACTTTTCTCACCCTTTTGTTTAGCAGACACATTGGACAGGAGGTTGGGTGCTGTACTGTGGTGGAGGGGGAGGAGCGCCCAGTATTGTACATTAGTTGGAAACTCTCTATGAGAGAGACTAAGAACAGCACCATAGAGAAGGTGTGCTTGGCCATCAAGTGGGCGGTCCTCACTATCCACTACTATTTGTTGGGACAAGCATTCACCCTCTGTTCAGACCATTCCCTACTCCAGTGGCTCAACCGAATTAAGAATGCCAAATCACCAGTTGGTATCTGGCACTCCAGCCATTTAATTTCAAGGTGGTCTACAGGTGGTGGGGGTATGTCGATGCAAGGTCATGGTCGAGCATTTGTCTGGAAAGAGAGTAAGCGGAAAAGGTTCCCACCTGAGATGAATTGCTGGTAATTGCTTGTTTCTGTGTTCACAGTGAGAGATGGGGGAAATAAAAGGACCAGTCCTCAGAGTGTGTGTGAGAGAGAGCCCAGATTACAAGCTGTTTGTGTGTGTTGGCTGATGCATTTTGAGAATTTAAGTTTATGAAGCTTCATAAATGGCATTCCTGGGTTGGAAGACTTCCTCATTCCTTTGAACTTGTTACAGAGAGTTTAAAGGCTTTGCTTAGAGATTGCTTATAGGGATAAAATGAATCTTACTAATGGATCAGAATATAACGACTGATATGATTTTTTGTATGTTTTACTCACTCTTTGTCTGTTTCTGAGGGAATTAAAAAAGGCACAATGTTCTTGCTCTGGCCATTTTGGCATTACAAGCTCCATCCATGTGTTGAAACAGATCAGACCAGTTTTAACTGTAATTCAATGACACAAAAGTTGCCACAAAAGCTTATAAATGTACATTTTTGAAACCAAGTACAAAAAAATTTGTGAAACTAAAACTAAATTCACAAAATGTTTTATCTTACCACTAGGAGTTTTCTAAAGAGTTCCTACAGCTATTCGTCAGCGAAGACAGACAGTGATATACATACGTATGTATGTATGTATGCATGCAAAAATTACAGCCCAGCACTGAATAGAGGTGTTTGCTGTATATTTGTGAGATATTTTTTAGGAAAGTGCATCTAAATGAATTCGCAGCCATAAGAATATGGTGCCAAGTATAGATCACTATAGTACTCTCCCATGCAATGTGTAATACACAGGCATAATTATAACTGGTATTATTGAGTGAATTTACTTTTCTTGACACACACAGAATAACTTGCATATACAGTTTTGTCTGTCATGCATTTTTGTTGTGTATTTCCTTGTCAGTTTGTTTGGAAATGCAGTAAGCATTTAGAAATTTAAGATAGTGTTACAAAAGAAGCACAATTCATATTATTAAACAGAAGCAAAGGCTACCTCCCTTTGCAGAAAGTAGCTTTAATATTGAATTTAATGCTTTGTGATGTTTTTATAGGTGAAGTGTTTGATTTCTGCACTACTAAATGGAATTGTTTTAAAAAATGATTACTGAAGACTCCCTCTGGTCAGTCTAAATAGAACACTTTAGAAATACCTATCCCAGACTCTTTAGTGTTACATGTCATAAATAGTGTAATACAATACAGGATATCAGTCTTATAAAGTGCTGTTCTTCTGATATGGAATCAGTTTATCGACTTCCTTTTATCTATTTCCAGTGTAGTTTATTTAGAATCTCCCGCAATCAAATCAAGTTGCGCCAGTTTCCTACACTACACTGTCCTATTTATCTTGTATATTTTGACTTTTACTTTCATTCACACCTGTGATTTCAGATAACCCAAGATAAACTTAGTTGTGCATTATGTAATGTGTATAAAAACCTTTAACACTTGTTTACTGCATAATCTAGATTGATTTATTTGGAGAAGCAAGCACAGTGAATCTTTAATTATTTGTATCATAGCACTTGCATCTGTAAATTATTTTACTTGTATCCAAGTTGCCCAAGACTCAATAAATCTATGCTGTTTGAACACTTATTTAGGCCATTTTAATATAATTTATTTTTATTATATTTTATAACATATTTTATAAAAAGTCTACTGCATAGGATGTTACTGTGCTTCCTTGCTCAAGCATCCAATGTAAGCTTCCTCCATCCTTGCCTGCTCACAATGTATTTAGAGAATTGATACTTCATGATGGCAGACTTTGATCGGTTTCCGGGTCACGGACATGAGGATGGAGGAACAAGGAAACTTGGCTGACAAATTTTAATGCAAAGCAACAAGCTTTATCACATTTAACACTGTCAGCATTGCTGTGCTCATTTGCTGGAATAAAATAATGCAACAATGAGTGTGAGCTTGAAGTGAGAACAAATGCAAGTGAAAATTATTTGGCTGCACTAGCGCGAGTAACAGGAGGGAACAAGATGCTGTCAGTAGCTGACGCCATGAGAGCTCCTATCAGGAGTGATGGCCCTTATGGAATCCCAACCAATTACATTGTCATATGTCGCTTCACCTTGCATGCATGCATCATCATGAGCAAATAAACTGGAGGGAGTGGAGCCATCTCTTGGTCCATTAACAGTGAAAAATCAGTAGTGTGGCAAGGGTATGTGGCGTCTACATCCCTCATTTCAAGGAACCAGGGTCTCATAACTGAGACGTTCCCTTTCAAGTCTGCCACTCGTCACTGCATCAGTAGCTGATGCTATGGGAATAGTATTGTATACCATAACACTGTGCTACTGATTCACAAGCACTAGAGCAATGCCCACTGGCTGATAAGGTAGTATAAAAGCATTGAAATAGGCACTTCATATTTAAGCAATATCACATGAGCAAGAGTGCGATTATGGCCCTACATCAGCACTGCTGTGATTCGGCCGCATGCCATAGGTAATCACAGCAGTGCTGATTTGGGGCCATATAGCATGATTGTGTGATATTGCTTAAATATACAACAGTTCAATTAAGAAGTAAATTAAAAAAAATTAGGAAAAACTGAGTACGGTCATAAAAACGCATTTGTGCATGGAACTACTTTATTACACGACGGACCAGAATCTGCCGTTGCTGGTTCAAACCAAGTGATGCGTCCAAGCTTCCGTTAGTAATTCAAAAATGTCACTTTAGAAATTGTATCACGGCAGTTTCTACCAAGTTATTGGATAAGCAAGGATGTGTGTGAGTGAGAAAGAGAGAGTGACTGAGCATGTGTGATCACCTGTTGCCACACCCAAGCAGAGATGCTGTCAGCTTTCTGGAAATCAGCTTTCTCTGTGGAAAAATAGTGTCCAAGCGGTAAATTTCACGGTAGCCGGTGCGCAAGAGTCTTTCACTATAGAAACTGCAATGTCCTCTGCTATTTTCAACAGTACTTTTTCCTCCAATGTGGAAACTCCAGTAAGCACCTTGAGTTGTGTAATTAATCTGTCTGTTGTGTCTCTCAGCATGCTGAAGTTGTTTGTTTAAAGCCGTTTCCTAGCTTTAGTAATGTAGTGGTAATACGAGCGATCATGTAGTGCTGTTGTATGTAAACAGTGACTGACAGATTCACTTCACATCACCAACTGCTCATATTACACACAAAAATAGTCTTTTGTCACCACATGCTGGCTAACATATATAATGCCAAAAAATTTATGTAAGAGACACTTATACAGCAACTCTTAACACGTATGCACTACTCTTACACTTTAGTTTAGAACAACATGAACACAAACCGAGTGATACACACACAGTGATGCGTCAGAGTGCTGATGGTGTCAGACCATCAGTGCTCATGGAACATCTCTCGTCCAATCAGATTCGAGGACTGGAACTAACTGTTGTATAATAACAAATAGGAAGGGAGATTAAGAAACTTACCTGTGCTGTGATGCCAATCTGGGAAGTGAAAAACAACCCTCCTCCACATTGTAAAGAGAAGTGAGTGAAAACACCAAAGGTCAAAGATCTGCAACACGTACAATGACACTACATTTACATTTATGCATTTGGCAGATGCTTTTATACAAAGTGACTTACGGTGCACTTATTACAGGGACAATCCCCCCAGAGCAACCTGGAGTTAAGTGACTTGCTCAAGGACACAATGGTGGTGGCTATGGGGATTGAACCAGCGACCTTCTGATTGACAGTTATGTGGTTTAGCTCACTACATCACCACCATCATCCACTAGCCAATAGGGTAGTGAAACATTAAGACACCAACCCTCCTTCAGAGTCAAATTTGGTTTCCATTTAACCTGGAAAAGGCGTTAGAGGAAGCCCAGCCTGTTCCAGAAAGATGTCCTCAAAGAACACACTTTTGGCCCAAGGCCAAGAGGAGGCTTTGCACCTGCATCCAACCGGAGACTCCCGAAAGGCTGTGCCCTGTGACTGTGTAATGGGCTAAAGGGCACAAGGTCTCATCTGTTTGGAGAGACTGCCCAGCATGGCTGTTTTTGTCAGAACTGGTCTTGTGAATAATATTTGCATCATTTATTAGAATGTGGCATACATTTGGCTTGCTGCAAACATCAGAACAAACAGTTACAGAACTGTAAACATATTTTTGATAACAACATGCAGTGATGGGAAGAGACAGACATGTTTTTTGGGGACATAGAAGTGCATTCCAGGCTTTGCTAGGAGCTCGAGAGAACTGAAGGATGTTTTCTGCTGGGACGAGAGCCAGATAGCACATTTTTGTGTTTTGGACATGGCCACTGGAGCCTCACTGCTGGCTCAGTCTGCACCTTCAAGGGGAGAACAAGAGACTCAGGGCTGCTCAGCTTCAAGGGACACTGTCCAGGAGAAGAGCCGGCCATGCTACAATGCCTCTGCAAGATGTGCTTGTATGTAACTGATTGCTTCCTGGCCAACTGAAATCTCTCAGTAAAAGCACTCATGGCATCTCAAAAGAGCCCCTGCTGCAACACCGCAGCATCAAGCTATATCCCCTAGCAAGGGGCAGTTCGAGGGTCAGTGAATACTCATGGCGTGGCCCAGAATTGTGTGTATACTGTATGTATGGGGCCATCCTTTAAATAAATATATTTTATAATACATCTGTTAAGTAATCTTGGAACTAATAGGTCCTACTAACTTTTGTCTAAGCCTGAGACAGTCTAAAAGATCTGGGAATGTATTCACAAAGAGTTTTATCTTACCACAAGGAGTTCTCCAAAAAGTTCCTAGCATGGAGTTTTTGCTTAAACCCCATTCACAAAACTGCTAAGAGCAAGTTTTCCTATGAAAATCTTAAGATAAAAGTAAGGCGAAGTTGACCTCGTTGCTATAGGTGATGTCACATTTTATGAGTGCGCCCACAGTGAATCGCTATTTGTCATCGAAGAGAAAAGATCCTTTTAGGGATTTAGATGTCCTCAGGAGGACTTCTAAACTGTTGTGGGTTTTAGCATTAAAATGATTCATGAGTTACACTTAGCTGAACATTTTACGAGTCCTAAAATAAAGAAAAACAAAATAAAACACATTCGTTAAAATCTGTTAAAACAGCCAATGGACAGAGTGGTGGCCAAAAAAATTACTTTCCATGGTTTGGTGAACTTTCATAGATGGTGTGCTGGGACATTGCCCGCTGTTTGTGAACACTCTGGACACAATGGCAATTACAGTTGGTGAGATGTCAGCGCTAACTTATCTTGCTGTTAACCTTGATACGCACCCCTTTTTGAGCATAAACCATGAAAATGAAATACCTGAATTTAAATGGTTGTATTTACTGGATCCTTTGGAGTATGGACACAGTTGTAGTATCTTTTGAAAGACACTTTGGGCTTTATTACAGAATTTATATATTTTGTTATTTTTTTTAAAGTTAGAGAAGCTGAAGTTTTTATAATCTAAAAAAAACAATAATAAAAGTTCCAAGTCAACCCTGAAATACGTTCTCAAAGCCACAAGTCTAAAGAAGTTATTGTGGCAGCAGGGGCATGGACAAGTGTCTGCCTGGAGAGAGTAAGGGTGCTTACACCTGAGCTAAATTATGCCCAACACCTGTTTGTGATTACAGTGAACGCGGGGAGAGCGGCATAAAAGTGCGACATAGCCAGCAGATCGACAGAGATTCTGGATCAGAGAGAGTTCTGTGAACACGAGAGATTATTTTGTAACGCTGAAACCGTATGTGTTAAACTGAAGTTGTCATCAAGTGTGAAAGTGCCAATAAAATACCACTCACTTGAGTTAAAGGAACCCGTTGTCCATGTTCACTAGTGGAGTCCTTACAGTTATGTTTCAGATTTGAAGATGATTTAACAAAAAATTAGGTTCCTGCAGCTTTTTTCTCTGTAAAATCGCTGGAAGTGTACAGAGTAAAATTAAGGCTCCGCTTTTCAAGACGACACAAAATCTGACTGCACTGCTTTGCTATTCTGAATAAAACAACGGCACATTTTTAAAAATAGACTTTGGGTACAGGCTTATTTAGTTTATGAGACTCTAATAAATAAGATCATATACAGTTTTACAACATGAATGCTGCTCAAATTGGATAGTTTGTTGAAAAACGATGATGAAGGGTAATTCTTTAGGCGAGATCTCATGTAAACGATGGAGAATATATCAATATTTCTCAGATTTATCACTTTTATGGACAAAAAGTTTTATTGGATGTTTTTCAATGAACGCTTGTCATGGACAATTGACCAAAGTGTGGCAAACTGGATTCATCTGGTGATCACGTTTTCATAATAAAAGTCCCGTTTTGATATAGCATGTTTTCATTTGTACTCCTGGCACAAATAACTAAATTGCGGTTTCTGGAGCAATGATGAACCCTTAGACCTTTGAAAAGATGTATCATTTGTTAACATTAATTACATTTATAGATGGTAAATTATATTGTAACAACCCGGTATCACGCCAAAGCGTGAAATAGACACGCTGGTCCACTAGCGGATGCGTGTCGGTGTCACGCTTTGCCTCCTCTAGGCGTGTAGGTAGAATACCAGCAGGGGGCAATCATTTCCTCAATGCCAACAACTCTCCGCGCACCAAAGAGTAAGCGATATATTGCGTTCTCCAATTCCGATTAGCAGGATATATATTTTTTCCATTTATAAGCTTATTTTTTTACGTGAGGATCGACCCTGTCGATATAACATCAGCATAGGATACTCGACAACATCAGTGTCGATATTTCAGGATCGAACGCTGCTTTCTGTGAGTCATTTCCATTAACATTATTGACCACAGTAACGTTAACAGCACCACAGATTAAACATCTGTCTCCACAGCCCACACACACATATAACAACGTTAGGCTACAGCAACGTTAGGATTTCTTAATGACAGCACTATAATGAACAAATATGTCCTGAATGTAGTATGTGTAGTAACCCTAAGTAGACTCTGCGCTACAGGACTGTTTTGATCACGCGGACTGGGATATGTTCCGGTCTGCCTCCGATGACGACATCGAGGTTTACGCTGATAGCGTAACGTGTTTCATCAGGAAGTGCGCAGAGGACGTTGTTCCGACAAAAACTATACGGATCTACCCCAACCAGAAACCCTGGGTTAACGGCGATGTTCGCGCGGCACTTACTGCGCGGACCACCGCTTTTAATTCCGGGAACGCGGAGGAGCGTAAACAAGCCAGTTATGCCCTCCGTAACTCCATCAGCACAGCCAAACACCAGTACAGGCACAAAATTGAAGGACAGTTCAACACCACTGACTCCAGAAGTATGTGGCAGGGAATTAACACCATCACGGACTATAAACGGAATAAAAACTCCGCCATGAACACTGCTGCCTCTCTCCCGGACGAGCTTAATACTTTTTATGCTCGTTTCGAGGACAACAACAACACCGCCCTCGCGGAGAGAGCACTCGCGGCCGATACTACAGATGATGGTTCACTCTCCGTCTCTGTTGCGGATGTAACCTGATCCTTTCGACGGGTGAACATTCGCAAAGCCGCGGGTCCAGACGGCATTCCGGGCCGCGTCATCAGAGCATGCGCGAACCAACTGGCTGGTGTTTT
Organism: Moxostoma hubbsi; assembly: GCA_032164185.1. Classification (NCBI taxonomy): domain Eukaryota; kingdom Metazoa; phylum Chordata; class Actinopteri; order Cypriniformes; family Catostomidae; genus Moxostoma; species Moxostoma hubbsi. Next base: position 3,457,996 of record JAVLUX010000052.1, on the reverse strand, counting down.
TACGGACATTTTCAATCTGTCCCTCTCCCTGTCTGTAGTCCCCACATGCTTCAAAACATCAACCATTGTGCCTGTACCGAAGCAAGCCAAAATCACTTGCTTAAATGACTGGCGTCCTGTTGCCCTCACCCCCATCATCAGCAAATGCTTTGAGAGGTTGATCAGAGATCACATCTGCTCTGTTCTGCCCACCTCTTTGGACCCATTGCAGTTTGCCTACCGTAACAACCGCTCCACTGATGATGCCATTGCATCTACAATACACACTGCTCTTTCCCACCTGGAAAAAAGGAACACATATGTGAGAATGCTGTTTGTAGACTACAGCTCAGCATTCAACACCATAGTGCCCTCCAAGCTTGATGAGAAACTCCGGGCTCTGGGCTTAAACAGCTCGCTGTGCAGCTGGATCCTGGATTTCCTGTCAGGCAGACGTCAGGTGGTTAGAATGGGCAGCAACATCTCCTCATCACTGACCCTCAACACTGGAGCCCCGCAGGGCTGTGTTCTCAGCCCACTCCTGTATTCCCTGTACACACATGACTGTGTGGCGACACATAGCTCCAATGCCATCATTAAGTTTGCTGACGATACGACGGTTGTAGGTCTGATCACTGACAATGATGAAACAGCCTACAGAGAGGAGGTGCACACTCTGACGCGCTGGTGTCAGGAGCACAACCTCTCCCTCAACGTCAGTAAAACCAAGGAGCTTGTGGTGGACTTCAGGAAGAAAGACAGAGAGCACAGCCCCATCACCATTAATGGAGCACCGGTGAAGAGAGTCAGCAGCTTCAAGTTCCTCGGTGTCCACATTACTGAGGAACTCACATGGTCCGTCCACACTGAGGCCGTTGTGAAGAAGGCTCACCAGCGCCTCTTCTTCCTGAGACGGCTGAGGAAGTTTGGAATGAACCAACACATCCTCACACGGTTCTACACTAGTACTGTTGAGAGCATCCTGACTGGCTGCATCACCGCCTGGTACGGCAATAGCACCGCCCACAACCGCAAAGACCTGCAAAGGGTGGTGCGAACTGCCAGAAACATCATCGGAGGTGAGCTTCCCTCCCTCCAGGATATATATAACAGACGGTGTGTGAAGAAAGCTCGAAGGATTATCAAAGACTCCAGCCACCCGAGTCATGGGCTGCTCTCACTGCTTCCATCAGGCAGGCGGTATCGCAGCATCAGGACCCGCACCACCCGACTACATGACAGCTTCTTCCCACAAGCAATAAGACTTTTGAACACATGATCTCTCACGATCTACAATCAGCACTGCACTTTATTAATCTTCATTCTGTCAATATATTCTCGCTCCCAATTCAGTTAGTGTATATATATATATACACTCACCTAAAGGATTATTAGGAACACCATACTAATACTGTGTTTGACCCCCCTTTCGCCTTCAGAACTGCCTTAATTCTACGTGGCATTGATTCAACAAGGTGCTGAAAGCATTCTTTAGAAATGTTGGCCCATATTGATAGGATAGCATCTTGCAGTTGATGGAGAATTGTGGGATGTCTTCTGCAGTTGTAGCCCATCCGCCTCAAGGTTGTGCGTGTTGTGGCTTCACAAATGCTTTGCTGCATACCTCGGTTGTAACGAGTGGTTATTTCAGTCAAAGTTGCTCTTCTATCAGCTTGAATCAGTCGGCCCATTCTCCTCTGACCTCTAGCATCAACAAGGCATTTTCGCCCACAGGACTGCCGCATACTGGATGTTTTTCCCTTTTCACACCATTCTTTGTAAACCCTAGAAATGGTTGTGCGTGAAAATGCCAGTAACTGAGCAGATTGTGAAATACTCAGACCGGCCCGTCTGGCACCAACAACCATGCCATGCTCAAAATTGCTTAAATCACCTTTCTTTCCCATTCTGACATTCAGTTTGGAGTTCAGGAGATTGTCTTGACCAGGACCACACCCCTAAATGCATTGAAGCAACTGCCATGTGATTGTTTGATTAGATAATTGCATTAATGAGAAATTGAACAGGTGTTCCTAATAATCCTTTAGGTGAGTGTGTGTATATATATATATATATATATATATATATATATATATATATATATATATTTATACCCTTATCTAGTGTATGTGTATTCTACATTGTGTGTATTGTGTACATTTGATATGTAAATTGTTGTGTAGGTATGTGTACATTTGTTATGTAAATTGTGTTGTGTAAATGTTGTTATTGTAAAGTGGTTTATGTCTCGTCACTGTCATTACTGCAATGTTGCTCGGAACTGCACACAAGAATTTCACCTGCTGTTGCACTCGTGTACACAGTAGTGTGACAATAAAGTGATTTGATTTGATTTGATTTTGAACCCTTTATTGTCACATAGTCACAAGTGAAAGTAACCAGTGAAATTTCCATCATCCTGCCCGTACGAACATACAATATGACAACGGTATCGCTTACTCTTTGGTGCGCGGGAGAGTTGTTGGCATTGAGGAAATGATTGCCCCCTGCTGGTATTGCAACTACACGCGCGCGTGTCATGCATACGCCTAGAGGAGGCAAAGCGTGACACCGACACGTATCCGCTAGTGGACCAGCGTGTCTATTTCACGCTTTGGCGTAATATTGGGTTGATTGTAAATGTAAGCAGAGTGATGTCACTACAGCGTGCGGAGGGATTGCTTATCAACAGGTTAACATTCAAAATAAACTTGATATTCTAGACAACCAGATACCTCAGAATGAGCTTCCCTCTTGCTTGTGAAGTGGGCGGGGTGTTTGACATTGTACCGCAGCAGCATATTAAAGGCAGGTTTTTGGGCAATGCTGCAGAGTTATTGGCCAGATGCTGGGAACGCAGATCGATGTTTGTGCTGCAGCTTGTGGTCCCAGGCTATTGGCCCTGGCCGGCCTTGTAACGAACCCATTACTGGAGGCTGGTTAGAATCCATGTTGCAGAGGTTCTTTATTGTCAATGACAATACACAGTCAAACAATCCAAAGTACTGAACAGAGAGAGAAAGTCAAATTAACAGCAATTCAATAACAGGCAGGCAGTCCAAACAGACGACAAAGCAAAACAATGATCCAAAAGATGTAATCCAGATAAACAGGCAAAAAGGTCATAACATGAGACATAAACAATGGGCAATGGAAAAAGCTTGGTAAGACAGATGAACTGGCAATACTTCGCAAATATGGGTGTGTGAAAGCACTACTTATATATGACAAACAGGAAGTGACATGGCAGGAAACAGGAAGTAACATTGTTCAGAATTCAGGTGAGGGCTCCCTCTGGTGGATGCGAGACCGCTCAACCATTACAGGCCTGTTGATAAACCTGGCTCACACTCTCTTATAGTGGAAAAGCAGCTATTGTGTACAAATTACAGTTTTATAGCCTATTATTGATACGTCAGGTTAGTTTAGAAGATGACAGGCTGTAATTTGGCTGGTAAAGATGCTTATTAGGAAAAAACTCATGACTTAAAGTTTGCAAATTCCTCATACCTGTCTGTTTATTACTCTTTGTTTTCAGGGCTAAATATCTAAATATTTGGAACATTCTGCATCTGGATGGAAGAGCTCAACATGTTTCTCACAATGACAAGGCAGTTTGACCATTCACACACAGCTGCAATCACTAGTCAGGGGTGCTCTTCTTGCATGCGTGCACATTCACAGCAGCTGCAACAAGACAGCATGTGGGTACTGATTTGAGTTAGTATTTGGGGTTCTCAATACTATAGAAAGATCGGTTTCATTCATTTAAATATTTATTGCATAACATTACATTACATTTACTCATTTGGCCTCATTTTTACAAAAGAGGAAAACATAAGCAAATCATCTTAAGGAGACATTTGTACGAAAAGTGCCATACTACAATGTTTCACTAGCATCAGAATAGCATTCAAAACAGATTTAAGTGCAACAAGACTGGTTAAATACTCTTGGAAAAGATGTGTTTTTAGCCTTTTTTGAAGACAGAGAGTGAGTCAGCTTCACGGATGGAGTTGGGAAGGTCATTCCACCAACGTGGTATGATTAAACTGAAAGTCCGGGAAAGTGTTTTGGTGCCTCTTTGTTTTGGTACAACAAGGCGACATTCCTTAGCCGACCGCAGGCTTCTGGCGGGAGTGTAGATCTGCATAAATGTTTTTAGGTATGCTGGAGCAGACCCAGTAACTGTTTTGAATGCCAGCATCAGGGCCTTGAATTTGATATGTGCAAAGAGTGGTGTAACATGTGCTCTCTTTGGTTCATTAAAGACCAGACGTGCTGCTGCATTCTGGATCATTTGCAGAGGTCTAATAGCATATGCAGGAAGGCCTGCAAAGAGAGCGTTACAGTAGTCCAGTCTAGTTATGACAAGTGACTGAACAAGCAGTTGTGTGGCATGTTCAGAGAGGAAAGGTCTTATCTTCCTGATATTGTAGAATGTAAATCTACATGATCTTGCAGTCTTTGAGATGTGGTCTGTGAAATTTAGCATAATATTAAAATACATTTCAGGGCTTTACTAAAATCATTAGAGGTTGAAGCCACGGTAGCCCACCCCTACTGCGCCCATGTCCCCTAGCAGTGTGCTGTAGATAGTTTTATCACGTATGTTGCTCACTCACTCAAGTCGCATAAGTGTATGCATTTTGTTTAAACTGAAAAGGTAGGGTTAGTTGATTGGATGCAATTTATCTGACCTTTAAGGCACAACCGTTTTGGTGTTTCAACACTAGAAGGTGCACAAAAGTATTTTTGAGAGAAACAAAGCTTGTGAGAAATACAATAACTTGGTTTGATTGCTTCTTTAGACTGGGATAATATTAAATGAATGGTAAATCTCAGAATTCTGTTCGCGTACCCCTATCATAAATTTTTTTAGAATTTTTAAAGAGTAACACAGTTTTGGAAACACTGTTGTAAATCAATCTTAAACAATGTGTGCATGTGGCCTATAGAAGTGTTTTCATGCTGCATCTTGCAAATTATAAAACATTATTGTTCAATAGATACAGTTCTTTTTAAAATTATATGGTAGACCCTTGCCTAAATGTAAACCAATGTTGTTTTATTGATGTTCAAGTGTTCACCCAACAACTATTAGAAAAATATAATGATATCACCATTTTAGTTAGGAGGATAAATTCAAAAAATATTCTACTCTGTAAAGTTTTTTTGTAATTTTAACGGGAAAATAAAGTAAAAATGTTATACAAACACACACACACAAAAAAAAGTAAATTGGTGATGTTGGTTAAGTGAAGAATGATATTAAGGTAAGGTAATACATACAGTTTTACTGTAATATATTGTCAACAAAAAACCATAACACACCTGCAGATAATAGGTGCGTAGAAAAAAAAACGACCAAAAAAGATTGGTCGATAATGCACACTATCAGAACTTGCATTTAAAAAACTCTTTATTTAGCAACGTTTCGGTCTCACGACCTTCATCAGGCATACACAGTCTTCAACCTCATCACATTTAAAGCCAAGCAACATGACCACTAAACAAGGCTACACCTGTAACCACTTCGACTAATTGAGGGCACATAATTACCACCACATCACCACATTATCAACGTCATTGTATATAATTACAACAATCATTGAAAACAACAATAAATAAAAGAAAAGAAAAAACAATACAATTTATAACATCACATTAAACAATGCTTCGTCATTCATTCCTCTAGGAGATAAAGTCTGGAGAGTGAAAATCCAAGAGAGTTCTCTGCAGGAGCAATTCAACATCGCCACCTCTAGGTGGCATAATCACTTTTTCAATCCCACAAAACCGTAAAGAGGAAACATCATGATTAAAAGTTAAAAAATGAGCCGCAACTGGATAATTTGTATCTTTTCTTCTGATCGAACTTTTATGTTCACTAATTCTTTGCTTCAATTGACGTGACATTTTTCCCACATATCCTAAAACCACAAGGACACCGAATCAAATAAATAACATGAGTAGAAACACAAGTGATCACAGATTTGATTTTATATTTTTTACCAGTTCTTGGATGACAGAAAACAGATGTTTTAAATGTATTGTTACATTGGGCACAATTCCCACAACGATAATTCCCATTTTTTATAGGACTAAGTAAACTCAGATGCACGAGGACTATCACTTTGAAAGCGAGCATGTACCAAACAATCCTTTAAATTCCTAGCACGTTTATGCACAATCAAAGGAGGATGTCGATAAATGTTGCTCAACTCGGGATCCGAAGCCAACAAATGCCAATGTTTTTTGAAAATAGATTTGATCATATGAGACTTATGTGAATGAGTCGTAATACAAGTGAAAGAATATTTTCTTGCTTTTAGTCTTCTTTTTCAACAATTCTAACCACGTCTTTTTTAGAGATGTATTAAATGCTTCATAAACCCATTCTAAAGGGTAACCTATATTCAAGAATTTATTTTTCATAATATTCGATTTTTCAATAAAATCAGAATCAGAATGACAAATTCTCCTCAGTCTGTAGAACTGACTCTTAGGCAATCCTTTTTTTAAGAAAGTCGGATGAAAACTAGTAGCAAGTAAGAGTGTGTTACGATCAGTTTCTTTTGTAAACAAAGTTGTAATTAAGTTGCCTTCATTTTTTTGTACCCACATATCAAGGAAATGTACTTTTGAAGAATTAATTTCGGTAGTAAATTCCAAGTCGTCAACTAAGTTATTCAAAAAGGACACAAATTCTCGAGCCTCATCTTGATCTCCTGAAAAAACACAAAATAGGTCTAATCGGATGTTGACAATACAAAAATTTAAAGTCCGATTGAGATATCCAACCTAATGTTTTAGCATTTGTTAAAAAAGCCAATATTTAAGATAGATAAGTATCTGTGGGATCTTTTAGAAGTTTTTGTAAAACTTTTTATTCTGTAATTGTGTAATATATTGTAAAAATTAAGTTTGTTTAAATAACCTTATTAAAGATGCACTTTTTGTCTTTGTGTCATCTTGGATTTACCTATAGGTGTGGATGCAGTTTCGGATGCCATTGCAGAAATGTTGTTTATTTTAATAAAAGTGAAATTGCCAAATAACAGGGCTGTGGCAGACAAGCCTCTCGACCGTCAGTAAAGGAGGAAGCAGGAACTGGATTGACACTCAACAAGACTTTAATTACCACTTGAAACACTGAACTGAAAACTATCTCTCTCCCGCTGATTGGGTTGCTCAACACCAGGCACGCACACTCACAGCCCGGCTACGCCCTCCTCCTCGTCACATACCCCACTGCCCGATTCAGGACAGGGAAAGCTCCGGAAAAAGGGGTGAGTGAGAGAGAGAGAGAGAGAGAGAGAGAAATGGTTTCCGACCATCCTCTTTTTGGTCCTCGGTCAGCTGGGTAACGGTTTTCCGCAACGCCAGGCGATGACACTTGACATCGCCTCCACCCTCTAGCGACAGGCAGCATCTCCTCCTCTCCCTGGCAGACGACATCGGCTCCTTCGTCTCCTGGCGTAGGCAGCAGGCTCCTCCACCTTCAGGTGAACCGCTCCAGTTCCACCGCATCAAACATCCTCGGCGTCGCAAACCTCTTTCAGCACCAAAGTATCTCTGACGGCATGTCTTCCTCCAGTCCCGGATTTCGGCACCAGTGTGGCAGACAAGCCACACACACAGCTCTGTGTGTGTGTCTCTCTCTTCCCAGCACTCCCAACTCTTATCTCTCTCCCACTGATTGGGCCGCTCAGCACCAGGCACGCACACTCAAAGCCTGGCCACGACCTCCTCCTCGTCACAAGAACGTTACTTAAATTAAGCGAGTAGTATTCGGCATGTGGCTGGTCACGGACCCTCTCCATGTAGAATAAAACAGCTTTTTATAAGTTTACTGATATGACTGAAGTCTTCATTTTAATGCGAGTGCTCATGATTTCCTTCATATATTGCAAAATCACAATTCAAGTCTGTAACTTTTTTAATGAGGAAAAAATTACCGAGTGCACCTTTAATTTTGAGTTTCTGCAAAACTGTAAAATATACTGGCACAAAAATGACATCCTATCATGCCTAAACATTTTCACGATCATTTTTACAGTAAAGTTCTTGTATCCACAGCTGCCAGTTTTTCACAGACATGATAAACCATTTGGATTCCTGTGGGACTTATTATTATTATTTTCGATTTTATATTTGTATGCGTGTAGGCCTCTTACCTGTAAGTCTTGATATGCTGATCAGTAAAACCAATCCAGTGTGCAAAATAAATTGAAACATCTTCCCAGTGTGCAATAAGATTATCAAAATAATGATCTCTATGTGGATCTCAGAGGAGCAACCTCAGCGTGATTCATTTAATCTGATGTAGGTCTGAAATGCTTTGACATCAGGCTATTACTGCATTAAACCGCATTAAACATCAGGCTCTTACTGTCTGTCATTAAACTCCACCCACCCTTTAAGAAATACTAATACAACAGGTTCCTAAAGTGGATCACTGGAGTTTAATGAGATGAAAGATTTTTACATCCCGCTCTCATGTTTTACTCATAATAACTGGTGAAATAACTAGTTAGCCAAATCTGACAATATGCTCAATTAAGACAATAAATAAATAAACAGTATTTAAATTATAAAAAATACTTTTCTGATAAGTGTAATTTGAACAGAGCGGTCATACATTTTATAAGGTGCCAGGACATTAATTTAAAGCTTCAATTGCCCTGATGGTAGAAGAATATGTTACTATGTAATTCAGGTATGGGTTGTTCATCTATCCAGACAAAAATGTACACAGAAATGTTCTGCTAATTTTTCATAAATAAGACCCTATGATTTGGATTAAACATAAAATAAAAAAAAATAAGTTAAATTAAATTACATTTTGTATTTGATAGTTCAGGTTGTGTTTTTTCATTATTTTTAAATGTTTAGTTGCAGTGGAGTGTAGAAACCTGTTAATCTCCAGTTTATTTCCTGTTTTCACTTTGATACAAAATAAGAGTTTGAGGTGTGTCTTTGATACAATACAATGATACTGAGTCACCGGATTCCTGCCATGCCAACAGTTCATTTTAGCCTTGAAATTGTTTTGAATGATTTGCTACAGTGTATACAAAACAATATCACCATGTCAGTGATAATGACAGATGATATATGTAGAGAGAGACTATTGTTATGTGTTATAATATTTGTTTATTTTAAAACACTTCCTTGTGTTTACAGATTTACGGAAAGTACATTCATTTGTTCTTATATTTTCTTCTTATTATTATTAATTTATTTATTTGGCTTGGTTTTCAAGTATTACAAATACTTACAAATTACAAACACACACACATATATATATATATATATATATATATATATATATATATATATATATATATATATATATATATATATATATATTTTTTTTTTTTTTACTTTTAATTGACTTTCAAAAACCAGCTTACACCCTGATAAATATTCAATTGAGTAAAACGTGTGACATCTAGCCCAGGTCTCTCATATAGCTGTCTCTGGGTATCTTCTGAGAAATTGAAAACACCTTGATATCTTGATGCTATCTGCTGGCAAGGACTCTAGCTTCTTCATTCTCCATAAACAATAATGAGACTTTTATGGATGGTTATTAGTGGAAATATACATTTCTTACACATTTAACTTTTTTCACATTTACTTTTGCTTTCTAATTTATTTATGTATGTATTTTTTGAGGACCACAAATACACTAATTGCTGCTCATTTGCATATTCATAACCAAATACATTGCAGAAAGAAAAAGTAGCAGCATCCTGAAATCACAAAATAAAATGCAGCTAAATGAATCCTTGTTTCTGATGTACATCCACTTATATGCAGTGGCAACTATGCATGGTTATTAAAAGTTGTGCACCTGTAAATGTTATGAAGATGAAATATTTGGAACATGTATAGTACATGATCTAACAATTTGTTAAGTGTTATGTAACACTGTTTGTTAATTTTATTAACGAAAGTTAATGAAGTTGTAACATGTAGAATTTGGTACTGCCTCTTTGCATTACATAGTGTTTTTTATTTTTAAACGTTCTAATTTGTATTTTTGTCATCATCGGCAGAACCTTTATTTTGTAACCACGAGGAATTTGTGCTTTTATTTTGACATAATCGATGGGACTTTCATTTTGGTCCTTGTTGGAGTCATGCAAACCAAAAGACAGTTATCTGCTCTAATGGTGAAAAGAAAATGTGTAGCGGTGTCACATTCGGTCTCCCTCATGTTTCCTAGGATTCTTATTTTGAAGTGTTTCCCCAGTTATGGTGTAACTGTAATAAAACAATTATATTTTTGGCAAATACCAATGCAGTATAATTCAAAATGAATCAAAATATTACCAGTATTGCCACACTTGGCTTTCTTTGAAAGCACAGATGCCATCCTAATTCCTTTTCTCCTCCACAGCACCCCCCAGTGGAATCAACTGTAACTGCAAGATTTGGTACGAGGGAAAGTACATTATTCAGTGCTACTCATGGCAGGCAAATGCACAAAGGAAAATCAATTTGCGATATTTGAGTAGTGTTTTTAAGAAGAGACACTAGGGGTCTCTCTTGAGAGCCTTGCGCATCTCTGAACATGAGAAAAGGTCCAGACATACGGGAATAAAGGGAGGGAAATGCGTCTGTTCATTCAGAAATTTTCTTCGGAGCCGACCGGTTGTGTGATCAACAAGCATCGATTCACAAAACTGTTCACCTCATCTCTAAGAGTGTATGCTGTTAGATCTACGGCGGATATCAGCGGCTTTCTCCTTCTCTGAACGGCAGTGCAGCTTTGCCCATGGGTGCTTCGACAGCGCTTAATAAAAGAGCAATTCACAGCGGCGTCCTTTTCAGGAAGCATCTTTATAAAGATACCCTTCCGACCCTGTGTAGTTCCTGGATGTGGTCAAGTTCTCTCCACTCCTGAGAGTCACAGTCGCTGCCTCGTGTGTCTGGGCTGCGATCACACCAAGGCAGCATTTGTGACTGGTTCATGTTCTCACTACGAGAACCTTACCATAGCAATGTTGCGGTCACGGCTTTCTTTCCTAAAAAGGAATGCCACTCCAGCCGCCCCCCACGTCGCTCCTTCTTCCCACAGGATTGAGGACGACCCGGCTGGCGATGGAGGCAATTTGGGGATGGCAGCAGGCTCGGTTTCGCCGGGTACATCCCTATGAACCCCCCGCCCCCGACATGCTCGTTTACTTCCTGTAGCCTCCAGAAAACGTGCAGCTCCGCCTCAACCTGGGCCCAGCTCTCAGCCCCAGCATCAAGCACCCAGCAGGAAGCGCACGCCCCCTACTCACAAACACCTGCCAGGACTCGGAAGGCTCCCAAGCGTGGTAAGCAGACCACTCCATCCCCGGGAGGGCCAGGAGGAGAATCCTCAGTTCAGATTGTTTTCTTTGCTGCACCCCCTTTGGGCTGCGGTACCCACATTCTCAATAAAGGAGCAATTTCCTCTTTCTCTGGGTCATCTGGCCCGCAAATGCCATTCTCACGGCACCCCGGTGCCACATCTCAACAGTCCCAGCACATCGGATGCGGACCCCCCGCCTCCAGAATCACGACTGTTGCCCCCCGGCCGGCCGGTTCTGATGAGTCTAGAGCAGTGGTTCTCAAAGTGTGGTACGCGTACCACTAGTGGTACGCAGACTTCCTCTAGTGGTACGCAGAGGAATCACTGAATTTCGATGACACCGGTGTGAGTAGAACGGTGAGCGCAAGACTTGACCAACTGATAAATTCAAACTGTGCTTTCGCGCGTTGGCTGGCGCTGAGCCAGAGACGTAAGCGCTCAGCGGACTCATATCATTCACAACTATTCAGTGTTTTCATCCACATAATGTTTATTTTAGGTTTCAGACATTTAAATTCACATAAGTGCTAAAAAACACAATATATTTAGAGTTTGTAAAATACACCCTGATGTCTATGGAAGCGGCAATAATATTCCTATCCATTATAATCAGGTTGCAACTAACGCGATAATTATAAAGGTGATGTTTGTAATGGTGATGTTTATAAAGGTAATGCTATAGTATAGCGAACCAATTTGTGAATATTTTGAATAAAAAAAAGAAATAAAAGCAGATCATCAATCATTCAGTGGCTGTGGTCACGTGACAAGAAATGACGCGTCACCATGGAAACAATAAAGCGATGCGTTCTATAACGGTTGCCTTGAAAAACGCACACTTGAGGGCAGGGAATTTTGTGAAAAGGTTAAATATAAATGAATGTTAGGTGGATGATAAAATTATGAAAAGTTCAAAACTGCTATCGTGGCTTCAATCTGGCAAGAGAAGTTCGGATCAGGAGGAGAATGTTTCGAGTACAAGAACTGAAGAGGACGAGAGTGAACCGAGCACAGGTGCTAACAGTGGCAACTTTGATATCGCCGGTGAAGTCCCCAGAGCATCTGCTAGCAGCAGCAAACACTACAAAATAGTGAGAAATTATGACCCAAACTACATCAAATTTGGATTTATTTGGAGCGGGAGAGAGGAAGAGCCCAGGCCGCAGTGTGTGGTATGTGGCAAAGTTCATGAAACCATCACACACACGGCGCTGAAGGACAAGCTAGTGGATTATTAGTGGTGCTTGCAAAGCAACACTATTGTAATCTCACATACTTATTTTTCTTCTTCTTCTTCTTCTTCTTCTTCTTCCGTACAAAACTTCGGCGCGTAACTCGTCCCGCACCTTTTGGCGTAGACCCATGAATGAGGTGTCAAATCGTGCGGCTCATTGAGGAGAGGTGTGCTATGACTTTTATAAGCGATCGGGGGTACGGTGTTTGCCCCAGGGGCAAAAAATTGGGCAAAAAATCCCATTGACTTAACATTGAGCTGAACTTTGACGAGTCATAGCTCAGAGCGAGGATTTCGCAGAGACGTGTGATTTACCACATTTGAAGAGGCTGACAGGCTCTGTGAGAACATACCTCACAATGGGGTAAAACTTTTACCCCTGGGGGGCAGGAGCTGCCCAAAGTTGCCCCAATGTAAGTCAATGGAATTTTTGGCAAAATTTTTTGGTCACAGACCCACGAATGAGGCATCAAATCGTGCGGATTATTTGGGAATGGTGTGCTATGACTTTTATAAGTGATCGGGGGTACGGTATTTGCCCCAGGGGCAAAAAATTGGGCAAAAAATCCCATTGACTTAACATTGCGCCGAACTTTGACGAGTCATAGCTCAGAGCAAGGATTTCACAGAGACGTGTGATTTACCACATTTGAAGAGGCTTACAGGCTCTGTGAGAACATACCTCACAATGGGGTAAAAGTTGCACCCCTTGGGGGCAGGAGCTGCCCAAATTTGCCCCAATGTTAAGTCTATGGTAGATTTTGTATTGAACATAACTCTGGATCACAGTGTCTTAGAGACAAGGGGGCAGGCTCATTTTACTCAGACGACCAATCAGTCTCTCAGGATCATTGTGAAGCTATCAAGCCACGCCCTAGCAACCATTTACAGTACCTTAGCAACAAGTCCCATAGACTTCCATTGAAAGAGATCAAAGGGATTTTTCTGGACTGAATTACCATAGAAACACAAGGGTGGTCTCGTTTGACTTGGGCCAGTAAAACAGCCAATCATGAATCCCCTCAACACTTCCTAGCCCCTCCCTAGCAACCATTTTCGAGCACCTTAGCAACCAATATCCAAAGAGAGATATCTTCCATTCTGAATGTCACAGAGGCATGGGAGTTGGTTTATATCATTCATACTGACAAGCAGCCTTTGGAGATTCATCATTGGCAGCTGCCAAGCCACTCCCTAGCAACAATTTAGAGCACCCTAGCAACCACATTTATTGATTTCAATTACAGTAAGATATCTTCAGATCAGAATGTCCTAGAGACATGATAGTTGCTTTGTTTTAATTGGGTGAGTAATCAGTCTTCAGCTTTCATCATGTGAACTACTTAGCCACGCCCTAGCAACCATTTAAAGCACCCTAGCAACAAAGAACCATTGACATCCATTCAAAATCACTAAGATGTGTATCTTGGGATCAGAATGACGTAGAGACTTCCGGGTTGACTTATTTCACTCAGGATGGCAAGGAGCATTGTTCCCTGTCACCTTGATAACTGCCTAGCAACCAGATGGGGTTACCCTAGCAACCAAGTAACAAATCAAATATCTTTGAACCAGAACATCGTAGAGACATAGGGGTTGAAATATTTCTCACAGGATTGCAAGGGGCCTTATGAGTATCACGTAGGTAACTGCCTAGCAACCAGATGGGGTTACCCTAGCAACCAAGAAAGAAATCGCATATCTCTGCACAAGAAAATCACAGAGACTTCTGGGTTGACTTATTTCACTCAGGATGGCAAGGAGCATTGTTGGCTGTCACCTTGGTAACTGCCTAGCAACCAAATGGGGTTACCCTAGCAACCAAGAAACAAATCATATATCTCTGCACAAGAAAATCACAGAGACTTGCAGGTTGACTTATTTCACTCAGGATGGCAAGGAACATTGTTGGCTGTCACCTTGGTAACTGCCTAGCGACCAGATGGGGTTACACTAGCAACCAAGAAACAAATCACATATCTCTGTACTAGAAAATCACAGAGACTTCTGGGTTGACTTATTTCACTCAGGATGGCAAGGAGCATTGTTGGCTGTCACCTTGGTAACTGCCTAGCAACCAGATGGGGTTACCCTAGCAACCAAGAAACAAATCACATATCTCTGCACAAGAAAATCACAGAGATTTCCGGGTTGACTTATTTCACTCAGGATGGCAAGGAGCATTGTTGGCTTGCCCCTTGTTAACTGCCTAGCAACCAGATGGGGTTACCCTAGCAACCAAGTAACAAATCACATATCTCTCTACTAGAAAATCGTAAAGACTTCCGGGTTGACTTATTTTACTCAGGATGGCAAGTAGCATTGGTGGCTGTCACCTTAGTAACTGCATATCAACCAGATGGGTTTTCCTAGCAACCATGGAACAACACCAATATCTTTGCACCAGAACATCCTACTGTCATGGGGGTGGCCTCTTTCAACTTTGGGCAGTAGGTGGGACATTATGGTAAGAAATTTTGCCACGGCAAGCACCACTCACATTTTCTTCAGGAAATGTACATTCTAGTTAGTGGTGCTTGCAAAGCAACACTATTGTAATCTCACATACTTATTTTTCTTCTTCTTCTTCTTCTTCTTCTTCTTCCGTACAAAACTTCGGCGCGTAACTCGTCCCGCACCTTTTGGCGTAGACCCATGAATGAGGTGTCAAATCGTGCGGCTCATTGAGGAGAGGTGTGCTATGACTTTTATAAGCGATCGGGGGTACGGTGTTTGCCCCAGGGGCAAAAAATTGGGCAAAAAATCCCATTGACTTAACATTGAGCTGAACTTTGACGAGTCATAGCTCAGAGCGAGGATTTCGCAGAGACGTGTGATTTACCACATTTGAAGAGGCTGACAGGCTCTGTGAGAACATACCTCACAATGGGGTAAAACTTTTACCCCTGGGGGGCAGGAGCTGCCCAAAGTTGCCCCAATGTAAGTCAATGGAATTTTTGGCAAAATTTTTTGGTCACAGACCCACGAATGAGGCATCAAATCGTGCGGATTATTTGGGAATGGTGTGCTATGACTTTTATAAGTGATCGGGGGTACGGTATTTGCCCCAGGGGCAAAAAATTGGGCAAAAAATCCCATTGACTTAACATTGCGCCGAACTTTGACGAGTCATAGCTCAGAGCAAGGATTTCACAGAGACGTGTGATTTACCACATTTGAAGAGGCTTACAGGCTCTGTGAGAACATACCTCACAATGGGGTAAAAGTTGCACCCCTTGGGGGCAGGAGCTGCCCAAATTTGCCCCAATGTTAAGTCTATGGTAGATTTTGTATTGAACATAACTCTGGATCACAGTGTCTTAGAGACAAGGGGGCAGGCTCATTTTACTCAGACGACCAATCAGTCTCTCAGGATCATTGTGAAGCTATCAAGCCACGCCCTAGCAACCATTTACAGTACCTTAGCAACAAGTCCCATAGACTTCCATTGAAAGAGATCAAAGGGATTTTTCTGGACTGAATTACCATAGAAACACAAGGGTGGTCTCGTTTGACTTGGGCCAGTAAAACAGCCAATCATGAATCCCCTCAACACTTCCTAGCCCCTCCCTAGCAACCATTTTCGAGCACCTTAGCAACCAATATCCAAAGAGAGATATCTTCCATTCTGAATGTCACAGAGGCATGGGAGTTGGTTTATATCATTCATACTGACAAGCAGCCTTTGGAGATTCATCATTGGCAGCTGCCAAGCCACTCCCTAGCAACAATTTAGAGCACCCTAGCAACCACATTTATTGATTTCAATTACAGTAAGATATCTTCAGATCAGAATGTCCTAGAGACATGATAGTTGCTTTGTTTTAATTGGGTGAGTAATCAGTCTTCAGCTTGCATCATGTGAACTACTTAGCCACGCCCTAGCAACCATTTAAAGCACCCTAGCAACAAAGAACCATTGACATCCATTCAAAATCACTAAGATGTGTATCTTGGGATCAGAATGACGTAGAGACTTCCGGGTTGACTTATTTCACTCAGGATGGCAAGGAGCATTGTTCCCTGTCACCTTGATAACTGCCTAGCAACCAGATGGGGTTACCCTAGCAACCAAGTAACAAATCAAATATCTTTGAACCAGAACATCGTAGAGACATAGGGGTTGAAATATTTCTCACAGGATTGCAAGGGGCCTTATGAGTATCACGTAGGTAACTGCCTAGCAACCAGATGGGGTTACCCTAGCAACCAAGAAAGAAATCGCATATCTCTGCACAAGAAAATCACAGAGACTTCTGGGTTGACTTATTTCACTCAGGATGGCAAGGAGCATTGTTGGCTGTCACCTTGGTAACTGCCTAGCAACCAAATGGGGTTACCCTAGCAACCAAGAAACAAATCATATATCTCTGCACAAGAAAATCACAGAGACTTGCAGGTTGACTTATTTCACTCAGGATGGCAAGGAACATTGTTGGCTGTCACCTTGGTAACTGCCTAGCGACCAGATGGGGTTACACTAGCAACCAAGAAACAAATCACATATCTCTGTACTAGAAAATCACAGAGACTTCTGGGTTGACTTATTTCACTCAGGATGGCAAGGAGCATTGTTGGCTGTCACCTTGGTAACTGCCTAGCAACCAGATGGGGTTACCCTAGCAACCAAGAAACAAATCACATATCTCTGCACAAGAAAATCACAGAGATTTCCGGGTTGACTTATTTCACTCAGGATGGCAAGGAGCATTGTTGGCTTGCCCCTTGTTAACTGCCTAGCAACCAGATGGGGTTACCCTAGCAACCAAATAACAAATCACATATCTCTCTACTAGAAAATCGTAAAGACTTCCGGGTTGACTTATTTTACTCAGGATGGCAAGTAGCATTGGTGGCTGTCACCTTAGTAACTGCATATCAACCAGATGGGTTTTCCTAGCAACCATGGAACAACACCAATATCTTTGCACCAGAACATCCTACTGTCATGGGGGTGGCCTCTTTCAACTTTGGGCAGTAGGTGGGACATTATGGTAAGAAATTTTGCCACGGCAAGCACCACTCACATTTTCTTCAGGAAATGTACATTCTAGTTTTTCTTCTTCTTCTTCTTCTTCTTCTTCCGTACAAAACTTCGGCACCTAACTCGTCCCGCACCTTTTGGCGTAGACCCATGAATGAGGTGTCAAATCGTGCGGCTCATTGAGGAGAGGTGTGCTATGACTTTTATAAGCGATCGGGGGTACGGTGTTTGCCCCAGGGGCAAAAAATTGGGCAAAAAAATCCCATTGACTTAACATTGAGCCAAACTTTGACGAGTTATAGCTCAGAGCGAGGATTTCACAGAGACATGTGATTTACCACATTTGAAGAGGCTGACAGGCTCTCTGAGAACATACCTCACAATGGGGTAAAAGTTTTACCCCTGGGGGGCAGTAGCTGCCCAAAGTTGCCCCAATGTAAGTCAATGGAATTTTTGAAAAATTTTTTGGTCGCAGACCCACAAATAAGGCGTCAAATCGTGCGGATTATTTGGGAATGGTGTGCTTTGACTTCTATAAGTGATCGGGGGTACGGTATTTGCCCCAGGGGCAAAAAATTGTGCAAAACATCCCATTGACTTAACATTGAGCCAAATTTGACAAGTCATAGCTCAGAGCATGGATTTCACAGACACGTGTGATTTGCCACATTTGAAGAGGCTGACAGGCTCTGTGAGAACATACCTCACAATGGGGTAAAAGTTGCACCCCTTGGGGGCAGGAGCTGCCCAAATTTGCCCCAATGTTAAGTCTATGGTACATTTTGTATTGAACATAACTCTGGATCACAGTGTCTTAGAGACAAAGGGGCGGGCTCATTTTACTCAGACGACCAATCAGTCTCTCAGGATCATTGTGAAGCTATCAAGCCACGCCCTAGCAACCATTTACAGCACCTTAGCAACAAGTCCCATAGACTTCCATTGAAAGAGATCAAAGGGATTTCTCCAGACTGAATTATCATAGAAACACGAGGGTGGTCTCGTTTGACTTGGGGCAGTAAAACAGCCAATCATGAATCCCCTCAACACTTCCTAGCCCCTCCCTAGCAACCATTTTCAAGCACCTTAGCAACCAAAATACAAAGAGAGATATCTTCCATTCTTAATGTCACAGAGGCATGGGAGTTGGTTTATATCATTCATACTGACAAGCAGCCTTTGGAGATTCATCATTGGCAGCTGCCAAGCCACTCCCTAGCAACAATTTAGAGCACCCTAGCAACCACATTTATTGATTTCAATTACAGTAAGATATCTTCAGATCAGAATGTCCTAGAGACATGATAGTTGCTTTGTTTTAATTGGGTGAGTAATCAGTCTTCAGCTTTCATCATGTGAACTACTTAGCCACGCCCTAGCAACCATTTAACGCACCCTAGCAACAAAGAACCATTGACATCCATTCAAAATCACTAAGATGTGTATCTTAGGATCAGAATGACGTAGAGACTTCCGGGTTGACTTATTTCACTCAGGATGGCAAGGAGCATTGTTCCCTGTCACCTTGATAACTGCCTAGCAACCAGATGGGGTTACCCTAGCAACCAAGAAACAAATCAAATATCTCTGCACAAGAAAATCACAGAGACTTCCGGGTTGACTTATTTCACTCAGGATGGCAAGGAGCATTGTTGGCTGTCACCTTGGTAACTGCCTAGCAACCAGATGGGGTTACCCTAGTAACCAAGTAACAAATCACATATCTTTCAACCAGAACATCGTAGAGACATAGGGGTTGAAATATTTCTCAAAGGATTGCAAGGGGCCTTATGAGTATCACGTAGGTAACTGCCTAGCAACCAGATGGGGTTACCCTAGCAACCAAGAAACAAATCACATATCTCTGCACAAGAAAATCACAGAGACTTCCGGGTTGACTTATTTTACTCAGGATGGCAAGGAGCATTGTTGCCTGTCACCTAGGTAACTGCCTAGCAACCAGATGGGCTTACCCTAGCAACCAAGAAACAAATCACATATCTCTGCACAAGAAAATCACAGAGACTTCCGGGTTGACTTATTTCACTCAGGATGGCAAGGAGCATTGTTGGCTGTCACCTTGGTAACTGCCTAGCAACCAGATGGGGTTACCCTAGCAACCAAGAAACAAATCACATATCTCTGCACAAGAAAATCACAGAGACTTCCGGGTTGACTTATTTCACTCAGGATAGCAAGGAGTATTGTTTGCTGTCACCTTGGTAACTGCCTAGCAACCAAATGGGGTTACCCTAGCAACCAAGAAACAAATCACATATCTCTGCACAAGAAAATCACAGAGATTTCCGGGTTGACTTATTTCACTCAGGATGGCAAGGAGCATTGTTGGCTTGCCCCTTGTTAACTGCCTAGCAACCAGATGGGGTTACCCTAGCAACCAAGTAACAAATCACATATCTCTCTACTAGAAAATCGTAAAGACTTCCGGGTTGACTTATTTTACTCAGGATGGCAAGTAGCATTGGTGGCTGTCACCTTAGTAACTGCATATCAACCAGATGGGTTTTCCTAGCAACCATGGAACAACACCAATATCTTTGCACCAGAACATCCTACTGTCATGGGGGTGGCCTCTTTCAACTTTGGGCAGTAGGTGGGACATTATGGTAAGAAATTTTGCCACGGCAAGCACCACTCACATTTTCTTCAGGAAATGTACATTCTAGTTATTATTATTATTTTATTTTTATTTTTGCGAAAATGTGATGAACTGAAGCAATACATTTTAATTTAATCTTTAAGTACAGTTTTTATTTCAGTTTTAGGTGCAATACATTTTAATTTAATCATAATTTAATTTGTATTTTATTTACCTCTATGTAAGCAGCACAGTGCAGTGTTGATGTTAAAACTGTATTGTTACAATGTTCAAAGTGGCTGACAATAATAAATGTTTATAAATAATTATAAATAAAACTGCCTGGTTTTTGAGCTGTGCATAACTGTAGCTGAATAGTTAGGCCTACTACTACTGTATTTTAATGTTGGTCGTTATGGTGGTACTTATAACTTAGATTTCATTTTTCAGCACGACCTGGCACCTGCTCACAGTGCCAAAACCACTGGTAAATGGTTTACTGACCATGGTATTACTGTGCTCAATTGGCCTGCCAACTCTCCTGACCTGAACCCCATAGAGAATCTGTGGGATATTGTGAAGAGAAAGTTGAGAGACGCAAGACCCAACACTCTGGATGAGCTGAAGGCCGCTATCGAAGCATCCTGGGCCTCCATAACACCTCAGATGTGCCACAGGCTGATTGCCTCCATGCCACGCCGCATTGAAGCAGTCATTTCTGCAAACGGATTCCCGACCAAGTATTGAGTGCATAACTGAACATAATTATTTGAAGGTTGACTTTTTTTGTATTAAAAACACTTCTTTTATTGGTCGGATGAAATATGCTAATTTTTTGAGATAGGAATTTTGGGTTTTCATGAGCTGTATGCCAAAATCATCAGTATTAAAACAATAAAAGACCTGAAATATTTCAGTTGGTGTGCAATGAATCTAAAATATATGTAAGTTTAATTTTTATCATTACATTATGGAAAATAATGAACATTATCACAATATGCTAATTTTTTGAGAAGGACCTGTATATAAAATGTAATAATTATATTATATAAAATAATAATTTTTGTATTGTTTTCCTGTAAAGATATTTAAAAATCCTTAAAACACGATCAATTAGATTTATCTTGTTTTAGAAACAACACTGCATAAGTTATTTGGGTTTTTCAGAGAATGTACTTTTAACATGTTTATTTTGCCTTACTGTACTGACAGAGTTTTATAGTCAAAACAAGTGAAGAAATCTACCAGTGCTGAAGAAGTAATCCAAAGTATTTAGAATACGATACTGACCTCGAGTGATCTAATGGATTATTTCAAATGTAACCTTCCCAAACCTGGACGCGTCCTTAGACAAGCCCTAATAAATCTCGGACTGATTGACGAATTCAATTGCAAAATGGATAGCTGTGGACCTTAGGCAATGATTGACTTATGTACAATAATATGGAAATAAACAATACATTGGATTCTAAAGCCACTTTTGTATTCTTATCAGTGTGTAGCACGGTGGAGGCCGGGACCGGCGCGTGATTACGCACGCCCGGTCCCGTATTAGGCTAATTAAGCCGTCAAGAGGGATAAAGGCCACTCGCAGACGGCGATCGAGAGAGAGAGCTCAATTACGGACATGTCCGTCCTCTTATGTGTTTGTTTTTTGAGTTCTCTCTCTCGATCGCCGTCTGCGAGTGGCCTTTATCCCTCTTGACGGCTTAATTAGCCTAATACGGGACCGGGCGTGCGTAATCACGCGCCGGTCCCGCCCTCCACCGTGCCACAATGCCCTACAATAATAATAATAAATAAAATAACACCACACACATTACTTATCATGTTTTTGAAAAACATCTCAATGATTACATCAATTCATTATTTAATCAATCACTAATTTTTGTTGTGAAATATTCAGAGATGAAAGATTTACATTGACACTTCGAAATCTTGCTAACAAAACCCAGCACAGCCTTTGTCCGATACATTTTCCCCATGGGGATACACAAACTTTAATTATAATATTATTGAATGTATTAGTTTATTTTTAGTAGATGATTACGTGTGAAGAAACAAAACCATTAAATTACAATATTAATATATTTAGTTAAAAACTCTTTTAGAACTGAATAAAGCAACATGAGTATATTTGATATTGACATAATTTTATCATGTCTCCATTGCATTTGCATCACCGCTTTTGTCTCTCATGTTTACGACGTTTACCCCAGCACCCCTGGGGTCTGACTCATAAATGTCACATGCGCTCACGATTTTGCCTCCTGGGTCATTAATTTAAAGCTGTGAAATGATAGATTATACTGACCCCTGAATCTAACAAACCCATGAGAGCGCGTTCCCCCACCGTTCATAAAAATCTGACCTTAAGCCACTATTCTGTTTTAAATAGGACTTGATCTGTTCATGAGATGCACACATAATGATTTAACATACTGCCATCATGAGAGCACAATGCCCGCACAAGGCCATCAAATTACGTGTTGTGACATGCTCCCAAAAAAAAAAAAAAAACACACACACACATGCTTCCTAAGAGAAATTATGTTTGTGAATTAACAGATGGCTTACACTCCACCCAACAGAGGGTCTTGTCAACTTTCTGATACCATTATAGTTTTGGACGCCTTTGTGGAATGAATGAACAGAAACAATGTAAGATTATTTGTGCTAAAGATACATTTTATAACGCATACTATTTCGTTTTAAATTTAAAACATTTTGTTAGCGATACAGATAAATTAAATTTTGTGTTTAGTTAAAATAACCCTACCAAAGATTAAGTTTGATAACCTCATTTTTCATCATTTTAAAGTGACTTTGTTGTACATGACTATCTGAACATTTGGTTTAAAATACGTTTTAGTCTCTGGTAAAATAACACTTTTGTCTTTGTTAACCATTTTTCATCATTTTAAAGCGACTTTGTTGTGTTTGACAATCTGATACATTTTGTTTAAAAACACATTTTCTCCTCTGGTAAAAGTAAAATAATACTTTGTCTTTGTTAACCATTTTTTCATCATTTTAAAGTGAATATCTGTCTTTGAGTTTTTTTCAGTCACTATTCATCTTTTAAAAATACATTTTCACCGCTTCGTTAAAAGTAAAGCCTTATACCAAGTTTTTTCACCATGCATTGCACCCCATTAAAGACACATAATTTAAACACAATTTAAACCTAATAATCACTTTTTATGGCCTACAATAATAATAATAATAAATAAAATGAACCCCCACACATGACTTTATCATGTTTTGAAAAACATCTCAATGATTACATCAATTAATTATTGAATTTAATAGTTGAGGAAAACAATTCTTATACCATTATTTTTGTCATCTCTGTTTTACATTAAACATTGTACATCATTAAAGATTAATAATTTGTCTACACTTTTAAATACACAGATGGACTTGGCTACAGCGCGGGGCTATCAGAACAGCTGACCAAACACGTCATACCACATCCTGTACAACTGCCGGAGGAAAGGTCAAAGGTACACACGTTAGGTCGTAAATCATAGGCCATCAATAATTTTTGTCACAACGTATATAATATTTACTACTGTTCATATTACACAACTGTCTGTCTTGTCACTGAAGTCGTAGCATTTTCACATTTCACGACGAATCCGTGACAGGGGTGAACACATTACAAGACATTTCACTATTGACGAATCCCTGACGACTCTGCCAGGACTCCAAATTACGTTTCACAACAGAGTACACACGAGAAGTGATACGAGATAGGAAAACAAATGCATGATCATATGTTATGTATATCAGAATAAGATGTGTATGTTTTTAATTGCCTCAAGGCATCATATCTTTTATTGGTTACAATATGAAAAAGTACCTCCCACTATGAAATCGACCTATTTGCTTACCTGACTGTCCAAGAGAATTGGCAACTTCTTACCAACTCTTCTCTTTCTCCACCGGTTGTGGTACAGTTCAGATGAAACATCAAATAGACACTGGTGATCCTGCCAATGTTACACTAATTTTTCCTCCATTTCTTTGGTCCAATGAGACTTTCTTGATATCACAGCCAGGCTAGTTGATGTTCTGTTGCAGGTAGGCTACATCAGGACTTCTCCCACTGAAACTGTTTCTTGCTCTCTCATTGGCTGTAGGTCAATGCTGCAGTTTTAGTCAGAACATATTTCACATTGCACGATTTTGAATCCCGCAGACGGGTCCAGATATTTAACATTCTAGATATCTCACTGACATCGACGATGCATTGGCGCTTCTCTCAAATCGCATCTTTTATAGTTCATACATTGCAATCGTTGCTCACAGGAGCGAGCTCCGATTTGCCCACGCTTTCAGGCTTTTGTCAGCGATCTCCAAAAAACTGTAAGCAAACGAAAATCGGGCTTAAAATCATGTAATGTAAACTCGGCTTAACTCTGATCTGTAGAATCAAATAGGGTAAATTCTGAGTCCACATTTAAAGTACAAACCAAGTGAGCTTTCCAAAAGCTTCTCATAAGTCTCACTACAATCTATGGACACCTTTTCACCCCGGCTGAAAGAGAACAATTAACAACAGGATGACACAAAGTGACGAATCTTGATTCATATTCTTTTCCTGATTTGACATACATATAATGAAGAGGCAAATCTTCTTTGCTAATGAGACCCAGTTTATCTTTATTCAGATGAGAAGCAAGTGAAGTTGAATACAGAGAGATTGCCAACTTCTCATTGTAGCGGTCAATATCCTTCACCCCAGCTGCAACACAAAATATATCATGTTATATATTAATTTATATACAGAGGCCCCAGAAAGTATTTGGACACAATTCTCACTATAAAATATATTAATGCATCACATAACAATATATCAAATGAAGTGGCATTTATTTAAAAAGAAGTAGTTTCAATTCATAAAACAATATAGATATTGTTCATAATGAAGACAAAGCATATTTGGACACGTTGAGGTTGTCAAACATTAGTGGAACATGTCCATAGTTAATGTAATGAACTACAAAGTAAAGTTAGTTTTGTATCATTTATTTATTAGCAGTTTGGATTGATATTTTGTTATATAATGCAGTTGATGGCACATCTCGCAATGGACGACTTTTTCAAATCAAAATACCTTTTGTTTTAAAGGTGATGTGTGTCATTTCTGCGCCACTAGCATCACCAAAAAGAATTGCAAAAAGAATGACTGTTTCCTGAACAGTGTTTAATGGACAGTTCAATGATATAAGAATAAAACAAACAATTAAAGCTGTCAAAATTAAAGCGTTAACACATGCAATTAATTTTAAATATTTAATTAACCTAGTTCTTTCAAGCTTGCTTCACTAAGAAAGAAAAAAATGCATTTTGTCAGGAAAATAAGTATATTCATGGGTCAAATTTAAAATGTTTAAAAATCTACGATTAATCGCGATTAACTACTAAAAGTTATGTGATTAATTGTGATTAACATTTTTAATTGACTGACAGCACTAATTATTATTGTTGTACAATAAAACTGTATTTCTGTAATAAATTTTTACCTTGTACGTGGCATTGCAATGCAGTCCGGTTTAACCCTCAAGACTTTATTTTGGTGGAAAACTGAAGATTTCTATAGAGAACTTGCTTGCTTGTCTTATATATTGTGATTCCACGATTGTTCACTATTGAACTTGTAATGTAGTTTTTTCATCCATGATAGGTGAATGGCAGAACAGCTGAAAAGTGCTCGGCATCATCTACTGCACCAGGGTAAATTGCTTGTCGATTCGGGGCACCTGAAGGTGTCAGTGTGCTAACAGCGATCAATCACCTCACTTTTGTTGTGAAAGGACCATTTGTCTGTGATTTCTTTTGCATTAGCATGTTGCCTCTGATGTGCAAAGGCCGTTAAAAAGCTGTTGTCAACTCATCTTCAAAAATAAACTCAAATGACTTGAATGAAACAATGCTATTACATTCATGGGTGTTACAACGATTATAACATTATCATTATAACCATTTATCCCCCACTTTAAAGACTCATCTTTACAACCAGGATTACACACCTATTTCATCCCTCAACCCGTGGTTATGATGCATATTTCAGGTCTACTGGAACTGGAAACACTTCTCATATTCTATAACTCTGCTATAAAATTAAGTGAATAGCATCTAGGCTAATATTATTCCATTTGTTTCTATTCCTCATCCTTGGGATATACTGTACCAGAGCTTTCCAGATCTAGCTCTGGTCCAGCCCGATATCTCACTCCCACTGCTTTGTGTTGCTGAGCGATGATTAATAACTGCAGCCTGTGCCAGCCTGACATCACTTCAGTCTAGTATGATGGACATCACAGAGGATGATCTTCTGCCAACTCCAACTGTACAACAAGGGATACGTCACCGTCCACTGCCTGCATCATCTTAGTCATAGGATGGAACACACTCTATTAAAATACATAGACAAAAAGTTAATGCCAACTAAAGCCTTCTTCAGCCAAATGACAAAGGATAATGCATCTATGCCAGTGGTTCTCAATCCTGTCCAGGAGGCCCCGCAACACAACACATTTTGGATGTCTCCTCAATCAAACACACCTAATTCAACTCATCAGCTCGCTAGCGGATACTCCAAGACTTTAATTGGGTGTGTCAGAAAAGGGTGACATGCAAAATGTGCAGTGCTGGGAGGCCTTCTGCAGTCAATTCAACATGGACTTCAAAGACACTTAAGGATATTGATTTAACTGTAAGATTAATGATTTAGTTTTGAACATTGCCTACTGACATCAACCAATTTTACTCAATTAATAACTTGTAGCACACATAGATAACTAATAATAGTATTATTATTATACTGTATAGCCAGAGAGGAACTGGCTCCTCCAGCTTGCCTGATTTCTCCCAAAGTTTTTTTTCTCCACTGTTAACTAAACTCTTATGGAGTTTTAGGTTTCTTGACACAGTCACCTTTGGCTTGTTGACTTGGAGCCTAAAGACAAATCATTTTTAAAGCATGTTTTTCAATGAAACTGCTCACTGAGGACTTTAAGTCATGAATGTCACAGTCTGTCTCCCTCATGTTTCCCTAGGACTCCCCTGGACGCAATAGTGCACTGCCCTCATCACTTCCATCATCCTCACCTTCTCAAATTCGTGGAGGTGGCTCTACAACATTCAGCTCACCTTTCTCTGTGGGTGTGGAGAATGAGGACCTTGAATCTCCTCCCACAGTGGATGCCCCGAAGCCTCCAACGGCTCCTCCCTCAAAGCCTGCCACGGTTAACAAACCATTACCCACGTATGCCACGGTTATCGAGCCAGTACTCACGCCTGCCATGGTTAACAAGCCAGTGCCTGCAGCCTCGACTGTCCCAGAGCCAGTGCCTGTAGCCTCAACCATCCCAGAGCCAGTGCCTGTAGCCTTGACTGTCCTAGATCCAGTGCCAGTAGCCTCAACCATTCCAGAGTCAGTGCCAGTAGCCCCATCTGTCCCAGAGCCAGCTCTAGCGGTGCTAATAGACTTGAACTTGATTCCCACCATGATCAACCAGGGACCTCCTTCTCTCCGGCTCAGCCTTGGTCCTCAGTCTCACCGGCTCCGCCACAGTCCTCTGATCCCACAGCCCCACCTCGGTCCTCTAAGCCTTAGGCGCTGCCTCTGTCCCATGAGCCTCCGGCATCACCGTGATCCTTCGTGCCTTCGGCTACTCTCCGGCACTAAGATCCCCAGTTCTGCACCTCAAGTCCCTCAAGGCTCAACCTTCCATGACTTCGCCCCTCGAGCCAGTCATGGCGCCTCCTCCCTTGACTCCATGAGTTTTTACAACTGGCAAATTTAGTGCACTTTAATGATAACTCTGTTGGTTTTCTTCAGGACTGGTCTCAATAGTGCATCCTCACTGGATTCTGCTCGAATTCGTGGAGGTGGCTCTACAACTTTGTGGCTCACCTTTCACTGTGGGTGTGGAGGATGAGCACCTTGAATCTCCTCCCACAGTGGACTCCCCGAAGCCTCATATGGCTCCTTCCTCGAAGCCTCCCACAGCTCCTTCCTCGAAGCCTCCCACGGCTTCTTCCTCAAAACCTCTCACAACTCCTTCCTCGAAGCATCCCACTGTGTATATAATACACAGATTAAAAACACAAATTCCAACCAACATTACCACGTATTAGTATACAAAGGCACTTTGATATAAAGACATACAGCATATACAGAGTACACTGTCACAGTAATAAAATTAATATTTGACATAGAAAAACACTTAAAAAGAAACTTAAGTTCTTCATTTAAAAAGTCATACAAAGGCAAAGATGCAGCAATACATAGAATATTACAGATATAGTAGAACTCACTAAGACTAAATGCAATAACAAAAAAATGCTGCAAATGGAAAATATTATGAAGACAATCCACATTTTGTAAAAGGGATGCAAGGCATTTATGCAGCAATATCATTTACATGTTAAGAGAACCCATATGATATATTTTTTTAAGGTTTTAAGCAATTGATACATTTGAAATACACATCCTCACAGCTGGTTCAGAATTTCTTCCTCAAGTAACTTTTAAGGTCAGTGGTAAACAAGCTTTCTGTGCTTTAGTAAAACCTGTTGCACTGGTTTTGGTAACTGCAGCGGTTCCTGACACATGAATAAAACTCATATTTTATTGGTTAGGGAATGTCAGTCACCAGAAATCGACACATTCAAAGTAAAAACAAACCCTAATTTTGTCGGTGTGCTCCAGGTGTTAATTGGTTTCATAGGAATCCATTGTCTCTATTCAAAAAGTTAATTGCAGCATAAATTCGCAAAGGGCTTAATGCAGTGAAATCTTTCGGTCCACAAAAACCCGTTGTCAAGGGGTTATTTTTACAGCTGTCAATCAATACAATTTTTATCAAATAAATTACATGGTTTGCACATTAATTAATACAATTAATGGCATTTAATTGCATATACAAATATTTGCTGAGAAAGCTCCTCAAATAACAATAATTCAATATATTATAAAATAACTATAAATAGTTATATTTAAATGATTAAAATTTATATTATATAAAATATAAAACATTTATATTCAGATAATTAAAATGCATTACATTATTGTGGCAGACTACTAAAGCACTGTGTAGCACGGTGGAGGGCGGGACCGGCGCGTGATTACACACGCCCGGTCCCGTATTAGGCTAATTAAGCCGTCAAGAGGGATAAAGGGCACTCGCAGACGGCGATCGAGAGAGAGAACTCAAAAAACAAACACATAAGAGGACGGACATGTCCGTAATTGAGCTCTCTCTCATAGGCCAACACTGGACTGGCATTCTCACTGTCTCACTGGTAGTGCTGTGGCTCTTTTATGCCGCTCTCCCCGTGCTCACTGAAATTAGAGACAGGTGTTAGACATAATTTAGCTCAGGTGCAAGCGCCCTTACCGCTTTCCCTCCCCGGACGGGCGCTTGACCACGCCCCTGCTGCCACAGGCGTAAAAAGTGGTTATTACGTTTAAAATGTGTTTAAATGATGTCTTTAATGGTTGCAATGCTTGGTGCTAAAACTTGTTATAAGACTTCTTTTTACTTTTACCAGAGGCTAAAATGTGTCTCAAAAACAGTGGATATTGGTAGAACCAAAACTCATTCAGATGCAAAACTTGGTATAAGGATTTTTTATTTTTAACAAAATGGTGAAAATGTGTTTCTAAAACAGTAGATATTGACAGAACCAAAAGTCGCTAAAATTATTTTTTTTTTAAAAACTCATTATAAAATGTATCTTTAGCACAAAGAATCTTACATTTTCCTGTTCAAAGTCCTTTCACAAAGGCCTCCGAAACTGCAATGAAACACGTATGTTGTCAGGACCACTCCACTGGGTGGGAGTTGACAACACCTCCTTTGGGGGTTGGAGTTTAACCCTGCGGTTACGATTATTTCACATCTTTTCTCTTAGAAAATATATTTGTTTTTAAAAGTATTATTTAAACATTTCAAAACACAAACACAACAAAGTCGCTCTAAAAATTATAAAAAACTTTAACATAATTAAGTTAAACTGTGTTATTTCGTCAAACAACATTTTAATTGAAAATGTGTTTAAATGATGTGTCTTTAATGATGTGTAATGTTTAATGGAAACTTATAAGACTAAAAATAGCGACTGATTAAATAATTGATGTAATCATTGAGATGTTTTTCAAAAACAATGATAAAGTAATGGGTGTGGGTCATTTTATTTATTATTATATTGTAGGGCATTCACATTGGTTATTATGTTTAAAAAATTTGTTTAAATGACAAACTGGGTTGTTAAGATTTTAATTTTTTAAAAATGTGTATCTAAAACAGTGGATATTGAATGACATTAGTTAATAAATAGGTTTATTTTACTCAAGCACATTAAGGCATTTAATTGTGACTCTAACAAATTGGCTTAAATTTTAAACGAAATAGCATGCATTATAAAATGTATCTTTAGCACGTGTTGTATTGCATTTTTCAGTTCAAAGTCCTTTCACGAGATCATCCAAAACAATAAATAGTTTTATTGATCAGACTGTTAGGCGCTGAGCAACGGGGATTAATTGGATTTGTATTTTGATCTAGACTTCAAGGCAATTTTTTATCTAGACTTTATAATGTGATTAACCGGAGGGTTCATGTGGTTTTGTATACGAGATTTCAAGTGTCATTTTAAATCATTGATCTCTGAATATTTCACAACAAAAAAAAGGGGAGGTATATTGACAGACCTTTTAAATGATTCAGAAATAGATTAAACTATCAAATATACCAATGTCGCTTTATTCAGTTCTAAAAGATTTTTTAGCAAAATATACAACCAAGAGTTAGCTACTTTACGAATCGCTGTATGTATTTTTGTTACGCATATTGGTGTTTTAATAAATATCCATGTATGCGCTTCTTCACGTGCATTCATCTGGTAAAAATAAATAAATAAATAAAAACAATAATAGCCTAACTCAGCTACTGAGTTAAATCACAAGTCAGACAGCTACAAACGATATAACTATTTCTTCTTCTTTTCGTTGTAAAATGTCGAAGAATGTTGTTTTTCACTTTCAAATCATATGTTCTTTTATTTCTGTAAGTAGTTAAACAGTTATTAACTATTAGTTATTTTCTACAAAACATTTTACAATGCTTATACACGTGTATTAATCGGTGGTCAATCTAAAAATGTTTATTAATAAAAAAAATTATTTTAAGCCATATTAAAAAACGAATTAGTATTACATGTGTTTTTAAGATTTGGGTACACCTCTCCAGTACAAAGCCAAACATTTAAAACAGAATGAGGGTTGTATTTTTGTGCAAATGTCACAGTTGAGGCATACACGTGTGTGTGGGTGTGTGTGTGTGTGTGTGTGTGTGTGTGTGTGTGTGTGTGCGAGATGGCCGAGGGTGTTTAACACGAGGCATAACTCTTTAAAAACTGCATGTATTTTCAAAAGTAGGTGTTGCTTATATGATTGATTTTTAAAATAATTGTAATTTCCAAGCTAATGTTTGGCAATAGTTTAACAGATTTATTTTACTAAAACGCAATAATGTTTTTTTTTTTTTATAGAATTCTGACTGTATCTTTAATACAAAAGTTTATTACATTTTTAATTTTAACTTTTTCCCCATCAAGTGTAATGTAAAGAAGTATAACTCTCTGTAATAAAGGCAACAATTAAATATAATTACATAAAAGAACAGAAAGATTTTAGAAATCACTTGCGAGATCAATAGTTCAAATTCAGAGGTTTTTATAGTATACTGTACACAGTTATCATAAAATCCCATGTAAATTCAAATATGAACATTTCAAAGAAATGGGGGAAAACAATCAAATGACTTGTGTTATGCACACATATGACATTTTAACACTAATTCTTACCCTGAAACTACATTCATGGTACTGTTACGTGTGTGTGTGTGTGTGTGTGTGTGTGTGTGTGTGTGTGTGTGTAAACTGACATCTTTGTAAACTAGAAAATGTCGCAACATTTAAACAAGCAACTATTTACAAATGAGAAGAACTCTACAACAAACAAAAATCAATTTGTGGCA
This sequence comes from Moxostoma hubbsi, assembly GCA_032164185.1. NCBI lineage: Eukaryota > Metazoa > Chordata > Actinopteri > Cypriniformes > Catostomidae > Moxostoma > Moxostoma hubbsi. The sequence goes on along the minus strand of JAVLUX010000052.1, from coordinate 3,425,791 downwards.
TAGAAGAACTTTATTGAGTAAATGCAGTCCTGTAAACATGTTACTTCATCAGTTAGACGTTTAGTTGTTTTCTTGAAATAAAAATCAGTAAAGCTAAGATCAGTTGGAATCACAACAGTACACATTTTTGTTTACATGTACAAGTTTCTGAGTGTGGGGGTTGCTACAGGAATGAGTAAATTAATACAGAAATATGGGTGTCAAAGTAAACTCAGTCTTTGCATTTGTGTGTGACACCCACATAACAGTACCATGAATGTAGTTTCAGGGTAAGAATTAGTGTTAAAATGTCATATGTGTGCATAACACAAGTCATTTGATTGTTTTCCCCCATTTCTTTGAAATGTTCATATTTGAATTTACATGGGATTTTATGATAACTGTTTACAGTATACTATAAAAACCTCTGAATTTGAACTATTGATCTTGCAAGTGATTTCTAAAATATTTCTGTTCTTTTATGTAATTATATTTAATTGTTGCCTGTATTACAGAGAGTTATACTTCTTTACATGGAGCACTTGATGGGGAAAAAGAAAAACTTTTCTGTCTTTTACCTTTGCTTGTGTTCTCTAAATTAAAAATAGCCGGTACATTTACACTATATGAAACATACACAGCAGAGCCTGCGCATGTCACGTTATTATTATGTCAGCAGAAAGAGAAAACCAAAGAAGGGTGTTTTAAAACAGTTAAATAACATTTTGCTTTGAAGAAAAAGAGTGGGAAAACACAATAAACACTTTTCTCATTCTTTTCACACGTTTGGTTGTCACCATGTTTTTCAATGAAAGCAAAACATAAAAGGCCAGGAAACTCATGGCACCATCTTGTTTTGCTGAACAGAATCACACAAGACCCGGTCTGGTCTGATCAAGGTGTGAAGAGGAGTATGTGCTAATCTGAATCCCCTCCCACACTGGACCTCTGAGTTCCTCTAAGTACTCAGTATCGATTGAAAGCTCTTGTGAAAGGACATTGAACAGAAAATGTAAGATTCTTTGTGTTACATTTTACTAATGAATGTATGCTATTTCATTTAAGATTATCTTTGTTGAAATAAAAAATGTTAAATAGCTTTTATGTTAAAGTTTTTGTTCATCATCTTTAAAGTGACACAAATGCTAGAGATGTGTTAGACTGCATAATGTTTAAAAACACATTTTCTTCTCTTTGTCAAAAGTAAAAACGCAAGACAACACGTGATAAAGATACGTCTAAAATTACGTGAAATGCTTTATCATGTTAGTAATATAATTAAAAAGACAAAACTTTATTTTTATTAAAATGTTTGTTCATATTTAAACTGAATGTGTATTTTGCTGCTTTGTCTTTGTTTTAGAGTATCATAAAAAATAAAAAAATGTAACAAACTTTTGTATTAAAGATACAGTCAGAAATCTATAAAAAAAAACATTATTGAGTTTTAGTAAAATAAATCTGTTAAACTATTGCCAAACATTAGCTTGGAAATTACAATTATTTTAAAAATCAATCATATAAGCAACACCTACTTTTGAAAATACATGTGTGAAGCCTGACACACAGATGTCCGCTATGATTGCCTGGACCGCCGTGAGCATGGGGCGGGACTGGAACCCTCCAACCTTGCCAGGTACGTCGAAAACGATCGTTCCCTTAGTGCCCCTCGACGGAGCTTGGACGCGTGGCTTTCACTTCCCAACTTGTCGTGCTAGTTGGCCAGGACCATCCGACTCGGCTACGCAAATCAGTTCGACAGGCCCCCGCCCTCTTTTCAGCAGAGTCCGCCTTACCTCGGTGCACGGCGAAGACACCAACACCCTGCTTGCGGAGATCGCGATACTTCTACTTAAATATGAAATAGAGCCTTTCCCTCCAGCCGAGATGAAGAAGGGTCTCTACAGCCCTTACTTCATCGTACCTAAGAAAGGCGGTGGCTTACATCCAATCTTGGACTTGGCCTTGCACAAATTCCTGTTCAAAATGCTCTTGCAAAAAAATCTTAACTTGGATCAAGATGGTTCGCAGCGCTAGACCTGAAGGACGCATACTTCCACATCTCTATCTTGCCTCGACTCCGACCCTTTCTACGGTTCGCGTTCGATGGCCTGGCGTATCAGTACAAGGCCCTCCCCTTCGGTGTGTCCCTGTCCCCTCGCGTCCTCACAAGGGTCGCAGAGGCAGCCCTTTCCCCGCCAGGGGAAGTGGGCATCCGCATACTCAACTTCCTTGACGACTGGCTCATCCTGGCTCACTCCCGAATGTTACAATGTGCCCACAGGGACCAGGTGCTCTGGTACCTCAGCCGCCTAGGGCTTCAGGTCAACTTGGAAAAGAGCAAGCTTGCCCCAGTTCAGAGCATCTCTTTTCTCAGTATGAAGTTAGACTCAGTCTCAATCAATGCGCACCTCACCAACGAGCGTGCGCAGTCAGTGCTGAAATGCCTCACCTTGTTCAATCCAAGCGCGGCAGTTCCTCTAAAAACATTTCCAGAGGCTCCTGGGGCATATGGCATCCTCCGCGGCAGTCGTGCCGCTGGGGTTGATGCATATGAGACTGCTTCAGCACTGGCCCCAGACTCGAGTCCCGTGATGGGCATTGTGCCGCGGCACACACTGTGTGTTTATCACCCCCGCCTGCTGCCAGATTCAAACCCTGGACAGACCTCTGTTTTCTGCGGACAGGAGTCCCCTTACAGCAGGTGTCACGATGTGTTCTGGTCACCACAAATACCTACAAACAGGGTTGTGGCGCTGTGTGCAATGGGTACGCAGCCGCTGGCTCCTAGAAAGGGCCCCTGCTGTGTTGGCACATCAACTGCCTTGAGTTGCTGGCTGTATTTCTTGCCCTATGGAAGTTCCTCCCACTCAGATCACTGCACACCACTCACATCCTGAGCAGCCTCAACAAGGCAGCTGACGCGCTGTCACTACAAGGTACGCTCAGCGGAGAGGGGAGGCTCCCTCTACCAGGCAATTTTACGACCCAAGGTGGCGCTTGTTCGCAAATTGGTGTTCTTCCCAGGCTGAAGACATGCAGAGATGCGCAGTTTGGACTGTGCTTTCATCCCTACAATAGAAGTTGGAGGGGAGGCTGTCCCCCTCCACCTTGAAGGTGTATGTAGCCGTTATCGTGGCCCACCACAACACAGTGGACGGCAAGTCCTTGTGTAAGCACAACTTGATTATCAGGTTCCTTAGAGGTGCTGGAGGTTGAATCCTCCCCGGCCAAGCCTGATCTCAGGCCTTCAGAGACCCCCCTTCGAGCCGCTTGACTCAGTTGAGCGCGAGGCCCTCTCCTTGAAGACGGCCCACCTGATCGCGCTCACCTCCATCAAGAGGGTTGGGGATCTGCAAGAGTTCTCTGTCAGCGACACCTGCCTGGACCTGTCGTCCTAAGACCATGACCAGGCTACATGCCCAAGGTTCCTACGACCCCCTTCAGGGACCAAGTAGTGAACCTGCAAGCAATGATTTTACAATCTCAGAGCTGAGTCGGTCTCGTCCAGTGTTTTCTCAAGTCCGAGCCGGTAGAACTCGGTAATGTGGAACAACTGACTGGGTGTACCGCTTGCATCTAGCGCCTTTCCCCTCCACTGAGGCGATTATGTGCGCTCTTATCCCAGGAGATCCCACTAACTCAGCTCCCTGGATGACTCCTTCCTAGCCCTCTTGTCTGTGAATTCAGCGGAGGAATTCCCTGACCAGACCCACTATGAGTACTCAAACTACTCTGTACTGGAATAGGTGCTCCACAGGTCGGGCCCCCATGTGGAAATGTTTTCAGCGGTACGGTCCCCTTGTGAGCGGTCCCCGCTGCCCCCCGGTCGCCATGTCTGTAGCAACTCCTCCCTCTCAATAGGTAGGACCTACCACCGCGGCATTTTCCACATGCGACCTGAAAACCCATGTGATGTATTTCACTACTCTTTTCTTCACCCAGCCTGGGCAGGTGTGGTCTCTGTGGGGTCTTTTCCCCCTGAAAGAAAAGGAATTGGAAAAGAACGCCTTCCCCGATGCATGTGATAGCGTTAAGTTTGCTCCATAGAGAGAGAAAATGCGTTGCTGGCGTGGCTTGCTCCCATGCTTGGCACGAGCCACTGGTACGGCGAACCTCATTCTCGGCTCCTCAGGGCAAAAATCATGAATGGACAGACGCATTTCCCTTCCTTTATACCCGTATGTCCGGGGGCGAGACATGCAAATTCTGTCGCTTCTTCGACACAACGTCTCGTTCCCTCCATCAGGGAACGGAGGTTACAAAAGTAACCTAGACGTTTTACTGTCTATCTGAACCAAAGAAATAAAAGTGAATAAAAACGCTCTGTATCCTACCATATTGACTTTCATAGCATCATATTTTTTCCCATTGCATCGTATTGCATTGAATAGCATTGTGTTCGAATCGAAATCGGGTCACACTGAATCGTAATAGGGGTCGCATCGGTAGCTGCTTATATGTATCTTTAATGTATCATATCGTTGGCTATGCATCGAGATGCGTATCGCATCGGCCTCAGTTATGGAGATGCACATCCCTAATACTTAGACATCATATAAAAACGCCCGCTGTTGCTCGAAATGTCTATTATCATTATTTCTGGAGTGACGCCTGTTTTCTCTACACACACAGAACAATAATTTATAGAATTCACTGCTGCACGTAAATGCAAATGAATAGAATTTGCAGTGTGCATGTGGCCATAAAAAAAAGTTTCATTTACCTCACGGTTCTCTGTTAGTTTCAGCTTCATGTTTGAATTCTATATAGGATGAAAAGGAAAAGAAAATTATCAATCTCTTCCTCTACATCCTCAAGTTCATCTTCAACAACTATCGATGACTCTACAAAAAATCTAAGAAACAGAAGCACAAATGCCACCGTTCCTCACAAAGCAGTAAGAAACACAAGCGGAGAGTGTCATCTTGTAGTGATAAAATGGTAGAGGAAGAGAAAAATTTGTTTCCCAAACCAGCTAACACTACCATTTCGTTCATCAACCAGAAACAATCCATAACCCAACTCATTAACCTTGAGACCTTGATAATGGTAGAAAAACTTCTGTGTGAACCCAAAAAAAAAAGAGTTTGCTTCTAATTTGATGGACATTTTCTGTAAGACTGCAGAATTTGAGAGGGGGAAAAAAATAAGGGTGGCTACATAGTTATTTTTATTTTTTTTCTTATTGATTTCTCAGTTATGGTTACAATTAAATGCTTTTATTACTAGTACTAGCAGGTTTGAATCATAAATCTAAAGATCTAAAATGCTAATTATATGGTAGGTGATGTTATCAAAATGTTTTTAATAATTTGTCTGTAAATAAACTGCTTAAAAATGCATAATAGAGAAATTTGTGATTGGAATGTTGTCACAGTATTATAAATTGCATTCAGTGTCATGTTAATGTCAAAATAAACAAATGTAATGGACAAAACTTGGGGTTTTTCGTTTGCACTGTCTGTAGGGATGTATTAATTCAATTATAATTACATACCTCGGGTCTTTACATTTAAATTAACATTTATTCATTTAGCAGACACTTTTATTCAAAGCAACTTACAAAATGATAAATGAGATAAATGGAAAATGATCATAAGAAATTAATTTTAAGGACACATTAAAATGAAAAGTTCTACATTAATAGGCCATTTCCCAACTACAGTCCTGGTACTTTTCCTTAAGTAACTTTCTGACGAGGAACGGGACCCCCGAGGAGACTTTTCCCCTTTTTGCATTTGCATTCACAGAAGTTACCGCTGTAGAGACATCATCAAGTATCGAGCATTTTTCTTCTGATGTGGTTGGCATGTGCAATTAAATAGCAACTACAACAAGAACAAAATCAACAACATCAACAGAGGACGCCAGGACTGGATCTACATTCTGCACTTTTCTAATGGCTGTTTTACATGAGCTTTGCCTGCATCTGAAAACATAAGCAGCTGCCTAATCAGTTAATGGATTAAACGGATTAATTCGATTAATTTGTACTGTGCCAGAATTTTGAATTAAATTTGATTAATGGAACTCTTGAGGATCTGGTCACAGAGCAGTTAAAAAAGCACCTTATTTCATCCCACCACCTTATACAGCCCCAGAAGTCAGCATTTTCCAATTTTCGGATGCAGTTAGTGTCTTCAGGTTATGGTTTTAGACTGGGCACGAGAGCCGTGTATGCGGAGCTCCGGGCTGCTGCAGCTAGTGTGAGAGATGAGACGAGCGGTCAGATTACCACTCAGCACTCGCTGAATTTAGAGGGCAACATGTTGAAAATACAATTTATACCTTTTTATCAACACAATCTTTTACAATAAAGACTTTATGACTCAACATAAATTACTGTACTGAAATACTCATTCATGTACAGTATTAAAAAAGATTTCTTGATGCAAGTTAACCATGCAGTGACAGGCATGCAATACTTCCTTCATGTAAGCAAGATTTCATGAAGGTTTAGTGTATAAAGACACAGTTAAATTATCCACTCTCGATAAACATCTGATTACTGTCAGATCAGTACTGTATATCCATCATCCCAGTAAAAATCTGATGTAGTAATCTATAAATCACTTTATTTTCTGTAAAGTCACACATCCTCCGCTGTGAAAGAGATGAAAAGTACTAGTCCTGGGGAGAAGCACCTAAAACTGGGGTTGTCTTCAAGGAAAAGTTGTGTCTTTGGCCATTTTTTGAAGATAGAGTGGGAGTCTGCTTCACAGATGGTATTGGGAAGGTCATTCCACCATCAAGGTATAGTGAAGGCGAAAGTCCGGGAAAGTGATTTGGCGCCTCTTTGTGGTGGTATCGCAAGATGCCACTCATTTGCAGATCCGCAACAGGGAGACATTCACTCTCTGGTTCTTTGAAGACCACCGTGCTGCTGCATTCTTAATAATTTGCAGAGGCCTGATTGCAAGTAATCCAGTCTAGATATGGCAAGAGACTGACCAAGAAGTTGTGTAGCATGTACAGAGTGGAAGGGTCTTATGTTATAGAGTGCAAATCAACATAATCGGGTTGTGATTGGTGAAGTTGAGCTGGTCTTCAATGGTTACCCCCAAGTTTCTGACTGTTTTGGTTGGTGTTATTGACCCAGCTGAAGGGTGATGTAGTGATCAACAGCTGGGTTGCCTGGAAAGACAAGGAGCTCGGGCTTCCCTAGGTTGAGTTTAAGGTGGTGTGTCAGTCTGAGGGAGAGTGGGAAGGCTTGTCACCTGGACCGTAATTATCTCTAACACCTGTTTCTCATTATAGTGATGGTGGAGGGAGACCTGAAAAGGCATGCCAGAGTGTCAGAGTGAAGTGAGAGACCAGAGCCATCTCCTGAAGCTATTTTAAGAGACAGATATTAGAAATAATTATGGCCCTGGTGACGAGCCTTACTGCTCTCCCTCTCCTGAAGACCGACACATGACCAAGCCCCCCATGCCACAGGTGGTATTCTTTCATCCAGGCCAACATGTCTGTCTGCCTGCCGTGGGGTCATCAGGCTGGAAAGACAAGTAGAGCTGCATGTCACCAGTGTAGCAGTGGTAAGAAAACCTTTGTGCCTGAATTATGGGTCCCAGAGATGTTGTGTATATAGAGAAGAGGAGTGGGCCAAGCACTGAGCCCTGAGGAACCTCAATAAGTAGCAGCTGTGACCAGGACACCCCACCTCTCCAGGCTACCTTGAGAGTCCTACCTGAGAGATAGGACTTGAACCAGCAGTTTCTATGATACCCAGATTAGAGAGGGTGGACAGTTGTATATGATGGTTGACTGCAGATTCTTTAGGTGCAGCAGAATGAGGACAGAATGTCTCAGTGATTCGGTGACAGACAGCAGGGTAGTAATGGTGGAATGTCCACTTTTGAAGCCTGACTCTAGCTTATTGTCTAGCAGCTTGTTCTCTGATAGAATGACAGAGATATGATTGAACACAACCCTTTAGAGTGTTTTTGCTAAGAATGTGAATGGTCTGTAATTTTCTACTTGTGTTGGATTATGGGCAGGTTTTTTTAAGCAGTGGAGTTACTCAAGCCTGTGAAATGCAGTGGGATCTTTGGAGACTGTTTTGGACTGTGGGGGAATCTGGAGCACCCAGAGGACACCAAAGCGAGCACAGTGAGAATATGAAAAATCCACCCTGAAATGCCCTGGGCACCCTGGGACTCAAACTCAGACTTTCTCGCTGTGAGTGCTAATTGTTATTTCGAGGCCTGTAGAAGTCATGGGAATTATTTAGTCAATATATGTGCTTTTTATTTATACTCCACATCTAAAATATCAACTAGAAATGTATCTTTGTGAGTGTAGAAAAACTGGATAATTCATGGGATGACATTGGTCAAAATGCGGTGTCATATTTTGATCTTATTCTATGAATTTCTATTGTAAATCATTGTTTATTTAAATTCTCAACAACACAGTTAGCGGTCTTATTTGTTAAACCAGATCTCAACTATTACAAATAACATCACTCACTAAATCAGTGAAATCCTGGTAGAACAAGACTGATTTAAATAGTGATTGTTTCACATTTCACACAGTTAATTGACTGCAATACTGCCATTGTACATATATCCAAAATGTCACTATAAGTACTATGTATGTAGTCCATCAGAGGGCAGTGTAACACTGGGGCTTCCACTGTCCTTTTGAGATTTGGTTGGTCTCTTATAATATTGTACCCCCACAAGCCATTACATAAACAGATTGATGATCAAATAGTTTAAAGATATAACATTAATTCACAGTTCATTTTAAATGAAGTTAATTTTATGAAGCTATTCTGCTCAAATAGTCTTTCATTGTTTATATTTATTTGCTCGTGAATCTGCACTGTGAAACCAACTGTGCATTTTAATAAATGGATTCAGTCATAATCACTCAATGTAATAATGTTTTCCAGTTTGGTCAAATTTATCTTCGTAATAACTTATTTTGATTATGCTTAACTAAAATGAAATTATTTAAAGCCTAATGCATTAATTAAGTTAAAAGACATTTTGTAAGATTTACTTAATTATAAATACATAAAATTGTTTATGAATTAGAAGTACTGAATAATTGTGTTGAGCAAGTTGCACTTTCATTGCATCAGTGTATGTCAGAAAAAAAACAGTAAGAACTAATTTGAAGTCATTTGGGTTTGCAAAAGAACTGGTTACTTTTAACATGCAACAACTGCAAAAGAGTACCTGTGTTTGAGGCCATGAATTATTAAACCTGTACATATATTGTTTTGCAGAAAAATCCTTTATCCAAGGACCCTTAAGAGATTGTGTTGTCTTTAAACAGTGACCACAATGAGGGTAATTAAGCCACACATTTGTTTAAAAATGTCTTCGCATTAAGCGGTATAACAAACAAAGCACGTGGGATCTTCACATAAACTTACTGTATTTTGTGTTTTCTAAATTCTAAATTACTAAATATTTCTTTGTTTTACCTCAGAAAGTTTTTTTTGTCTTTATCTTTTTCAAATTCTAAAAGTTTCTGTTTTTCTATGGTTAAATTTAGATGTTGAATCCCATTTTTGATGTGGAAAAATTTCTGTGAAAGACCAACATAGTCTCATAACAAATTGTAATAATTATTATGAAAAGGTTTTTGCAAAAAGGAACAACTTTTACACCAACCAATCCAAAAACAATTTCAAATCGATACAATAAAGGGCATCAAATTTTAGCTAGTCTCCTATCCAACACTTTAGTTAAGAAAAGAAACATCTGTGAACACATTTGGTTACTTTTTTGGTTACCATTTTTATTTCTGCAATACAAATGACTGATATACATCAATATCCTGTTATATGCTTCACACATCTCATTACAAACCCTTGTTTTCTTTCCTCCAAGATACACAAAAGTTAGTAATTTGGGCTTGGGTAAAGGGATTCAAATTTATGTTATGCTAACTTTTGTTGCTAGCTAGCTAATATTTACATTCCATATAAACTTGATATTCTATGTAACTAGAATACATGATACCTCAGCTTGAGCTTCCCTCTTGCTTTTGAAATGGGCGTATTAATGGCGGGTTTAAAAGCAATGCTGTGGGGTTATTGGCCCAATGGTGGGAACGCAGACCAATTTTGGTCTTGTGGCTCAAGGTCCAAGGCTATTGGCCCCCGCTTGTGAACACGATTCTGTTTCCAGGAGAACTGATGAAAAGTCCAGTGTGCATCTATTCGCGGAAATTCCATCAAACCTGCCAATCAGATTTGTGCTTAGTGGTTTGAGAAAATGCTTTCCAATTTTGAATTTCACAACCCTACCCCTAACCATTAACCTACCCCTAAAATCAAAGAGAAATATTAGGTTACTAGGAATAGTGCTCAAGCCCTTAACCCTAAACCTTTTCCCGATACCTAAAATCAGATTTATTGTTGATTCTAGGGGCCTAAAGTTGCAAGTGGGTCCTCAACAAATTCAGTACTTTAGATCTAAGGGACCCAGAGCAATATACTGTACAGTCAAGGGGCTCAGAATTCCTATAGTTATGGCCCTGATATTGATCCAGGATTGTGCTACTTATTTATATATTGATGTAATGCATATACTATGAGTAATGTATTAAAAGGTGTATATACCTATACAGCAGAATGTGTGTGGCTCTAAAGGTCCTCTAGTCCTTGAGTTAGCTGAAATAATGGCTCTGGGCTTTAGGACAGACATGACTTCGTTTGATGAAATGGCAGATTTTCCATCCAGGAATTACCCATCATCCCCTTCTCCCACTCAGTGATGGGAAACCGGATGGCCCTTTCAGAAGAGAAATGTGGTTTGCATGAAGCTATTCTCCAGAGGGATAATCACACAGAGGAACATGCTGACTATGAAGAGACGTTCAATTCATGCTGAAACAGGAGAAAAGACATCTTCTGCTTAAACTAAAGGAAGCACCCATTAAATTCATGGACCATGACTTCATGTTCGGAGAAAAAATGAAAGTAAAGTCTTACCAGTGCCTTAAGTTTCAGAATAATTACAACTTGGAGACCTTTTAAACCTCCTGGACAAAGGAATAGGCCAGCAAGAAAGAATATTTTTTTCTGTGCCAGCTCTAAAGAATCACATCACAGGCTTTGAATTTATGTGGTCCATCATCAGTTCACTTATGTGGGTTTATATTTTTGATTTGTCAGTGTAATTCAGTGCTAACATTTCCTTCCATAATAGTGGTTTTGATTTGACATTTTATCGTCATATATTTATGAGTTTATTGGGTTATTTCAAGGAATATTTCAGGTTCAATCTAATTTAGGCTCTAACATTTGGGATGTGCTTTTGATGACCACAGCAAATAATATTTTTCCATTCACATTTGCTCCAGTAGCAAAATAAAAAAAAGTCACTTTTACATTTCCGCAACATTCCAAAAGAGGAACAAAACAGAGAAAAGCCAAATTTACTGTCACTCCCTTAGTAGCTGTATTTGAAATTTTAAATACTGTAAATGCCAGGGTATTATTACACAAAATAATTATGTTAGAAATCTACATTAATTAAAACATCACTTTACCATACCTGCATTTTTGCTAAATGGGTTCTTATGTGGCTTGTGCATATTGCGGCAGTTTCTTGGTGAAATGGAGACGCTACAATAATAATGAGTTTTGCTCACTTTCACACAAATCACGAGTAGAACATCAGATTATCATTTCATTAACGATTGCTGTTTGCCCTGTTCCTCACACAATGCTATCTTACGACATCAAAACAATTTTACTCTTTGACTTGAAGGATGCTAAGTTTGCATTACATAACTACATTTACATCAACTACACTACAGCTTGTTTGAGTGCGATCAAATTCACGGTTAAGTTTAGGTTTAAGGTAGGGAGGCAGGTTTTGTTGATTTAAACTTAATAGAGCATTAACCTTAAAAAACATTTTCAAAAATGTGCTCATCCACACTAGAACACAACTCTGTTTTAGCACCACACAATTGACATTTCACCTAGGAACTGCTGCTCTACTGTACATGTAATGAACCGTGCAATGTCGTTATGCAAAAGTGTTGCCATAGTCATTTAATGTTCTTAAGTTTAGGCCAAATAAAAAAAAATGTAATCTAAAAAGGTTGATAGATTCTGCTGATAACCCTTACAAAAAATCGAAACTAGCCAAAACTTGCCGCAACTTTGCAGCTTGTTATTTTCACATGCAAACAAACAATTTGTAGCTCTTCGCCGATAGTGGCAAACCTTTGGCAAAAATGGACAATTTGTCACAAGTTTTGCATGTGAAAATGATCAGTGGACAAATGTGGTTCTACATCCTGCATCTGTCCTTCACAGATGAATTACCTGATAATTGTAAAGTGTTGAAAACAGAAAATGGTGAAACGTCATCAAACTTACCTGGTGAGCATGACAAAAATGACAACATTTGACAGAATATATCCTGTGGATGCCATGTCAAATTTCAACTGATTTTTCTAATTTTCTGAAGTTATAGTGCCTTCTACCATCACAAATTTATGAAAATTTGCACATGACGGGTGCAATCCAGGAGCGAACGCAGGCAAACTAAGTATTCCCGGGCCTTAACACAAACCCTAACTCCTTTAATCACAGTAGGACAAATATATTTTTTAAGCTATAGTGCCACCTAGTATCACAAATGTATGTAATTTTGCACACGACCTCAGAATGTTCTGTCCATAAACTTCTGTTTTTTGTCAGGGACATTAAGGTGGAAATGCATCAGTCTGTGAAAAAGGTCTGTTCCGTTTTGTAACATTAATGCACAGAAATTGTTCATGTTTTTAACACAGAACATTCCTTTTAATTTGTCGGGTGGATCCAAGAAAGACGTAACTCATGAATTAAGCAATAGCTACTTGACAATTAAACACTATTTTAAATCATATAATAAGAAAAGGTATATTTTCCTCTAACTAGAATTTATTATCAGCACACAATTTTTCATGTTTGAAACTAAAGTAATACACAGTAAGCAAATCCACTTTGAAAAAACACTATGCAAATGTGCAGAAATTACAGTACAGAGTTATTTGTGCATGCATGGCAAAAATGGATGATGCAACACGATTACAGCTTTTCAACTGCGCTGTCCACACATTCAGACGCATTTGAATTGACTGATTTTGAAAGGTCTGTCAATTCCATTGCACGTGTACCTTACAAAAGATTTAGGTTAATTTGGCAAACACAGAAGTCTCAGCTCCTACAACAGCACTATAGAAATACACAGAAATGAGGATGGGAATTTCAAGAGAGCAAAATTTCAGGGGGGGGTGATGTGCTGACTCTAGTTGCCGGGACCCTGCTTCGGCTAAATCCAGTTGAAGAGATATGAAAACTTTCTAATTTGCTTGCTCCCTATTTTAATAATAGCTGTGCATAAATAATTTATGAAAGGCCAGCCAGCAATAAGCATGAGAAAATTAAACTCATTTTACTGTAAAGCAGGTGGATTTCTATTTATCATTAGCATGCATACAATCTGCACAATGTTATTTCTCATACTGATGGAATGTAACCAAATAATGTATGAAGGTTTTTTTTTGGCTTGTGCACAAGTGAATTTCAATGATAAAAGTACCAGCAGCTTGCAATTTTTGCCACTCCACCTAATTCTGGAAGCTTCTTATTCCAGCAGAGATTAATTTGCTCTGCGTTAAAGTGACATTAGAATTGCGATCTGATGAAATGCAGGCCACCCTTTATATCATTAGTCGCACACCACTTATCATCTCCAAGATGACACAAATTTGAGCCCTGCCATAGAATATCAACCAGAAACATTCTCATTATGTTAAAACTGTACAATCTAGAAACTTGTATTTATATCAAATGTGCATGTTGCAGTCTGTTATGATTGTGCAGAACGTGTGTGGAATGGGGAAAAGCGTTAATTCATAATATATATATGAACTCTGGACATAAGCAGATTATAAGCATTTAGACTGGTTTGTTAACATAATATTCTGCGCAGCATATTGCAAACTTGTGTTGGCCATTTTTAAACATGCCATTGAAGATCATAGTTAATTCTGCTGGTTTATGGTAATTCTGCACCTCTATCACACACAGCATCAGAAACACTAACAAGCTTAGCATAAGCTTCTGCTGAAACCTTATGAGGTTTGAATTCCTGGAACGACGGTGGACTGTGGTGCAAAATCTCACTTCAGCAGAAATGGGACGATTTTGGCTCTAAAAAATATGTGCTGCTGCATATATTTTTGTAAGGGAAGGTAGTCGTCTCCTTGCCTGAAAAATGCCATGTTTGTACATTTAGGGAAAGTGAACTATTTTCCACTGTAGTAATTACTGAGTTGAATTTTGGGCTGTGTTTATTCCAGCAAAAACTAGCATATCGATCAATTAAATATATATAAACCACTCAGAACACCTAAGCAACTGCATTGTAATGCCCTTGCAACCACCCAGAACATCTTAGACATCACATAGAAATGCCCTAGCAACTCCCAAGAACACCTTAGCAGCTGTATAGTTAACCCCTAACAGCCACCTAAAACACTTTACACAATGCATAGCAATGCTTAAGAAACCACCCAGAACACTCTAGGAGCTTTATAGTAACCCCCTAGCAACCACTCAAACACAATAGCAATTGCATAGTAACATCCTAGCAACAAACCAGAACACCTTAGATCTCAAATAGCAATGCCCTAGCAACCACTCGGAACACCTTAGACATTTCCATTTATTAATTTGGCACACATTTTAACCCCCTAGAAACCACACAGAACACCTTAGACATGGCATAGCAAAGCTTTAACAACCAGACAGAACACTTAATCAACTGCATAGCAACTTCCTAGCAACCACTCAGAACAACTTAGCAACTGGATAGCAACACCCTAGTAACCACCTAAAACACCAAGAACACCTTAGGCATAAAACAGTAACGCCCAAGCAACCTTTCAAAACACCTTAAACATAAAATAGTAGCACCCTAATAACCACTTAGAACACTTAAGCAACTGCATAGTATCTGAACAGTAATGCCCTAGCAACCACCTAGAACATCTACAATATCACATATCAATGCCCTAGCAACTCCCAAGAACACCTAAGCAGCAGTGTTGTTACCCCCTAACAGCCACCCAAAACACCTTAGAAAACTTTAGGAGCTGTATAGTAACCTACTAACAACCACTCAAAAATCATAGCAACTGCATAGTAATGCCCTAGCAACCATTTGGAACACCCTAGATATTTTAAAGCAATTCCCAGGCAACCACTCAAAGCACCTTTGCAACTGCATAGCAATACCCTAGCAATCACTTGAAACACCTTACAGTAGACATTGCATTGTAACCCCTTAGAAACCACACAGAACACCTTAGGTATTTCATAGCAACGCCCTTGCTACCACTCTAAACACCATATACATTGCATAGTAATGCCCTAATAACCACTTAAAACACCTTAGAAAGTGCATAGCAATGGCCTAGCAACCACTCAGAACACTGTAGACATCACATAGCAACACCCTAACAACCACTCTAAACACCTTAGACATTGCATAACAATGCCCTATCAACCACTCGGAACACCTAAGACATTGCATAGTAATGCCCTACCAACCACTCAGAACACCATGGACAAAAAATAGCAATGCCCAAAAAAACACTCGGAACAACATAGACATCGTATAGCAAAGCCCTAGCAACCATGCGGAACTCTGTAGACAATACATTGCAATGCCCTAGCAACTACTCTGAAAACCTTATACATTGCATAGTAACAACCTAACAAGCACTGGAAAAACAATAGACATCGCATAACTATCCCTACCAACCACTCGGAACACCTTAGACGTCACTTAGCAATGCCCTAATAACCACTTGGAACACCTTAGACATTGCATAACAATGCCCTAGCAACCACTCAGAACTCTATAGACATTACATAACAATGCCCCAACAACCACTCGGAACACCTAAAACATCGCATAGCAACACCCTAGCAACCATGCGGAACACCTTAGACATTGCATAGTAACGCTCTAGCAACAACTCTGAACACCTTAGACATTGAATAGTAACGCTCTAGCGACAACTCTGAACACCTAGACATTGAATAGCAACGCCCTTACAACCACACAAAATACCTTAGACAATGCATAGCAATGTTCTAAGAACCAACCAGAACACCTAAGACATCACATAGCAATGACCTAGCAACCACGTGGAACACCTTAGACAACCCATAGCAACACCCTAGCAACCACACAGAACACCTTAGACAAAGCATAGCAACACCCTAGCAACCACTCTGAACATCATAGACATCGCATAGCAATGCCCTTACAACCACACGGTTCACTTTAGACATTGCATAGCTACACCCTAGAAACCACGCAGTACACCTTACACCAGGGGTCGGGAACCTATGGCTCGCGAGCCAAAAGTGGCTCTTTGTTAAAAATCAAGTGGCTCACCGGGTGTCTCACCAAGGTTTGAAATGAACATCCGGCAAAAGATTTTTCATGCAGAGTATTTTGCTGAGGTACCAGCCACTGTGGAAGGCAATCTGTAAGACTTCTCGGACTGATATATAACAAGAAATTAGACACAAAGATGCGTGTTTGATGAAACGTGATTTTATTTTGAAGAACAGACGAAAGAAAAGCGGCAGATGTGTGTCTGATTTGATATTTGCGCAGTGAGCTCCGCTGTTCACAAGTGCAATGAAAGCGCTTATCCTAGACATGCACATGCATAGAGTCCTGGGCCATTTCCCAATAACTATTGTTCTTAGCTGTTAAGAGCATTTTCTACGAGCAATTTTATGAACGTTTGTTTTAAAGAAACAAAGATGAATGTGACTAAATCGTAAATACAAGACACATTCACCTTGAACCTAAAATTTTGTTTGATTTTATTTTCTTTAAGCAGCATTAAAGGGTTAAAAAGCCATCCTAGGTGTATATGACCTTCTTATTTCAGCCAAACACAATCTGAGTTATATTAAATAATATCCTGCTTTTCCAAGCTTTATAATGGGAGTGAATGGTACCTTAGATTTTGAAGACTAAACGCACCATTTTCACCATTTTGTTTGGCTCTATCCTCTGCGCTTCCACGTTTGTCACTTCTCACCGGAGCTTAAGCTACACCTATGCCATGCGCCGGAACTTGACTCTCTCATGAACGTGTGGACGCCGTTACCGGAAGCCAGTGATAATAATTCATAAAGTTATAAATATGGATATTTTTCTTACAAAAATGCATCACTTCAGAAGTCCTTTATTAACCCCCTGGAGTCGTATTGATTACAATTATGATGGATGGATACTCTTTTTTAGTCTTCAAAATCTAAGGTACCATTCACTCCCATTATAAAGCTTGGAAGAGCCGGATATTTTTTAATATAACTCTGATTGTGTTTGGCTGAAAGAAGAAGGTCATATACACTCTAGGATGGATTGAGGGTGAGTAAATTATGGGATCATTTTAATTTTTGGATGAACTAACCCTTTAACTGTATTACCAAAACGCAAAACAAACACATTCGATAAGAACACTCATTTGGCAGCATTTTTTGGGAACACAAGGGAATCTATCAGGCTGATTTATTATGATGATTACTATAATTATCTTTACATTTATAATTGTCTTTAGTTCTTAATTTGTATGCGGTTATTTATTTTTCACCTGTTGCGGCTTACTGATATTTGTGTGATGGTAAAAGGGGCTGTTAAATATGGTACATGTTTGAATTGGGGATGTGGTTATTTATACGATTTTATAATCACTTTGTTATTTTAATTGCTTTTTTAGTTTTATTTAAAGTGCAATTTGAATTTAGAAATGTCTTTTGTTTAAGTTTTTCATGTTTCAATAAATGTATTTAATTTGTAAAGCAAAATCCATAAAGCAAAAATATTCACTGACCTTGGTGAATAATCTAATATTTTAAATACGATTATCATTAAAATATGCCCAAAAGGGAAGAACATTTTTCATGAACAATTGTAAAATTTAAATTTTATGAAGACCTGCACAAATGAGTGTACTCAATTCCATATTGCAAACATTTTGCATATTTGTTTGTTTTTGAGTAGTCTATGGGCAATATAAACATTTAAATTAATTGAAAAACTTTGATTTTGAAAATAGTAAATTATTTGTTTGTGTTATGGCTCTTTCAAAAAAATGCATCAACCAAAAATGTAAAAAAAATCCTTAGTGAAAAAAGGTTCCCGACCCCTGCATTAGACAATGCATAGCAATGCCCTAACAACCACTCTGAACACCTTAGACATCAAATAGCAACGCCCTAGCAACACTCAGAAAGCCTCCACATTTGCATGCACCGTAGTCTGTTTGTTTTTAGAAAATGGCATGAGTTTAGGGCGGGTCTATCTGTTTTTTGACCAATGGTAGATGTTGGGAGTGTTTGAAATATTTATTTTTTTTTTTTTTGCAAACCCTTCAAATGAATGTTAAATGAGGAATCCCTATAATAATAACTAAACGCAAAACATGCTGACTTATGAAAATTCCAAACTTAAAAATAATCTAAAAAACTGACAAAATATGCTGCCTGTCACATATCTGTCAATTTCATGACCCTTAAAACATTTACCCCTCATTTCCCATGTGTAATAATTCAATACAGGCAGAATATCCAAATTGGCCCAGTTGCTAGGGAGGGTAGAGTCACATGGGGTAACCTCCTCATTGTCGCTATATTGTGATTCACGCTCTCGGTGGGGCGTGTGGTGAGATGTGCTTGGCTGCCGCGGAGAATAGCGTGAAGCCTCCGCATGCATTATGTTTCCACAGAAACCTGCTCAACAAGCCACGTGATAAGATGCGCAAATTGACTGACATGGAGGCAACTGAGATTCGTCCTCCGCTACAACGAGGACTTGGAGCACATTGGGAATTGGGTATTCCAAATTGGGGACAAAATAAAAATAAATACATAAATACAGGCAGAATAGTCAAACGTCATTATTAGAAACTCTCAGCATTATCGAAATCATACATTTGGAGCTTTGTTAGTGCAGCTTCACAAAGAACGGGGAAATATGAGGACAGTCTCATCTCATTAAAAGAGATGAAATTGTGGAATTAGCTTCAATCTAATTACAAGCCACACTATCTAATGTAAAAACATGCCTGTTTTTTCTCTCTCTCTCGTTCATTTGGTCTAGTAATTAGTTTTGGCCTCTAAAATGCCACCCTTTAATCATCCAAAAGCAGATGTGATTTGCAGTGCAATTTAATTTTGCTTTAATGAAGAACTAAAGGATGCATTGCAAATTACTTTTTTCGCCTGTACAGGAGGGAAAAATCTATTTCCTGCTTTTGAAAAGATCAAGAGTATCTTTGACAATAGCCGGAGGGCCTGGCCTCTCCACTACATCGAGCCAACAAGCTCCTTTACTCCATGCACAATTCAATAGAAAGGAGGCCACAATTAGAAATAAAGCAGCAAAAATGCATCCATACACCAGAATTGCTCGTCGTGGCTCAAGCCCTCGGCTCCCAGAGCCTTGTTAGCAGCAGGGTTAAAGTGTCAGCGAGGAACAATGGCATGTGATAAATTACCCTTCTCCAAAAAAAAAAGATATACAGCTAATTTTCAATTATAGCTAAAAATGCATTGCAGATTGGAAGAAATTGGACATGTGCGGGGCACAGACTGATAGATATGCTCACTCCTGTGTCATCCTCTCTGGCTTTTTCTGATTATGAGAAAATAATTATCATTTTTCATCAAGAATTATTTTTTCATAAGTGTTGTATATGGGGCGGATTCAAAATATGTGAGATACCTAGTTGTCACACTTTTCTCTCCAGTGAATATTTCTCAGCGTAGGTTTATTTTTTAATTCAATTTCTGTTTAAAATAAATAAATAAATAAATAAATAACTACATAACATCACCACTGTTCTTGTCCAGGAAAAAAAAAAAGATACAGGTCACTACACATGTTGACTTTTTGTGACAATGTGCCCCAATAGCAGGGTATGTTGTCACAGTGGAACCGCCATTAAACAGCCTACAAGGATTTTCAGCTAAATCTAAATAGTAAAGCAATCATGAAATCAAAAGCAGTTCATGAAACAGCACAAATGTAGAAGGCGACATGCAAAAATATCAAACCATTGTTTTGCCCAAAGAAAATCGGGTAACATTTTACCTTTATGTTCCCTTTGTTAGGGATTTATAACATCTTTTAATTTATATAAATATAAGACTCATAATGGGATTTACAAATGCATTATATATTAAAAAGGGGGACTTTCATGCAATACTTGCCAAATATTGAGCCATTTACCATGTTATAAATGCTTAATAACAACTATTCAACATTTGTAACCTATAAAAATGTACCTTAATATAAAGTCGACACATTTAGAATTTATTAAGGAAGTGTTGACATAAGAAACATACTGTGATAGGCTTTATTATATGATATATGCTGTGAATAATGTATTTACTAAGCATTTATAACATGTTATAACAAGTTAAAATGCTTACTATTTGGCAAGTATTACATAAGAGTTGCCCTTTTGAATAAATTTTGTTATAACAGTATTTCAATGATTTATAATGCATTTGTAAATAACTAGTCATTATGGAACCTCTTTATAAAGCCTTTAAAAAGGGAACATTAATGTAAAGCGTTACCAAAAATTACAATTAATAAATAGATAAAGTTTACATTTGTAACATTTAAAATGTGTGACAATTTGCCCTAATCTGATATACATACTACATACTGAGAATATTTTATTGAGTGAAAAATTCAAGAAATCAAAATTGTTTATAAATTAATGAAATAACATAGTTTTTGCATAACAGGAGATTTTAATTTAAAAAGAACATCTAAAACAGTCTCCAACAACCATATTAAAAACATTGTGTATTTGAGCAGATAAATGCAAGTAAAGCACTGAAACTATGGAAGGGGCTTCACAAATGAACCCCTGAGTATCTCGGTGTGTACACGTGCGTCCCTAAAAATGAGCAAGGATGAAATCCTAATAGAAGTTGGGCTTAACTCCAGAAACAGCCAGTCTGTATATCTGATTACTCTGGGCCAGTAATTTCTTTTTCAAATAAGGGAAAAATTGGATAGGATGAATGAAATTTCCCTGTCATAGTGCAATGATGGTACCATGGGAGATTATGTATTTTTATAATCATTCATCGGGGGTGGGGAGTGCTCGGGCTTAGCATAATGGAATTCGTAAACTGCTTTAAGTCTGAACACGGGCCTATACTATCAGTCAGACCATAAATGCTTATACGGCGTTGCGTTGGCAAACCGGTCAAATATTTGCACCAGCACATGCTGGAGGTTATTTGCCGGGAGATTTTACACATGTGGGGTGAGGCTGATTGTGGGGGATCTTGCCCCCTATATTTATTCCCAGAAACATGAGTTTTTCAGGGTTTCACTTTGTATATTTTATGTTGAATTACATTTACTGAAGAAATCTGCCATCACACAACAGGCTGTCAAAACCAAAACACCCAGACATGAACAGCATGTTAATGCATGTCAAATATGATATTCGATGTGTGAATTTTAATAAATGAAACACGTAAAGACTACTTGGATGTTATATGTCAGTGGCTTTGCATGTTTAAGTCATTTATTACTCATAATTCATGTTTACAAATGATGTGTGGTTCTTCTTATTTTCTTGCATTACTGACACATATGCACACAAAATACATATTTTAAAGCGTGTAACAACAATTTTAGAACTTAACACACACACACACACACACACAAACATTCTATAATATATAATGTTAAAAGTATATATGTGGCACGGTGGAGTGCGGGGCCGGTGGAGTGTGACTCAACACACCCGGTCCCGTATTAGGCTAATCAAGCCACCGAGAGGGTTAAAGGCCGATTGCGGAGGATGTGCGTGAGAGAGAGATTGTTCACGGACATGTACGTCGTCCTGTTTGTTTGTCTATTGAGTTTACTATTAAACTATTATTTGTATGTCAAGCCGGTTTCTTGCCTCTTCCTTGCCCGTGAACATGAACTTCATTACAATATATTAATACAATATATACTATATATTATTATCATAGAATGGTAATGAAAGGCCACAGTATTGCGTTAAAACTTGTTTTCATTTTGCTAATGAAAAAGGAATGAAAATGGGAAAAAAATGGGAACAAAGTCCATTTCAATTTTTCCAGAGTGAAAACGTTATTTAAAAATAAAAAATTAAAAAATTATATAATGTATATATATATATATATATATATATATATATATAGAGAGAGAGATATATATATATATATATATATATATATATATATATATATATATATATATATATATACATACACACACACACACACACTGGCAGCCAAAAGTTTAGAATAATGTACAGATTTTGCTGTTTCAGAAGGAAATTGCTACTTTAATTCACCAAAGTTGCATTCAACTGATCACAAATTATAGTCAGGACATTACTGATGTAAAAAAAAACAGCACCATCACTATTTGAAAAAATCTAGACAGACCCCATTTCCAGCAGCCATCATTCCCAACACCTTATCCTTGAGTAATCATGCGTAATTGATAATTTGATACTATAAAATCACTTGCCATTATATCAAACACAGTTGAAAGATATTTGATCCGTTAAATTAAGCTTAACATTGTCTTTGTGTTTGTTTTTGAGTTGTCACAGTAAGCAATAGACTGGCATGTCTTCAGGTCAATATTAGGTCAAAAATGGCAAAAAAGAAACAGCTTTCTCTAGAAACTCATCAGTCAGTCATTGTTTTGAGGAATGAAGGCTATACAATGCTTGAAATTACCAAAAAACTGAAGATTTCATACAAAGGTGTACACTACAGTCTTCAGAGACAAAGGACAACTGGCTCTAACAAGGACAGAAAGAGATGTGGAAGACCAGATGTACAACTAAACAAGAGGAGAAATACATCAGAGTCTCTAGTTTGAGAAATAGACACCTCACATGTCCTCAGCTGACAGCTTCATTGAATTCTACCCGCTCAACACCAGTTTCATGTACAACAGTAAAGAGAAGACTCAGGGGTGCAGGACTTATGGGAAGAATTGTGAAGAAAAAGACACTTTTGAATCAGAAAAACAAAAAGAAAAGGTTAGAGTGGGCAAAGAAACACAGACATTGGACAACAGATATTTGGAAAAGAGTGTTATGGATCTTAACCCCATTGAGCTTTTGTGGGATCAGCTAGACTGTAAGGTGCGTGAGAAGTGCTCGGCAGGACAGACACATCTATGGCAAGTGCTACAGGAAGTGTGGGGTGAAATGTCACCTGAGTATCTGGACAAACTGACAGCTAGAATGTCAAAGATCTGCAAAGATGTCAGTGCGGCAAGTGGAGGATTTTTTTGATGAGAATTCTTTGAAATTGTTTAAGAAGTTCTGAATATTTTTTTTTAAATTGTAATAGTAATTTTTCACGTTATTAATGTCCTGACTATACATTGTGATCTGTTGAATGCCACTTTGGTGAATAAAAGTACCAATTTATTTCCATAAGATCAAAATCTTTAAATTATTCCAAGCTTTTGGCCACCAGATTGTATGTATATATATATATATATATATATATGTATATATATATATATATATATATATATATATATATATATATGTATATGTATATGTATATGTATATGTATATATATATATATATATATATATATATATATATATATATGTATATATATATATATATGTATATATATATATGTATATATATATATATATATATATATATATATATATATATATGTATATATATATATATATATATATATATATATATATATATATATATATATATATATATATATATATATCATATAATGTTATTTTGTTTGGGGATATATTTAAAACATTATCATATTATTATCATAAATTATCAATATTCAAATATTCTTATTATTATATTATAAATATAATGATCAAAATGTATACTAATATATTATATTAATTCAAAATAAACTATTTATTATCATGAAATAGTATTAAAAGGCCACTGTATTACTTTAAAACTTTTTGTTTTATTTTGCTTGTGAAAAAAATTGTGAAAATCTCTTTTTAATTCAAATATTAGTGTCTGATATCAATGTACAGTATGAGAACATCCAAATACAAATATTTATATTTCACCACTAGATGTCAGTAGCAGAATTCCCCAATTTTCCAATCATCTTGATTTGTGATTTCAGTCTGAACAAATACATGCCTAAGGTCAATTCATCAAATCATTTGCTTTGCTCTTTTAGGAAGGTTTAATGTCACAGTGATAAATGTCCCTCTAGATGCACATACGATTGTTTGTTCTTTATGCCGATAAAGAACACATTACTTGAAATACAAGATGATAATTGATGAATTTAACTTTTTTCATTGTATTTCATGAAAAGTAAAAGTAAATTATATGCTGGACCATTTCAAAAGTCTTGTTGTATTGGTCCAGGCAGGCAATCAGAATTTAAATATAGCAATAAAAAGTAACTACATACATACATACAAAAAGAAAGATAGAAAATAAATAAGAAAGAAAGTAATTACTTACATACATACATACATACGCATGCATGCAATATATATCTAATCTACAAGCATGGTGTTTCCACATCATCTTCCATCACTTTTTCGAATGAATAAAATTAGACCAATGAATAAGTATGTATTGATTTTATGTAATGTGTGCTTTTATGCAAAATGTTATTCAAAGCATTCATTATTTTCCTAATTTACTTATTTAAATATGTAATCTAAGAACATTTTATGTGGTAAATATTTGATTGAAATATAATTTCACTTTCATTGTCATTATGATCAACTTTATCAGCAAATAATGTGTATAATAATATACTATAAATAATTGTCTTTTTATGAGCAAACAGGGTTGGGAGGGTTACTTTTAAAATATTTTACACTACAGATTACAGAATACATGGAGTAAAATGTAATTTGTTACATATTCTGTTAAATCACTCAAGGCCAGTAACAAAATCTCAATACTTTGGATTACTTCTTCAGAACAGGCAGATTTTTTTTCACTTGTTTTGACTATAAACAGGTTAATAACAAGTGAAAAAAATCTGCCAGTGCAGTAAGACAAAATACACATCTTATGAAATGCATGTAAATGTATTTTGTTTAAAGTATTTAATATAATGCAAAAATTATCTACAAGAATACATTTTTGCTGTACATCCTTGCCCTGGGGGGGGGGGGGGGGGGGGGGGATGTATAAAGTGGATTTTCTTGATAGAAAAATATAATTGTGCCTGGTTACAGGTTCATGTAAAAGGGCTAAAATAGCATTTTAGCTTAGCATAGAGCTAAATGTTCGCATGGCAATTTACAAAATGTTAACTATTTCTGTTGCTCCAAACTTAGTTCTAAACCCTGCAGAGTATACACAATGGCAATTTATTCTGATCTTATGTGGATTCTCTCTATTGATTTCCACAAGGAATAGTTCCTTAATGACATCAAATCCACCTTTTCACTCATAACAGTGTGAGAGGGTACTCTGCTCATATGAATGAGAAGACACATCATAAAATTTGTTTCACCACTATTGAAGAAGATCTGGAAACAAAGTAAATGAAGTTGGGAGGAGCAGTAGCAGTAGCAGTGCACAAAGAGGGAAGAGCCCAGCGCCAAATCCCAGCCCCATCCGGGGTGTGGGAAATGTGCCGTATGGAAGACCACCTTCTTCCAGCTTCCGCCGGGCACACTTCCTTCGCGGTGGTGCACCGCGACCGGCTCCGGGTTGGCTTGGAAAGGTCAGGGGGTGAATTTGCGCTTTACAGCACCCACCCCGACTTCGCCGATTCCCCCTGGGAATGCAGAAAGGTATCCTCCACACCCTCCCTCAACTCTTGGGCGGAGGGACGGAGCGGACTGTCCTCAGGATTTTTCTGGCGCATCGGGCCACTGTGGTGGTGCAGAAGCCTAGGGCGTGGGCCTGGGTGGAGCCGCCGTGGGTGCAGATCTTGGTGGTAGTTGCAAATATTCAAACGAGAGTTATGAAGGCCAAAGTGGAGAAGGATTCCAGGTGAACATGGGTCATTCGGTCCTAATGGATTGGCGAACACCATTCGGAAGTGTGGGACAGTGGCCTCCTATGCCCCTGGCCGATCGAAAGGGAGTCAGGATCAGATCCCTGAACCCGGAGTGGCAGAGACAGGTGGTATGAGGCACCCAGTGCTGTAATGCAACCGAACCCAGAAAAGCTGGCAGGAGCCCCGGGAAGAGGCCCCACCCATCACCACTCCTGAAATGAGGGTGCTCCAGCCGAATTCCATCCCCTAAGAATAATCCGTCTGCCGATCATAACTCCAGCTAGGACCCAACTTTTTATGTATCTATCCCCTATATAATGACCGCCCCATCGCCTAAAATACAGAGTCCGAGGCTAAATGAAATTTGAGTGTCCAATATGTCACACATAATACTCTGAACCCTCAACCAAAATTCTTGGATCTTAACACACCACAAAAAACATGGGTTGTGTCCCCATCTTCTGACTGGCATCGCCAGCAGGTGGGTGTGTCTTTAAGACCAAGCCTATACAATCTAAAGGGGGTCCAATAAAATTAATATAAATTCTTAAATTGCATAAGGTGCACCCTTGCATCTCTAAATGTACACTTGACATTTTTTAGAATCCTAGCCCACACTCCCTCCTCCAATACCAAGTTTAAATCTTTCTCCATTTCTCCATAATCTCTTGAGAGAAGTTGAAGCTCCATCCCCCAGAAAATGAACGAACAGGGAGTAATACACTGATGCCTCATGACCTTTTCCAAAAGCAGCAATCACCAAATCTGCCGCTTTTGGGGGTTGTATACTACTCTCAAAAAATAGTACACACCAGGTGACACAGCTATAAATACAGTTCCCCTTCTGATGGTCTTTGTTTACTGTTTACACTTCTGGTCTTTGGGGTCTATATGACCCCAACAATTGATAGAGTAATTGTACAAAAAATATACATTTTTAATCATACAAATAATATATAATTTTTTTTTTGTTTACTTCTCATCTATTCATTAATGCTGTGTTTTGGGAGATATGAAGTACTTTTGTACCCATTTACCACACAATTCCTCAACTACACCATTAGCTTGCATATGAAACATTGAATTACATTTTTATGAAAAAAATCACTTAAATGATGATTTAAATTAAATAAAATTTGTTTCTGGATATTGATCTAGGTGTTAGGTGTAGAAGTATGCAATCTGCTGGTTAGAGATAAACCTAAAATTATTACAGTTTAAGAAATACATAGTTTTGACCAGTAGAGGCAATAGAGAGCCATTCATTTTACTGGATGTGGCCAACTGCTCTATCACAAAGTTTGTGATACATTTTGTGAATTTATATATATATAAACATTAGAAAAGACATTTAAAATAAATATTCTTTCAAATAGTAGATTTCTTTTAAGTTTTTGATGCATTTTGAAATGCCTTTTTTTACAAAATGCCACATACATGTGTGTGTTTTTTTTTGTGTGTTTGTGTGTGTGTGTGAGTGAGCATGTCTTTTCTACATCTCATGTATGCTCTAGTACTAGGCTTTAATTTCTGTGAGATTTATGCTGGATTTATTGACTCATTTTGACACATGAAGACATTTATTTATTTATTTTTTCGCATTTCCCATTCATTTCAATGTGGGGTCATATTGACCCTGAAGACCAGAAGTGTAAAAAATGTTTTTACATACCTATAGAACAACCGAATCAAGCCCAGTTTTTGTGTGTGTGTATAGATAGATAATGTAGGAAAAGTCACAAAATCTTATTCCACTGAGATGAAGGGAACCATTTTTATTTATTAAGGAAAAGTCGATTTGGGTCAAAAAGACCCCAAAGACCATCAGAAGGTTAAGAATTGAGACCTGGGAATCCCAAAATGTTGAACCATATTTTCAAAGGATGTCAACACTCCAATGTCATATAGGTCTCCGAGCATATTAACCTCCCTCTCAATTCACTCTGACCAGCAGAAAGGGGACTTATTAATACATAATTTTGGGTTTAGCCATATGCTTGAGGTAACATTTATATAAATGTCAGTGTAAAGAAGTTTGCCCTCACGGGCAAGGAAGAGGCGAGAAACCGGCTTAACGTACAACTAAAGGTTTAATGTGAAACTCAAAAGACAAACACATAAGACGACGGACATGTCCGTAAGGATCTCTCTCTCTCTCTCGCACCGCCCTCCGCGATCGGCCTTTATCCCTCTCGGTGGCTTGATTAGCCTAATACGGGACCGGGCGTGTTGAGTCACGACCCGGCCCCGCCCTCCACCGTGCCACATTCCTCCCTCGTTCTTTCAGGCTGGGGAGCCCCTGGCCTGACGTACATGAACCACTACAATTTAAAAAGGAGAGGGAAAAGGCCAATGCAGAGCAGCAGTGAGAGAGAGAGAGAGGAAAGAGAGATAACAATAAAAATAAAAAATTACTCGCCGGTTCTCCGATACGCCGCAGCTTGTTCCTCGGCCACTCCTCCACACTCTAACGGACGACAGCCGCGCCTCTCCAGGCGGATCCGAGGCAGTCCTCCAGCCCCTGGCGGATGGAACGCCCCGCTGCGTTCTCGGGGAGCCGAAGGGGACTCCCCCGCCCCTGGCAGCGGTTCTCCCGCTCCAGGTGGTCGGTCGCGATCCCCTCCCCGCTCGCGGATGGCGGTCTCCAAACCCTCCGCGTTTCAGCGGCTGGTAGGGGCATCCTCCACCCCTGGCAGTGGCCCTGACCACTCCAGGTAGTCGGCTAGGAACCCTTTATCCCCTCGCGGTCGGCGGCTGTTCCTCCGTGTCCAGGCGGCTGGGCTCCTCGTCCCCTGGCAGATGGCCGCGGCTACTCCGTTGGGGTGGACGTAGTGCCAAGAACTCTACTACGGCGTATCCCTCTTCCTTCCCGGGCTTTCGGCACCAATGTAAAGAAGTTCGCCCTCATGGGCAAGGAAGAGGCGAGAAACCGATTTAACAAAAAAGGTTTCATGTCAATCTCAAAAGACAAACACATAGGACGATGGACATGTCCGTAAGGATCTCTTCTCTCACGCCGCCCTCCGCGATTGGCCTTTATCCCTCTCGGTGGCTTGATTCGCCTAACACGGGACCGGGCGTGTTGAGTCACGACCCGGCCCGGACTCCACCGTGCCACAGTCCGAATTAAACACTCTGGACACTTTTGTCCATACCGAGTGCAAATGCGAGATAACAGGTGTGACTTAACTTCTCCGATACGTTTGATAGAAAGGCTTTACAATGGCGAAATAGGGGCAAAAACTTCCTGTTCAATACAAAACCAGGGAGGGGCTCTATCAGGTGGAAGCGACCAATGAGCCAAATGTGTGAGAACGAAAGCATAATAATAAAACAAAATCTTGGGTAGGTCTAGCCCACCTTTGTAAATCGGCCTATGTAACTTACTGAAATGTAATCTGAAATGTTTACCATTCCAAATGAAGGACTTCGCTATGCTATCAAATTGCTTGAAAAACAAGAGGGGCCATCTATAGGGAGAGATTGTAGCAAGTAGTTGAATTTTGGAACGCAAATAATTTTAATAACATTAACCTTCAAATCACAATGGACTGGCGACATGCCTTTCGCCCAATGTTAGCTGGGATAGGCTCCAGCCCCCCACGACCCTGTACACAGGATAAGCGGTTGACGATGGATGGATGGATGGAACCTTCAAATCATAGATAAATGTAATGAGGCCCATCTACCCACATCACTCGAAAACCTTTTTATTAAAGAGTCAAAATAAATTTAAACTAAATTACACAAATTTGCTAGGAATAAAATAGTCAAATACTTAATGCCCTGTCAGCGCCCGGCTGAAAAGTCATTTCCGGGCAGTAAGCTGTCAGAGCCAAAGCTTCGGATTTAGACCAATTCACTCAAATAAAATACAAATCTAAAATAAAATAAATAAAAAATCTGTTATGTTCTGCAAAAACATTTTGGTTTTCGTTCCTTTTTCATTAGCAAAATCTTTCTTTTTTTTCATTAGCAAAATCTTTCTTTTTTTAGCTAAATAAAACCAAAAAGTTTTAAAACAATACAGTATTGCTTTATTTTGATCCTATTATATGATTATAAATAGTATATTTTGATTTAATCTTTACTTTTTACAGTATAACTTTATGGGGTTTTTTTGTGTATACATTTTGATCATTATATTTGTAATAATAAGAATATTTGAATATTGATGATTTATGATGATAATATGATAATGTTTTAAATATATCCCCAAACAAAATAACATTATATGAGAAATTAGAAAAGGAATTAATAATTCTATGGAGGCAAGGCATAGATCTAGAAGGGTCGGAGACAAATAATAAAATATAATCTGTATAAAGCAAAAACGTATGTGCCACATCTCCCACCACCACCCCTGGAAAATCATCCTCCTTTCTTATTGTGACTGCTAATGGTTCCAGAGCGAGACAGAACAATAAGGGGGAAGAGGGCAACCCTGCCGGGTGCCTCTATCCAGAGTAATATAATCTAAAATTAATCAATTTGTTTGAACCGTCGCTACCAAATCAAATATAAAGTAACTTATATAGTAACTTCCATCCATCCATCCATCCATCCATCCATCGTCAACCGCTTATCCTGTACAGGGTCGCGGGGGGCTGGAGCCTATCCCAGCTAACATTGGGCGGAAGGCGGGGTACACCCTAGACAGGTCGCCAGTCCATCGCAGGGCCACACATATACAAACAACCATTCACACTCACATCCACACCTAGGGCAATTTTTTGGAGACATCAATTAACCTAGCCTGCATGTCTTTGGATGGTGGGAGGAAGCCGGAGCACCCGGAGAGAACCCACGCAGACACGGGGAGAACATGCAAACTCCACACAGAAAGGCCGGGGCAACCGGGGTTTGAACCCACGACCTTCTTGCTGTGAGGTGACAGTGCTAACCACTGCACCACCGTGCTGCCTATATAGTAACTTATAACTTATAAAGTATTCCCGAACCCATACATTTCCAAAATCTTAAAAAGATAATCCCATTCTACCATATCAAACGCCTTTTCGGCATCAAGTGAGATGTATATTGGTGTAGGCTGTCTGAGTACTCAGTATTCAGCAGCTCTTTTCAACTGTAAGTGCTATATATACCAAGAAAGGTGTTCCAGGGGGCCTGAGTAGATCAGCATTGACGCTGACTACCATCCCTGGAGTTGCGAGTTCGAATCCATGGCATGGTGAGTGACTCCAGCCAGGTCTCCTAAGCAACCAAATTGGCCTAGTTGCTAGGGAAGGTAGAGTCACGTTGGGTTAACCTCCTCGTGGTCACTATAACATGATTCTTGCTCTCGGTGGGGCGCATGGTGAGTTGTGCGTGGATGCCATAGAGAATAATGCGAAGCCTCCACATGCGCTACGTCTCCGCGGTAACGTGCTCAACAAGCCACATGATAAGATGTGCGGCTTGACGGTCTCAGATGTGGAGGCAACTGAGGTTCGTCCTCCGCCACCCAAATTGAGAAGAGTCACTATGCCACCACGAGGACTTAGAGCACATTGAGTATTGAGCATTCCAAATTGGGGACAAAAGGGAAGAAAAAAAGAAAGATGTTCCATTATGTCAAACTGAGTAAATTATTTCAACGTTTGTTGTTATTACGTCATACATTTGGGTCACATGACAATGCCCACAATCCTGGATGAAGTATTTCATGTAATGTATTCATACTACTCACCTGCATACCTGAATTTTTTTTTTAATTTACCTGCCAAGTACGCTCTTCATCAAATACAGTGCATGCTCTGAAAGTACACAATTTTGGACGCAGCCTTAATAAAAATAGATTATCAAAGTTATGTAAGTATGTTTAAGTATGAAGTATGTAGGACTAGAGTAATTTATTGTAAATATGTGTAAGTATGTATCTTGAGAATGAGAGTAAATTGAGCATAAGTATGTAGTACAGGGGTCCTATGGCACCCGTGCCAGCATTGAGAGGAGAGTAGACTATTTTATTTATATAAATTCCACACCAGCATTCCAATCTACATCTTGATGAATGGGAGGCTAAACAAAAAGTTAAAATGTGACGAGACTGCAGTATGCCCATTCGTGCATCACAAGCCAGCAGGGCTTCGCTTTCGGTTTATTGCACAAGTTTATGCACCACTAGAGAAAGAAATATACTGGACCACTGCTACACCACAGTAAAGGTTGCATGCCTCTCTGTCCCAAGTGCAGCTGGGTCTTAGGGAAACAAAAAACTAGGAATACTTCAGGCCCAGACAGTCTTTCACCTGCCTGTTTGAAAGTCTGTGCTGACCAACTGGCCCCCATCATCACACAGATCTTCAATAAATCACTGGAGCATTGTGAAGTTCCCTGCTGCTTCAAACGCTACACAATCATTCCGGTCCCCAAAAAAACTAAATCGCAGGACTACAGAACTGTCACTAACACATCTGTTTTCATAAAGTCATTTGAGAGACTGGTTTTGGCCTACCTGCAGGACATCACTGGACCCCTGCTGGACCCCATACAGTTTGCTTACTGAGCAAACAAGTCTGTGGATGATGCTGTCAACATGAGACTGCATTATATGCTGTAACACCTCAACAGACCTGGGACTTACGAAAAGATCCTATTTATGGACTTCAGTTCAGCCTTCAATACCATCATGCCTGATCTTCTCTCAACCAAACTGGCCCAGCTCTCCATGCCCACCCCAATCTGTCGATGAATCACCAGCTTTCTGACAGATATGCAGCAGTTAGTGAGACTCACATCCGGGACACTCACTATTAGCACTGGTGTTCCTCAGGGATGTGTTCTCTCTTCACTGATCTTGTCTCTGTGAGTCATACACAAATGACTGCACTGTAAAAGGCTCCACTGTCAAGCTTCTGAAGTTTGCAGACGACAAACTGCCTCATCTGTGACGTTGACGAATCTGCATACAAATGGGAGGTTGATCAGCTGGCTGTCTGGTGCAGTCACAACAACCTTGAGCTGAACACGCTCAAAACAGAGGAAATGATAGTGGACTTCAGGAGAAATCCCCCCACAATCCCACTCTCACCATCCTGAACAGCACTGTTTCAGCAGTGGAGCCAATCAGGTTTCTGGGCTCTACCATCTCTCAGGACCTGAAGTGGGACACCTACCTAGACTGTATTGTGAAGAAGGCTCAGCAGAGGTTGTACTTCCTTTGCCAGCTGAGGAATTTCAACCTGCCATAGGAGCTGCTGACACAGTTCTACACAGCCGTCATTGAGTAAGACCTGTGTACATCTATAACTGTCTGGTTTTGTTCAGCCACCAAATCAGACAGAAGGAAACTATAATGGACAATCAGAACTGCTGAGAGGATTATTGCTGCCCCCCTGCCCACCCTCCAAGACCTGTATGTCTCCAGAGTAAGGAAACGTGCAGGAAGAATCACTCTGGACCCCACACACCCTGCGCACAGTTTTTACCCTCAGGCCATTTTCCTCATGAGCAATTAAACTGCCTCAGGACTCCCCCATAGTGCAATTATGTAAATATATATCTCATGTGCATATGTTAATTCACATATTTAATTAAATAACTGTACATATCCCAACCTTGCACATACATTACCACTTGCACATGTACATATGCCATTCTATTATATGTCCTATTATTTGTATCTCTATTTCTACTCTTACCTTGTTTTATATTCTGTGTCTCACTGTACTGTTCTGTGTGCACTTGATTCTCCTATCACAAAAAAATCCTTGTGTATGTGAGAACACTTGGTAATAAAGCTCATTCATCATGAGTGGTGATCATGAGGAAGGATTACATCAAGATGGAAATTGGATCGCAGGTGCAAAAAAACTTACAAATAAAATAGCCTGGTCCTCTCTCATTGTTGCTTGCCTGCTAGTGATTGCCCCTCTGCATGATTTTGAAAAATGTAGAATTACATAATTTAATAAGCACTTCACAAGATGCCCTGTGAAAATTCACATGCACGATCATGATTATATCATCAGATTTTGCTAAATTTTCCACTCAAACAATAATCTGATCATATAATTTGTAATGAAAAATAAACGATTAAACTAGAAAAATGCAAACATTTTCACAAGTGGACTCTCACTCACACACATGCGGAAGTTTTTTGTTTTATTGTTTTTTAGAGGTGTCGGTACAGCCATTGACCAGGAGAGCAAAAAGTGGCACTCTTATGTCAAAAAGGTTGCCAACCCCTGGTTATGTAGGAGTTCCACCGGGTTCACCCAGCATCCCCCGCGCGCTCAACATGGAGGATCTGACGGTGGAGGTTCGTGGCTCCAATGGAGCTTATTACAAGGTAAACCCAGCAATTTTACCTCGTGTTTCAGTTCATGAGTGTATCATATTTTGAACACATACACGACATTAAATCATTCAAAAAAACTTTACTAAACGAACTGCACCGTGTACTTTAAGAGCTTGGAAATAGTGCAGGCTCTGTCGGTGTTAGCCGTTAGCAGCTGCGCGAGGATCATGTTCAAATACAAATAATTCTACACATAATCATGATTATTATTTAGCTTTTATCTTATTAACAAAAATAAGACAAAAAATGTCTTTGGTTAAGAATAAATAACCTAATGTTTCATTTAATTGATTGAACATTCCTCAATCATGCGACTGATTTTGTCATTCGACAATGAACTACACAAATATAATCATAATATATGCATGGTTAATATAAGGCACTTATAACTGATCACATATTAAAAGTCAATAACTAGCAACGCTTGCTATCTATCATACTCATGTCATCGATAGTATTGAGTATGAATATAATTAGATTTGAATATGTACTCAAATCTTTTAAATTGTACTTTTAAAGCACGCATCAGTCTATTCGTCTATCTATTATGAAAGCAGTAAATAGTATAAGTTAAATAAGTGTCATTTGTTGACTATAGTATGTGGGTTTAGTTAAGATAGAAAGTCCCCAGGAAGCTCATGTCCCTCATTTAAGGTGTGGTAAAAAAAATCAGTTCAAATGTTCGTCCAGCCATCCATCCATCGTCTGTATATGTGATACATTACTCTATAGGTTTCTACCAAGGATACCCTATATTAACATTTGGTGAATGAGTTAAGGCCCAGATAGAAAGTCTAATTTAAGTTATTATTCACAGTCTCATCCTGCAGTTATTCTGCATGTCTTTTTGCACCAATCTTATCATGGCGTGTGTCAGCTGTTCACTGTCCATCTGGAGCTGTCATCCAGCCCGGCAAATATTTTAACACCAGTCTATTTTGAGATGGGGTTTAAGAGTTCCCAGCGCCCATTTTGGAGTCACTTACAATTCAGAGATGCCACATGTTGTGTGCTGACCAGCTTGTTTAATGTATTTAACTTTAAGGTGCTAAAATGGGAAATATAAGGGTGTAACAGGCCCCTTCAAATTTATCTGACTTCTGCTTTTACAACCTTTGCGTTTAAAGCAAATAAGCTGCATTTATGTTGGACCTGCTGTATGAAAATGCAGGAAATTGGTTATAGATTTAAAAGCCTTTTTTTTATTATTTACACACAATTTATTTAAAAAAAAAGAAAAGAATTTGTGAATGTGTGTTTTTCATATAAACATCCAGTCAGTAAGTGAATTAGATTGTAATTCAGTAAGCACCATGATGTGTTAGTAAGGTAGAAAAATAATGTTTTTAAAATTAATGACTGAAGGGATAGTTTTGGAAAGTACATGACCATCTCACCAGACTGCATGGTTTTGGATAGGAAGACTGAGAGAAAGGCACTGGCCGACGCATCTTTTTGGAGGCCCATCAGACACTCCCAAGTCCACCACAGGTGACTGGAACTCCTTGAGGGATTAGGATGTTTAAAACTAATGTACTGTAAATACACTACTACCAAAACCAGAAAAAGGAAAGAAACACCCTGTTTAAAAGTACCAAGAAAATCAAGATTAAAGTACTTAAAGGTCATTCCTGACACTTACTCATAAACAAAACAGATGGCCAAAACTCAGACTTGGAAATATTATCAGCATATATAACCAGGTTGCCAGGTCCCGACTGGTCTGGGGTGGCTGAGAGATGTCCACGCAGTCAATTTAGCAATTTGGGTCCCTGAACTGGGCCAGAGGACCCTTCTTGGTAAAAGGCACAGTAAGAAGTTCCCAAACAAGGCAAGAAAATTCCTATCCCTTACTCGTAAATAAAGCACGTTGCTTAAGGCCAAATTGCCAATCCATAGCTTAGAATGTTCAAATCGGTAGGGAAATGGGTATATAAAACCAGGGTGCCATGTCCGGACCTAGCGAGTGTGGTTGAGAGATCTCTGTGTAGTCTGGTTTGCAATTTGTTTCCCTGAAATGGGTCAGTGGACCCTAAATTGTAAGACACACTACGAGGTTCCCAGAAACAAAAGATTAAGGCAAACAAATTATCCCAGAAAACAAGCAGAATAAACACTTACCGAATAAACAATTCTTGAACAGACTTAGTGTCTGATGAGCTTCCAAAAACATGCGTCGGCCAGTGCCTTTCCCTCTGTCTTCCTATCCCAAACTATGCCGTCTGGTGAGACCATTGAGACTGGGAGAGCCATTGCATTTTCCAAACCTACACAATATTTGGCAGGTGGTTTTAATGATGTGGCTGATTGGTGTGTGTGTGTGTGTGTGTGTATATATATATATATATATATATATATTACACACTGCCTTGTATTGTGTAGGTCCCGCTTGTGCTGCCAAAACAGCACCAACCTGCATCGCTGTTCTTCTCAGCACAATTGTACAGAGTGGTAATCTGAATTACTGTAAACTTTGTCAGTTTGAACCAGTCTGTCTATTCGCTGTTGACCTCTCATCAACAAGTTATTTCCATCTGCAGAACTGCTCCTCAATGGATTTTTTATTATTATTATTATTTTTTGGCACCATTCTGAGTAAATTCTAGAGACTGTTGTGTGTGAAAATCCCAGAAATACTCAAACCAGCCCATCTGGCACCAACAATCATGCTACGGTCCAAATCACTGTGATCTAATTTTTTCTTAATTCTAATGGTTGATGTGAACATGACTTGTGTCTGCATGATTTTATGCACCACTGCCACATGATTGTCTGATTAAATAATCGCATGGATGGTTGTTGATGATTGTTGGGGCTGGTTTGAGTATTTCTGGGATTTTCACACACAACAGTCTCTAGAATTTACTCCAAATGGTGCCAAAAACAAA
Source organism: Moxostoma hubbsi (assembly GCA_032164185.1). Classification (NCBI taxonomy): domain Eukaryota; kingdom Metazoa; phylum Chordata; class Actinopteri; order Cypriniformes; family Catostomidae; genus Moxostoma; species Moxostoma hubbsi. Next base: position 3,388,550 of record JAVLUX010000052.1, on the reverse strand, counting down.
AAACATCCAGTGAGCAGCAGTTCTGAAAAAGGAAACGTCTTGTTGATGAGAGAGGTCAGCGGAGAATGACCAGACTGGTTCAAACTGACAAAGTCTACGGTAACTCGGATAACAACTCTGTACACTAGTGAGCAGAATGCTGATCTGAGATGCAGGTTGGCACTGTTTTGGCGGCACAAGGGGGACCTACAAAATATTTTTTTAAGTCTAATTTTTGTAATTTTGGACAGCCTTATTTGTTAATGACTCTTATTGCATATTTAGTTTTCTATTTTAAACCATTTTGTTGTTCCAGGGTTTTGTCAAAGATGTTCATGATGACTCGCTCTCCATTTCATTTGAAAATGAGTAAGTAGGTGCAGATGGTTTACAATCATATGACACTATTGCTTTTAAAACACGTGTTGATAAATGAGCATCATTGTTTTAGCTGGCAACCTGAAAGACAAGTCCCCTTCAGTGATGTGCGGTTGCCACCTCCAGCTGATGGCAAAAAGGAAATCAATGAAGGAGAAGAAGTGGAGGTGAGTAGATTCTGTATGTATAGTATTAGTGCTTCACTGTGTCTCATCGCACCTACGACCTGCATAAAGCCACATTCAATGACTCTAACAAGTGGATTTCACTGTTCAGATATACTCCAGAGCAAATGAACAAGAGCCCTGTGGTTGGTGGCTTGCTCAAGTACGCATGATGAAAGGAGATGTAAGTATGCTCACTCTACAGTTTCTGTTTCCTCTGAAGACCTTTGAGTTGAGCTCGGATTTACTTTCACTTTTGTTTCGTGCAGTTCTATGTGATCGAGTATGCTGCTTGTGATGCAACCTACAATGAAATAGTTACGTTTGAACGTCTCCGCCCAGTGAATCGTAATAAAGCTGTGACACAGAACACGTTCTTTAAGTGCACTGTTCCTGTCCCTGAAGATCTCAGAGCAGCGTGAGTACTAACATCATTATGCATTAACTACAGTACCAATCAGAAATTTGGACACATCTGGTCATTGTTTAATATAAATATGTTCCACATTTTAGAATGATAGAAAAGCCCTAACTTGGATTTGAGCTAGGCTACATAAAAGTCCAACCAACTTCACAAGGTGCATCCTAGGATGATTTTTAAACACCAAGTTGAAAAGTATTATTAGTGAGATCATTATTTTATTACATAAGCACGATTAGAAATAATACTGCATATTTGTCCCATTGAAAATTAACTGTGAAGCATTGATTTTGAGTTGGTATGCAAAAAGGTTGCTGTCCCCTGATTTGGTGTATCCACTCCAAAAATGGAAAAAAATTCATACATGGCCAGACATGACAGCCATTTGTTTACAAAACTAATCAAACATTGTGAACCTTTAGAACACAATTTTTTTTTTTTACAAATTTTTTAGAAAGATTGTGAGAAATATAAATCGCTCAAGTGTATCCAAAACATGAACATGTGTGGGTCATATTTCACACTCATATATATATATATATATAAAAAAGAAGTCTTGAATGTAGAAGCTTATTTTTAGGACCATTAAGATATTTTGTATTGTGACATTATTTTTAAATTCTCATTACCGTAATGAAAACAATTTCATTTTCATCACTGCAATGTGATAGTCTTTATTTATGCAGCGTGGTAGTATGTGTTGTACCACCTTTAATTTATAATAATTTAAATAAAAGCATGTTTTTTCAACTTCAGGCCATTTTATGTTCCAGGGTTTAATTTATTAATGAAATGAAATTCTTCTTTTTCATACTGTATATGAAGTTCTCATTAAAACTGAGTTAGAAACTTTTACCAGGCATCAATTTTTATTTTGTTGTGCCTTTGCTGGATAGATTTTACAGTTTTAGCCTTGACCCAGACCCAGAATTTATATAGTTAACTATGAAAATTTATACTAAAAATACTAATTATCACATATTTAAAAACTGTGATAATCTAAACAGAGTAAAAAAAAAACAAAAAAACATTAAAATTATTATTGTGTGAAAATTATTTCTATCAATTGTTTTTCTAAAATTACGATTAGCCACAGTTGTGCCATCATTTCCACCACACCAAACAATTTTTTCAAAAGTTAGTGTACTTGTTAACCAAATGGAAAAAGTGTCAGTGAAGAGTTAGTCGACATTATTGGCAACGTCGACGATAAAAAAATGTAGTTGATGAATAGTAATTTGATCTCATTTAACGTAACATGGGATCACATTAAACCGTAATGATGGCACACGAGAGCAGGACTGCAGCTCGGGCCTGACTGAGGAGAGGAAGAATTACACCGCTTGCTGTCCAGATGTGCTCTAAACTTTCCAAACAGCTTCAGGTGATGTAGATCCCGAAGTATGAACGAATTATACACACAAAAAAAAGTACATTCAGAAGCACTCTCATTGTGGAATAAGTGCAGCTGGAGCTCTTTAAAGCAAACACCCCAAGGTTGCATCTTAAATGCAGTTCTATTTATATTTATTCTAGCTTTATTAAAGTACAGATCATATAAATAACTATGAACTCCAAAACTGTCATTTCTCTGTTTTATTCCTTTAAAACATTTACTTTAGAAGCTTTACTGCAGAAAAAATTATTAACTGAGAATGTTGAAAATACACATATTTTATAATATCTAAAAATCCTTTAAAAACATGATTCACCTGAGAAGCAGCATATAAGATATGTATACTTGCTTTTAGAGAATTGATCTTGAAGGAAGTATAACATAGTGAAAAAATACACATACAAAATACACTTATATTTAAGATATATTCTCTTAAAGCAAGTCTAAATATATCTTATGTTGCTTTTCAATAAGGATTTTTAGACAATTTAAATGGAAAACAAGACAAACACTTTAACAATAGGATTTTTTTGTAGTGAAATTCCTTACTGCATTAAACTTAAAAGTTAGTAAGCACGTTTAATCCAACTTTTTAAGTTGGGACACAAGCTAAATAATCAGTTAAGAGCTAATGATTAATCATTCCAATAATCTCTGAATAATCGTTAGAATAATTGATTATCAAAATAATCGTTAGTTGCAGCCCTAGTGAAGAGCATGCTTGAGATGAAAAATGAGAAGTGAAAATCAAGATAAATTTGTGAGTATTTTAATTGGGTTTCATTTCCAATTGAGCCGTCATTTTTTCAAAATTACACAGTGTAAAAATCTAATTAAAATCTAATAGAATTATAAATTATATTTAGGATACGTAACATTTTTATAGTAAATCAATATGAATCAATCAGTATTATGAAAAACATATTGAAATTAGCATTAGAAAGATAAAGGTTTTATTTCAAAAATGTAAAAAATTTCATTTCCAGCACAGAATTTTACTAAACAAAATACAGAATTTGAGATATACTTGAAATGTGATGGGAATTTTTATGACTTTCAGACAAAAATTACAAATCAGTGAGTCCCAACCAGGGATACGTAAGCAGGTTCTATGGGGTATGCAAAAAGAATAGGATTTTGCTATGTTGAGCCAAACAAAATCACTTCTGGCTTAAAAGAAATATAATCAAATTTGGGAAAGGTAAAAATATAGTTTTCCAATTAATCGCAATCTTCGTTTGAACAATACCGATATTGTTTTTTTATTCTATGTAACGTTTGCCATCAAGATCTTTTCACTGCGTGCTGAGAGTAAAAGTTTGGTTTGACTCGTTCAGTGTATTGTGTTCAAAGATGAGATCCACACGATGCATTTTTCATTAAATAATAACTCCCTTAATACCATTATTATATGCAATTTCAAGGCATCATGTGTATTGATGGAATACATGGAATTTGTAAAAAAAATGATCCCAATGCACTCCAAGTCCTCGTGGTGGCGTAGTGACTCGCCTCAATCCGGGTGGCAGAGGACAAATCTCAGTTGCCTCCACGTCTGGGACCATCAATCCACACATCATATCAAATGGCTTGATGTGCGCGTTACAACGGAGACCTAGCAGATGTGGAGGCTTCACGCTATTCTCCGCAGCATCCATGTACAATTCATCACGTGCCCCACCGAGAGCGAGAATCACATTATAGTGACCACAAGGAGGTTACCCCATGTAACTCTACCCTTCCTAGCAACCGTACCAATTTGGTTGCTTAGGAAGCCTGACGAGTCACTCAGCAAGCCCTGGATTCAAACTCGTGACTCCATTCTGGTAGTCAGCATCAATACTCGCAGATATACCCAGGCCTTCCGAATTTGTACATTTTTAAAAAAATAAAATGTGACGACAATTATGGAAAAAGTAATAATAAAATCCCCCTGTATGAATAATGGCATTAGCTAAGAGACAATTTATTTCATATGCAAGCAAAATGGACATTATATCTAAAATATACTGTACTAGAAATAAAATTGATTATCATTAATAATAATCAATATTAATGTTAATGTTAAATGATTTAGTCTTCGGTACACATCTTTTGGTTTTGTATCAATGGGGGGGGGGGGGTAATATGTAGTGGGGGTACTTGTGTCAAAAAAGGTTGGGAAACACTAATGTAAATGACAAATCTGTGCATGCATTGTTGGTAGACAAATTTAACTAGCAAGAGTGTAAAACATTTTATAAAGAGACTCTGTAGAAAGTCGAAGAAACACCCTAGAAATGCACAATAAGAACAGACTATTACAGTAAAGATAATCTGATGAGAATCACCATTGAGAATGGTTTCAAAAAGACTCAAAAGTAAAAGTTTCAGATGCATTAAAGTAATGTAAGGTTGGGTGAAAATGTCACCATGCAAAAAATCTTTATGGTTCTAAAATAAGGTTAATTATATTTAGTTGTCCTTTGATTTTGGGGTGCAATATAACCCGAGCATGTTTTTGAAAGATTCATCGATATAAATCATAAGTGCTGATGCTGTGTGTTGGGGAAAACGGTAAATTATTTTCTTCACACATTTGCCCATGTCAGATGCGAGAATGAACATGCCCACAAGGATTTCAAGAAGGCAGTTGGAGCCATTAGGATTGTCTACAGCCCAGAGCAAAGCCATCTGTTTGTACTGGTAAGAGTTTGCCCTTTTTTTCCCTTACTTTTGGAAGTAGGTTTTTTGAACATTGAAGCTTATTTTGTTATATTTCCTGAACACCAGTCCATGAATGAATCCACAATCAAGCGCGTCTCCCTGCTGAGCGACATGCATCTACGCAGCATCCGCACAAAACTCTTGCTCATGTCCAGGAACGAAGAGGCCACGAAACATCTCGAGGTTAAATGTCTTATCTCTTTGTTTGATAATTAATGCACTACAGTAAGGCTTGTAACTGCTCCTGGAGAGCTGCCTTCCTGCAAATTTTAGATCCAACCCTAATCAAACACACCTGAGCCATCTGATCAAAGTCTTTAGGATTACTTGGAAAATTACAGGCAGGGGTGCTGAACTCTGCAGGAAGGTAGCTCTCCAGGAGCAGGGTTGGCTACTCTTGAAGTAAGGACTGAGTGTTTGTTTAATCAATTTGTTTGGGGTGAACTATTCTTTCAAGTACATAAACTGAGGGTTTACAAATGTATGGTGTGAAATCACATAACCTGATGACCCAGAATTTTCTTAGTTTTGGATTAAAAATCAGCCTGAGCTAAAAGTTTTAAGTGTGAAAAGCCCAATTCAATATTAAAAACTGTAAACTTAGAGTACAAAGCAGCTGGCCTCAGCGTTTCAAGAGGAATTCACTGTGAGAGAAGACCTCATGGGTCTCGCCATCGGAAGCCATGGCAGTAACATCCAGCAGGCCAGGAAGGTGCCGGGAGTTACCGCCATTGAACTGGACGAGGAGACGGGAACCTTCAGGATTTACGGAGAGGTCCGTCAGCTTTCTATTCACAGAAATGTTTCACTAAACAGATTCTTTTTAACAATAAAAGGGATAAGATGCATTCTTAAACATTGCATTACAGACTGTGGAGGCAGTACAGAAAGCAAGGAATTATCTTGAGTTTTTGGAAGATTCCGTTCAGATTCCTCGCAATCTTGTCGGTATGTCATTTTTTTGTTCTATAAGAAACCAGTTTGTATAACCCTTATTTTTTGTGTGTAAAAAGCTCATGGAATGACATGCATAACTCTTTTACTTCTGTAATGTGACATGGGCTTGCAAACAACAAAAAGAATTCTTCAAGGTTTTGTTCACAATAATACCAGGAAAGTGCATTAATAAATAATTTCATAATTTCATGTTGTAGTTAACATCCAACATTTTTGATGATTAAATAATTTTTGTACAAATCTTATCTTCGTAGGGAAGGTTATTGGCAAAAATGGTAAGGTTATCCAGGAAATTGTTGACAAATCTGGTGTGGTACGAGTGCGCATCGAAGGTGACAATGACAACAAACTTCCCAGACAAGAGGTAATACACTAGAAAGTACCACAAAAATACCAGCCAGAACAAATTATAGACAGACAATGATGCAACAACTAATTTCTTGATAGGGAATGGTGCCATTTACATTTGTTGGAACAAAGGAGAGTATTGGCAACGTACAAGTCTTACTAGAATACCATATTGCTTACCTAAACGTGAGTATTACTAGGGAGCTATTAATAGAAACTGTGGTGGTGAGATGAAAATCTGTTGGAGAAACTCATCTGCTTGCTTGTTGCGCAGGAGGTAGAACAGCTGCGTCTGGAGCGGCTGCAGATTGACGAGCAGCTGCGTCAGATTGGGATGGGTTACAGGCCTGCCCCGAACCGACCAGCCGACAAGGACAAGGGCTACACCACTGATGAGAGCGCGCCAAACACCCTCCATATCAATCGGTCGTACAGTGGCAGGGGCCGTGGCCGTGGCCGCCGTGGACCTGGATACACATCTGGCTATGGTAGGGCTGTTATGTAATCTGTGCAAATTAAAGATATTGGGGGAAATCTCATATTAGCTGTCAAAAACTCCATACTTCACTCCATAATTAAAAACAAGTTGTATTATGCTTGAGAGAAAATTAAGCATATTTTCATATTTTTTATTTTTTATTTAATGACAATTAAGGGCATCCAGGCTGCTTCATCCCACTTTAGAAAGTTTGTTTGCCGTTTATTGTTTCTCATACATTAACAGGGAATTGCATAATTTATGATTTGTGAGTCACTATGCCACCATGAGGACTTAGAGCGCATTGGGAATTGGGCATTCCAAATTGGGGAGAAAAGGGGAGAGAGAAAAATAATAGATAATATTATTTCTATACTTCTAATCGACAACTTTAAATCAAAAGTTTTTGATTTTCCTACCTTTTTTTATATGATTGTCATTCGCAATGCTTCATGGGATTGTAGTTCATTCCCTCGTTTAGTACACAGTCTTGAACTTTTGCTTCAAATCAAAGTTTGTAATGTTGTGATTCATCTCAGAGCTGGCTGGTTTGGTTCATGGCTTAGAACACTTATGAAGGATTTATGAAATCCCTATGGGAGAAATTAATGGGAAAATCTTTGGGAAATTTATGGTGGAGTAATAAGTGTCTTATGGCAGTTTCAAAAAGCTGGCTTATGGTTTGGGTTAGTAAAGTAACCTTCTCGTGTGGTCCACAGGCACTAACTCGGAGCACTCGTATGTCTCTGAGACTGACTCCGAGCGCAAAGAGGAGCTGAGCGACTGGTCCCTGGCTGGGGAGGAGCCGGAGCGTGCCCCCAGACAGCAGAGAGACAGCAGAAGGAGACCAGGAGAGGGGAGGGGGAGAGGACGTGGAGATCCTGGGAGCCGCGGTCGTGGCTCGGGACGAGGAGCATCTAACTCTATTAGCTCAGGTACACTGACTTCCTTCTAGGGTCAATGGTAAAAATGTGTCATCTGGTAGAGATATTGTTTATAACATGGTAGATATATTGAATATCTGCGTGGCTATTGGTATACTTCAATTGTCCACGTTGCTGAACAGAATGCATGTGAATGAAGTATACCTGGGGCTTAAGAATTAAACTTTGGTGTTTAATTATCCACACACTGTTGCCTCAAATCATGTGGTTTATGATTTTTACCTGCCAGTTAAAGCCATTTCTAGAAACCAGAGCCAGTACTGTGATCTATAGGGGGAAATTTTTATCTTTAGATTGGGCAATAGGTTCTCTCTTCGTCTGGGGGGGTCCTCCTTGTTTGTTTCGCTGTCTGATTGGTGTCCGGGTGGCGGAGGACGAATCTCGGTTGTCTCCATGTCGGAGACCGTCAATCCGCACATCTTATAAACATGGCTTGTTGAGCACATTACCACGGAGACCTAGAACTTGTGGAGGCTTCACGCTATTCTCCACAACATCCACGCACAACTTACCACATGCCCCACCGAGAGTGAGAACGAGGAGGTAAACCCATGTGAAACAACCCTACCTAGTAACCGGGCCTATTGGTTGCTTTGGAAGCCTGACTGGAATAACACCAAGCACAACCTGGATTCAAACTCGCGACTCCAAGTGTGGTAGTCAGTGTCTTTACTCGCTGAGCTACACAGGCACCCCAAAAAGCTGGATTTAAAAGATGAAGTATTCCCGGAATCTATTCATACTACTCGCATGCATACCTACAGTATCTACAGTTTTGCCGGCCGAGAAGTGCATCTTTCATAAAATACAGTGCATACTCTTAAGCCCAATGTATACTTTAATCAGACGCAAACACTGAGCATCTGCGTACAGGATGTGTGATGCAAATCTCGTCATCTGAATGTGCACAGCCCGATTTTTCGAATTGCGCTTCTTTGAACGCACAGAATGCGAATGCGTCTAGAATTATTTGCACTAATTAGTGGGTCCACAAGGTAGCAACACTCACGTTTGAGCTGTTGCTGTCACAAAGAAGCGCTAGAAGATGATGTAAGTAAACATCAAGAGACAAAGGTGGAAGCAAAAATGGTGGATGTGCACATCAAAAAGGTTAGGAGATACCTGTGTAAGCCCGTTTATCGGTCCAATGGCGGTCTCCAATAATACGGGTGAAGGTCTCTGCGCGTTACACTTATCTGGAGAAACATCAAATTAAAACGGGTAAGACACACCCGAATTTAGATTGGTCAAGCAGCATTTGCTGTTCTAAACGGAAATTCCCTTTGTTTTTGCAAACCAAGTACACTTGAATTGATGCCAAATATTAGTCGTCACTAATCTGACGCAGACTTACGGTAACCTACGAATCGTTTAATCTGCTTGGGAAAACAATGTCAGAATAAAATCAAATATTTACAATTTATTGACCTGGTAACCATAAATTCATCAATTCCAATTAGACAGTAATAAGTCAAATTTAGACATTTTATCAAAACATAAGAAATTCAAATTGCAATTATGTGATATAAACACAGTAACTGTATGGGATCGTCTGACTATAGAGAACCATGAACAATATGTCACATCTCCTTAAATACCCAAATAATTCAATATGCTTACCAAATGGCGATGTCTGACATTATAATTCGATTTTGGTCCCCTGTTGAGGGGTTCACAACTGTGGGATCAGAATTTGTAATTGAATGGGTTCTTGATTCCTGTAGATTTACATACAGGCGGTAGTTTGTATGGAGGATCTGGGGGAGGGCACACCTTTAAGGGGCACACCACATTTCTCATATTTTATAACTTCTTCTAGCTTTTCATTATGGCTGGGAGAATGAGACCAGTTTACCAGGCTCACTGAGACACTTTAAATGGTTCCAAACATGTATAGTTCTTTTTTGTACACACTTAACATCTCATAGGTTTTTAGTGAGCTTTAAGTGAGGAGCTTTGTGTGCTGCGTCTCGGATGTTGCTGTTACATGTGCAAGAGAGAGTTCAAATGTTAATTCGCATGAGATCCTTTTGTTTTCTCGAGGAGTAGCCCAGACTCGCTGGCACCCGCCTTACACCTGCATTTGTATAACTAAAGTCGGAAGGACTATAAAGACATCTTTATCTGTCTAAAGTCCTAAAGATAAATAGTCCGGTGTCTCATATCAGTCATATGCAACTGCAAAGTTACTAGGGGTGTAACGATTCTCTGTAAAAACCTGAACCGTTCGGTTTGCCACCCACGGTTTCGTAAGCATTGGCTCCGCGGTTCAACGTGTCAAATAGACACGCACCGTTACAACCTCCGCTAATGCACCTGAATGGATATGTAGATGGTCACACTCTGCCTGTGTTTCACGTGGGTCAACTTGATGATATCACAGTTCAGCATGCATTGTGTGTAGTGCAAAAAAAGCCCCCTGCGAGGGTTTAAAATGGGCGAGCGAGTTCTTCCTGTTTCCTCGCACGGCTGAGCGTCAATAATACGCTTTGATTAATGGCATTAAATTGCCATTAGTAATACATCGATAATTAATCATTTACACTTAACATCACCCAGGGAAAGATATCGTGCAGCGCGCATAGAGCCGCAGGTGAGCCGAAACTGCACACACTCCCTTCCGTTTTTAAGCAGGCACTCGTGCTAATTCAGACAGAAATGAAACAATAATTAAAGTGCTTGGGGTGTTCATGTATGATTAAAATACTCTACCAGCATTATCACAACATCCCTTCTCGTAACCATTTTAATAGCATGGTTATTTCTTCATTAGTGATGTACAGCTTTTTTTTTTTAACCATGGTTTTACTATAGTAATATTGTTGTAACCATGACTTTAATAACCATGTCTGCTGTTGCCATGAATTTCTTGGCAGAAATCATGGTTTTATAACAGTAATACTGTAGTTTCCATATAGTATCCATGAATTTTACTATATATTGTAATGTTCATTTTGTGGTGTCTTTGATTTTGCTACAAATGCCATGGTAAGCTAAGGTTACTCTTGATACCATGATTTTTATTAAGGGCAACTTGTTGAAGTGTTTACCAAATAGAGTATTCTTTGGTTTTGGCATTAAAAAAAACATTCTGAACAAAGCAAATACTAAAACCATGACAAATTCAAACCACCATCAAGAAAACCTAAACAATCACATAACGATTGCCTAGCATCGTGATGGCGGGTTTTGCGTGGTCAAGCTTCAGTAAAATTTTCAGAAACTGTAAAAGTTTCTAGTTATTATTGTTTGCATGTTCTGTTTTTCACATCAGTTCTGAAAGATCCCGATGGAAACCCGTACAGTCTGTTGGACAACACTGAGACGGATCAGACTGCAGACACAGACGGCAGTGAGTCCCAGATGAACACAAACCGCCGCAGACGTTCTCGCCGCCGCCGCACCGATGAAGACACCACAGTTATGGATGGGATGAGCGAGTCTGACAACACCTCCCTCAGCGAGAACGGACTTGGTAAGTGTGAGAATATTTACTTTACACCCTGTCTACACCGGGCGTGACGGATATGTGACACGCCACATGACTTTAGGTTGCCAACACTGGAAAAGTTGTAGTGAACATTCTATAGATTTGAGCAACAGTTATATGGTTGAATAAACTATTTCCTACTGTATATTCAGCCGAAATCTATTGGTATTATAATACTTTTATTCTTTTATATTTATTAATTGAATGTTATTGTTGCAACAATTGACTTTAGGTTTGGTTATTTTTTTTAAATACCAGAACTGAATGATTTTCAAGACTTGCTGTTGTTAACGTTTCCCGAACACGTGAAAACCGCAAAACACGCAGCAAGTCCAGCATAATCTTTTGAGCCAGTTCTACTGAATATATAGAGCAATCGGTGTAGTCCCATTCCTGAATTACTGACACTTATGAGCTGGTTCTTTTGAATCTACAGTGCAAATCCTACAGCGTGACCAGTGAAGTCCGATTTCCAAACTAATGACTCTTTATTTTCTTTTTTAAGTACTAAAATAATTAATTAAATCATTCAGAGGAACCAGAAATAGAATTATTAAATTCCTTAAGATTCCCATGTTATGTTTGGAAACAAATGATTTAAAGCTTTGATGTCAGAAGTTATTTAAATGTATAACAAATCAAATTCATGGCAAAAACATTCACATATATTTGGCAAGTAATTTAATTTCAGATGTGCCTAGAGTAGTTCGTCAACTGACGGCACAACTCAATGGACGCCAGTGTAGACCAATTCATTGATTTATAATGGGAGAGACTTGCATTCAGTTTGGACATGGTGTAACATTGATTACACACATCTCATAAACTGCCACCAATTCTGAATATGTGTATATGAACAATCTCACAAACTTTCCTAAAATGGCCGATGATATTTAAGTTCAGGTTACACTGATCTTTTGTAGATGATGCTGAAGCTAAACCAGAGCGGCGCAATCGTAGTCGCCGCCGCCGTTTTCGCCCTCCTGAGGAGAGGCAGCCAGGTAACCAGAATTAATTAACATGTTTGTGTACAAAGCGAGTGTTAATCCAAGCTGCATGGCATTGTGCGCCTGTAATGACCTCAAATTTAAGCCTAGTGATCAAACACGTTAGCCACTAGCAAATTTAACTTGTTCAAATATTTTGAATTTGTTGCATTTTCTTTGAGTGTGACATTTTTCTAGAATGTTGTTCTAGAAATTAACACACTAATTCTAATTGGTTATGCATTTGCATGGTTTATGTAAATGCATGAAGGTCTCTTACATAAATGGAATAGTTTAAAAAACAACATTTGGAACACAAAAGGAGATCATATGGGTTTGGAACAACATACGGGTGAGAAAATTATTGCAGAATTAAAAATGTTATTTTTACAAATGTTAAACATGTATTTAAAAACTATTCCTTTAAAAATTATAAATATCTTTTGCAAATAAAATCAATGACATCTCTTGCAGTTACTGTGGCTGACTTCATATCACGTGCTGAATCTCAAAGCAGACAGAGAACCCTGAGAGATCTGAGGATGAACAAAAAGGAGATGGTAACTTAATATTTCCTCATATTATTTTTTTCTCTACTTTCTGTGTTTAGTTTGAAAAAAGAACTTCTGAAATGGTTTCAAGTTGACCCTATTTAATGCATGTACCTGGTTTTAATGTGCATAATTCATCACTGCATGTTATACCAAGAATAATATTTCATTAACCAAACTGCTATTAAGCCAGTAGATAACACTGTAATTTAATGTTGGTTAATGTAATAAAGGTAAAACAGCAATAATAGCAAATAATGATAAAAAAAAAAGAAGCATTATCATTGGGATACACCTAATTTGTGTCTATATTTTGCCATTTTATGTTGACTTTTAAGGATTCTTTTAATGGAACACCTGGAAATATCAGGGAATTTTAAAATGGTAATTTCCTGGCCTGGAAAATTCATGGAAAAATCCTGGAAATTTTTATAGTGAAGATATATTTTTCTAGTTATCTGCAAAATATTGCTTTTTAAAAAATTCAACATGAAATAGTAGTCATTTTCATTACTATATTTCTTATTTCATAGCATGACAAATGAGTACTACAGTTGAAGTCAGAAGTTTACACACACTTAGGTTGAAGTCATTAAAACACATTTTTAACCACTCCACATATTTCATATTAGCAAACTATAGTTTTGGCAAGTCATTTAGGATATTTACTTTGTGCATGACATGAGTAATTTTTCCAACAATTGTTTACAGACAGATCATTTTACTTTTAATTTACTATATCACAATTCCAGTGGGTCAGAAGTTTACATACACTAAGTTAACTCTGCCTTTAAACAGCTTAGAAAATTCCAGAAAATTATGTCAAGCCTAATTTGGCTTCTGATAGGCTAATTGGAGTTAATTGAAGGTGTATTTTAAGGCCTACCTCCAAACTCGGTGCCTCTTTGCTTGACATCATGGGAAAATCAAAAGAATTCAGCCAAGACCTCAGAAAAAACATTGTGGACCTCCACAAGTCTGGTTCATACTTGGGAGCAATTTCCAAATGGATGAAGGTACCATATTCATCTGTACAAACAATAGTATGCAAGTACAAACACCAAAGGACCACACAGCTATCATACCGCTCAGGAAGGAGACGCACTCTGTCTCTTAGAGATGAATGTAGTTTGGTGTGAAAAGTGCAAATCAATCCCAGAACAACAGCAAAGGATCTTGTGAAGATGTTGGAGGAAACGGGTAGACAAGTATCTATCCACAGTAAAATGAGTCTTATATCGGAATGACCTGAAAGGCTGCTCAGCATGGAAGAAGCCAATGCTCCAAAACCTCCAAAAATTGAACTGTTTGGCCATAATGACCGTTGTTATGTTTGGTGGAAAAAGTGTGAGGCTTGCATTGGGGTGGCAGCATCATATTGTGGGGGTGCTTTGCTGCAGGAGGGACTGGCGTACTTCATAGATAGATGGCATCATGAGGAAGGAAAATTATGTGCATATATTGATGCAACATCTCAAAACATCAGCCAGGAAGTTAAAGCTCAGTTGCAACTGGGTCTTCCAAATGGACAATGACCCCAAACATACATCAAGTTGTGGCAAAATGGCTTAAGGACACAAAGTCAAGGTATTGGTGTGGCAATCAAAAGCCCTGACCTTAATCCGATAGAAAATTTGTGGGCAGAATTGGAAAAGCCTACAAATCTGACTCCGTTACACCAGTTCTGTCTGGAGGAATGGGCCAAAATTCCAGCAACTTATTGTGAGAATCTTGTTCAAGGCTACCCAAAACATGTGACCCGAGTTAAACTATTTAAAGGCAATGCTACAAAATACTAGCAATGTGTATGTAAACCTCTGACCCTCTGGGAATATGATGAAAGATATAAAAGCTGAAATAAATAATTATCTCTACATTATTCTGACATTTCACATTCTTAAAATAAAGTAGTGATCCTAACTGACCTAAGACCAGGAAAATGCTCTACGATTAAATGTATTTGGCTAAGGTGTACGTAAACCTCTAACTTCAACTGTAGATATCCTGTGGTAGTTAACTTACATAGATATGAAATAATCATACAAATATTATTTGTTGAATTGCAAATGTATATTGACACTATTACAAATCTCTGGTCACTAACAACCTTGTTTACTTTTGGTAATCAAGTAATTTGAATTTTGTCTTTTTTTTTTTCAATTATTGCTCTATTCATAAGAAAAATATTGGTATACTAAAGAGGTGGGGGCATAACTTCAAAGAATGGAATTACGTCCTTGGGTCATTTCGTGTCAAATACACCCAGAGATCCCCAGCTCAAAATGGTTTTTTTACTGGTGAAAGATGAACATAAATGATGATGAAAGCCAAAATATTAAATGCATTGATCAATATTTACTGAATAATCCATTATGTTCTAGAAGGGGGTCAAAATGACAATTTTCACCTGGAATTTTAGAGCAAAACAAAACAAAAAACCTTAAAGCTGGCAGGGTCATTATTTTTTCACAGATATAGGTTGGTCTTTTACTATAATTTGTTGAAAATGTCATTAAATAAGGTACAGTTCTTGTTTCAACATTATTCGTACTTCAGATCTTTTTGTTGGGCAAAAAAACTAGCTTAAAAATGTAACAAATTACGAATGGAGCCACATTTAGAGCCCCATATCTCAGGGATTTAAACATATAGGGGCTTAAAAATTAAGATACAAAAAGGAAAGATTGTTGTGAACCAGAATCTCAAAGGATATTAAGGCCACGTTCACAATAATACATTTTCACATGTTTTTCACTACGTTTTGGCCTTCTGTCCACACGGAGATGGCTTTTCAAAAACACTGCCTAGTGGATACATTTAAAAACGCAGTCTTCACGATGCAGTGTGGAGAGGGGAAACACAGAACTCTGAAAACAATGAGGTACTTGTAGTCATGTGATCCATTCAACCCAAAACAATCAAGATACAGTCCATCTTGTAAAATCATTGTTGTGCCTGCTATTCACTTTGATATATAATAAACCTTCACATTGCATTCCTTCAAAAGTGACTTTCTCTGATCGCTGTCCAGATTCGTTTCGGACCGTAAATGTAACGGCAATTGTTTTTTCCCCACATGAGCAGTAAGGGGATTTATGAGTTTTCATAGTGGATGAGCAACTTTTGGAAAATGCTTTAAAACGTCAGTGTGGCGCTGTTTTCAAAATGTATCTGCATTAATGTCTAAGATATGTTTTCGCCACTCCAACTTTGTTGTTTTTCAAAGTTTTTTTCTTCCATTTTTGGACTCACACAATTAGCATTTAATGCAGCAAGGGGTACTGGAGTCAACTGATTCTAGTAATAGACCTAACTATCTCTGTGTAAAAATAAAAGAATAATGCTGCCACCTTCCTATGGTTATTTTTTTTTTTTACCTGTAGTTTTGTTCCATAATCAAAGGATGACTCCATAAATAATCCTTATTCAGTAATCATGAATAGACATGGAAATTCATTGGTCAGAAGGTTTGGGAGCTTATTTTTAGATTACACTGTAACTTAACACAGCTAATCTTTAAAGGTCTTTTGTTTCAGTCTTCTTAGCAGAAATGTTTTCTTCGATCCTCAGGGTCAAGTGGAGTTCATATCGGAGCACAGTTCCACTGAAGCTGTGAGCAACGGCCCCAGCACCAAAGCAGAAGATCAGAATAAATCTTCACAAGCTTCTGCTGAGAAGGTGCCCAAAACCAACCAAGCCGTTGTCAATGGAATCTCCTAATAAGTTCGGTGTATTTCTTGAAAACTCATAACCTTTACAATTTTACAGTAGTGCTTGTACAAGCTTGCCAAAGATAGACGTATGGACTTCCACATTCTCAATTGCACTTTTTGGTTCCTTCACAATGGAACAGATTGGAGAATTACGTTGAAAAAAACAAAAACATTATGAGACAAAAAAAAAAAAAAAACATTAAATCACTCCTAAGTATGTTCTTGATCTAATGTTGTGCCTTCAGAGCAGAGTTTCAACATTTATGTTGGCTGGCTGTAGACGAAACAAAAGAACTTGTCTGAAATGGCGATTAACAGAAAAACTCCCAGACATCCTTAGCTGCTTTGTTACGTTTTAATATGCAACCACTTCTTCACGTTGGGAAGGGGTTATGGGGGAAAGGATGTTTTGCACTGAATAGTCAGTTCTTGACCTTTAGAAATGATGTTAGTCTGGAAACTGGTCTGCTAACTCTGTCCATTTTAAATGCTGTACTGTATGTCAGACTTCCTTTAAGAACCTGAGCGATTGAATTGGGTTTTCATCCTTTGCCTGATGGGTTGTAACGGTTGTAAAAACAGTTTCGCGAAAGGAACCTTTTTTAATTTATTTTAAAATGTACAGTATTTAAAGTTAACTTTGCAGTTATTTTTAACACTAAACTGCCTGAACTTATTGGCATGCAAGTGACAATTTGGACTACTGAAAGATCAATTTCCAGATTTTCTGTTCTGTAAACTACGTTTGTTAGTCCTTTTATGATTTTTTTTTTTTTAAAGATCATTCTGGTTGTTTGATGTGCAATATGTTTTGTATGCAGGTAGTTCATAAATAAACATTTGATCTTCCAGCCAAACTTTTAAAGTTGGTTTTCAGACTGTTTTAAAATCAATTCAGGGTTCCCACGATCAGGGAAATTTAAAATGGCGATTTCCAGGTCTGAAAAAGTCTTGGAAATTAGTGTTATCTTAAAAAGCCTTGGATGTTTCTACTGGGTATACTTTTTTAAATGCTTTTTATGCTATGCTCTAAAATATTTCATTTGCAAAAATTAGCTTGTTGTAAGTGTGATCACCAGAAAACAGTTTTAAAAAAGCAATTGGAAAAAAACTGGAGAAGTTTTTTGTTAAAACGTGTGGGAACCATGTTGTTCCCTTTCTAAACAAAAGGGTTCTCATGATCATGGAAATATCTGAGACTTTTTAAATTGGGATTTCGATGCCTGGGGAAGTTATGGAAATTACTAATAATGTGTATTTAATACTATTTGTGAGTGAAATCTATCACATGATTGTCAAATCATCACAAATGACCAGTGTTTGGTGTAATCTGATTACAAAGTAATTATTTACAGTAATCGTATTACTTTTTTTTTAGTAATAGTGTAACATTTTAAATTCTTGTAATCAGATTACAGTTGCTGACTTTCAATTAAGGTAATTACTTGGGTTACACACATTTCTAAATAATATTCATGTACTGTATAAAACATTTAAAATATGAATTAATATGTTCTCATAAACGTCTCCCCATCCATATACTGACTGATATTCATTTCTTTTAATGTTTGTAAAAACGAACAAAACTAAAATGTTTGTTCCAGTGCTTGACTTTTCTTAAATGCCTGTGTCTTGTAACAAAATTGATTTACTTTTGACATGCAAAGATTTGAATGAACAGTAGATATTTCGAATAAGCCATTTACATTAAACAGAATTCCGTTTTATGTCTTGCACTTGTTTCTAGAAACCTTTTTTGCCAATCCAGATCGTATTCAGATTTAATGGGATTTTTGCTGTTCACACTTTGAATGTAGACTTTATCATGCAAAAAGATCAGATCAAGATGAAAACATGCTCGCTTTTTTTTTTTTTTTTCTTCTCTCTTCTCCCCAATTTCCAATGCACTCTTACGTCCTCGTGGTGACGTAGTCACTCAATCCGGATGGTGGAGGACGAATCTTCTGCGTCGGAGACAGTCAATCCACGCATCTTATCACGTGGCTTGTTGAGCGCATTCAGTGTTGCCAGATGTACGATAATTATCGTATTTGTACGATAATTTTGACCTCTGTACGATGTACGATGAATAATGGAAAAAATCTCATAATGTACGATAATTTCTGAGTTTTCAGTCGTTCGTCCAAACACACATCCTACCGCTTCTCTCTCGGACCCCGAATCATTTCGCAGGCTCGCCTGCCTGCACTCAAGCACGTATACGCACACAGCACAAGTGGATGTGGCATCCGATGATGACAGCGACTTAGAGATCGAATTTGAATCTTTTTTGTGTTAATTGTGCACTTTTTTTTCTTTTTTGTGCACTTTTTTTTCGGCATATCTTTTGCACTTTGGAAAAAAAAAGTTATTCAGACTTCCTCCAGTTAATGTGAGCGTATTATACAGCTTGTTCAAATTGGCTGTAAAATTATTTGGAAAATAAAATTGTTGGAAAATAACTATATTTTATGCGTTTGGTTTGTGTACGATTATTTTTTTTAAAAAACGATAATTTTGAGGTTTTGGTACAATACTTCGACATTTCTAATCTGGCAACACTGAGCGCATTACCGTGGAGACGTAGCACGTGTGGAGGCTTCACGCTATTCTCTGCGGCATCCACGCACAATTCGCCATGTGCCCCACAGAGAGCAAGAACCAAATTATAGTGACCACTAGGAGGTTACTCCATTTGACTCTACCCTCCCTAGCAACCGGTCCAACTTGGTTGCTAAGGAGTAGTGGTCGACCAACATGGGATTTTTAATGGTCGATGCCGATATTGAGAAAGCAATCTGGCCGATTGGCCGATATGAGGCCGATACAATACATGTGAATACAGTAAATGAGTATGGTAAAGTATTCCCACAGGGGATTTGTTTTCGGTCCAGCCATCTAGCAGAATGAAAACACACACAAAAAAAATACCATTTTAGATTAAACTGTTATGGGTAATTTGATTTTTCAGTCACATAAACAATTACTGCTGCTTACTGCAGGTTACAAATAACATTTATCATTAACCAATCTAAACAATATTCATAAATTAATGACAAAATAGTATGTGCAATTCCATACATTTTATGTACAATACATAGTTAAATATACATCTCACAGTTTATTTACACTATTTAGTTTAAACAGGTTGTTTTACTTTAAGTATATTTAAATAATAATGATTTATGTCTGTTTAGTTTTGCTTGTTTGTTTCTTTGAAACTTTGTAAGACGTCACATGTATTTGCATGCTCGATTAGCATCAAATCCGACCGGAACATATGAAAAGGTATACAACACACAATATTACGCCAA
Organism: Moxostoma hubbsi; assembly: GCA_032164185.1. NCBI lineage: Eukaryota > Metazoa > Chordata > Actinopteri > Cypriniformes > Catostomidae > Moxostoma > Moxostoma hubbsi. Next base: position 3,368,725 of record JAVLUX010000052.1, on the reverse strand, counting down.
TCATGGATAATTAAATACAGCAGATAGTGAATAACTTAATTCAGATTAAGGAATATTATTATTATTATTATTTCAAACGTATTATTATTTACCATACAGTGTTCTCTAATCATCCCAACACATTCTCACGCCCAAATCGTCACATATGGACGCTTGGCCAGGACCCCTTGGCGCCATTTTTCAACGTGCAGGGCGGCGAGTCAAGCGTTGTTAAACTCACCGATGAATGCGGTTGCCTATGAACGCGCTAAACCTTTGCGCAGAGGGTAGTTTGATATCTGATTGCGAGGGTTTTTAAACATAAAAAAACAGTTGGAGGGCCAGATAAAGATGATCTGGGGGCCACCATTATACTAGCCATGGCATAGATAATTTATTGTAGCCAATTCCTTTTTATTTATTGTAGTCTCAGCCATTCACAGCAGACAACGGGTTGTGGTGAGCTTACCCAAGACGTCAAATTTCAACGCTACAGGCTCCGGTTCAGAGTTCTATGTCTATCGGACTACCTGCGCGTTGAAAAATGACGCCAAAGGTATACCCAGTGCGTTAAAAAGTGACGCCAAGGGGTCCTGGCCAAGCGTCCATATGTGACGACTTGGGTGTGAGAATGTGTCTCACGCGATCACTGATCTGTAGTGCACGCGATCTGACATATCACGGTACTGTTTGAATAGACTTCGCTGCACGCCGGAGTGTTTTTGTAGCGTCAGGTTAGAAGGCGAATTCTGATTGGTCATTTACTGTGTCTGTCAGATGTCTGCTTCACTTCTGAGTGGCACTGCTTGTGCCAGTGGAAAAAAGCGCTAATGCACTGTCACAAACAGTTTCGAAATATATCGGCCAAACGGAAATATTTATCGGCTGATGCCGATATCTAAAAAAAAATCCAAATATCGGCCGATATATCGGCCTCGGCGATATATCGGTCGACCATTACTTAGGAGACCTGGCTGGAGTCACTCAGCATGCCCTGGATTTGAACTTGTGACTCTCAAGTGTAGTAGTCAACATCCGTACTCACTGAGGTACCCTGGCCCCCGAAAACATGCTTTTATCACGCAAGAATTCAAGTGCATCAGACATGGCTCGTTCAAACATTTCATGAAGATATGATCTTTCTTCTTTTGTGCATCTATTAAATCTTTAGCCTCGTTTATTTTTGCTGCCAGATCTGGTGATCCACCTGCAAAAGAAACACAATTAACCATGCTCGAGGGTTTTTCTATTGTAAATTAGAGTTAAATGACAACATTATCCCTCGAGAAAATTACCTCGATCAGGATGGTTTTAAATCATCAGTTTTCTGTGTGCCTCTCTGATCTTGTTTTTTTTAGCGGTTGGACTAGTGGAAGAGAGTAAAAATCTTAAAGAAACATTTCACAACACATCCTTAAGGCTTAAGGATGTAACTTTTTCAGTGTTAAAATAATTATATCACAGCTTAATAGAGCGCAACAGTCCCCGCACTCTTTTTCGGCCATCTGGGTTACGGAAGTATTTTCCCATTATTTTTTTTTCTATAGACTTTTTATTAAATCCTTCATAAGAGTTGTGAGCCATGAACCAAACCAACCACCTCCTAGGAGAATCACATCACAAACATTGTTTTGAGACAAAAGCGTAATTGAAAATCAGACAAAGACAAAGGTACAAGGATGTTTCATAAGGGCAAAAACTACAATTCCATGAAACATTGTGGATGATGTCGTTGAATAAAAAACTATTGATTTAGGTTGTTGATAGGTATAGAAACAAGTTTATTGCAAAAAAATCCAGATATGCACACTGGCGGCCAAAAGTTTGGAATAATGTACAGATTTAGCTGTTTCGTAAGGACATTGGTATTTCATCAAAATGATATTCAACTGATCACAAATTATAGTCAGGACAATACTGATGTAAATAACAGCACCATCACTATTTGTATCACTATTAAGTAATTTTTTATTAAATCTAGACAGACCCCATTTCCAGCAGCCATCATTCTCAACACCTTATCCTTGAGTAATCATGCTAAATTGATAATTCGGTACTAGAAAATCACTTACCATTACATCAAACACAGCTGAAAGATATTTGATCTGTTAAATGAAGCTTAACATTGTCTTTGTGTTTTTGAGTTGTCACAGTATGCAATAGACTGACATGTCTTACGGTCAATATTAGGTCAAAAATGGCAAAAAAGAAACTTCTTTCTCTAGAAACTCATCAGTCAGTCATTGTTTTGAGGAATGAAGGCTATGCAATGCTTGAAATTGCCAAAAAACTGAAGATTTCATACAAAGGTGTACACTACAGTCTTCAGAGACAAAGGACAACTGGCTCTAACAAGGACAGAAAGAGATGTGGAAGACCAGATGTACAACTAAACAAGAGGAGAAATACATCAGAGTCTCTTGTTTGAGAAATAGACGCCTCACATGTCCTCAGCTGACAGCTTCATTGAATTCTACCTGCTAAACACCAGTTTCATGTACAACAGTAAAGAGAAGACTCAGGGGTGCAGGCCTTATGGGAAGAATTGTGAAGAAAAAGACACTTTTGAATCAGAAAAACAAAAAGAAAAGGTTCGAGTGGGCAAAGAAACAGACATTGGACAACAGATAATTGGAAAAGAGTGTTATGGATCTTAACCCCATTGAGCTTTTGTGGGATCAGCTAGACTGTAAGGTGCGTGAGAAGTGCCCGACAGGACAGACACATCTATGGCAAGTGCTACAGGAAGTGTGGGGTGAAAGGTCAAGTGCTACAGGAAGTGTGGGGTGAAAGGTCAAGTGCTACAGGAAGTGTGGGGTGAAATGTCACCTGAGTATCTGGACAAACTGACAGCTAGAATGCCAAAGATCTGCAAAGCTGTCAGTGCGGCATGTGGAGGATTTTTTGATGAGAACTCTTTGAAGTAGTTTAAGAAGTTCTGATAATTTTTAAATTGTAATAGTAATTTTTCACATTATTAATGTCCTGACTATACATTGCATCCAGAAAGTATTCACAGCGCTTCACTTTTTCCACATTTTGTTATGTTACAGCCTTATTCCAAAATGGATTAAATTCATTATTTTCCTCAAATTTCTACAAACAATACCCCATAATGACAACATGAAAGAAGTTTGTTTGAAGTCTTTGCAAATTTATTAAAAATAAAAATCACATGTACTTAAGTATTCACAGCCTTTGCCATGACACTCAAATTGAGTTCAGGTGCATCCTATTTCCACTGATCATTCTTGAGATGTTTCTACAACTTGATTGGATTCCACCTGTGGTAAATTCAGTTGATTGGACATGATTTGGAAAGGCACACACCTGTCTATATAAGGTCCCACAGATAACAGTGCATGTCAGAGCACAAACTGAGCCATGAAATCCTGATTCAAAACCTCTTCAGGTATTCAGCTTTTTTAACAAAACTAAACAAATCACTACTGCATATCAGTGGATCTAAGAAATGGGTGAGCAGTTGATTCCATATTACGCAATTTCTATGAATCAGAGATCAGACCACAGCGCGGTACAGAAGCGGAACGCGTGTCTATGCGGGGGCATGTGGTCTGATGCCGCTCTCAGATATGCCGCCTCTATCAGTGTCGCATCGGAGAATACAGTACATGGGATGGATTGACATACAAGCATTTTTTCTTTTTGGAATCGAAGATGCCAGAACACCGTACCGGACCGTACTGGCCCAATTTAACCCATCTGTGAGTGAGAGAGAGCATGCGTGAAACAAGTTCTGAAAGCCTGTTTATTTTTTCATTTATTACAAACCCGAGCCCAACCCGAAGCCCTACTTGGAAAAACTGTCCAGAACCCGGCCCAAAACCTGTCGGGATCTCGGGTCCCATTGGGCCCGTGTTGGGTTGCAGACCTCTAGTCCCAGCAGCGTTCCAAAGATGGCCGCCAGTGGACTGACTTGCTCTAAAGACTTTGCTGCAAATGAGGAGAGTATTCAGAGCTGTTTTAAAAAAATAAATATTTTTGCAATTCTGTTCATTGGCGCCAGTGTCGCAGAAATGACATACCTCAGCTCTAAATGTAAAATAGACTACCTGACTCCAAGAATAAGTTTCACTTCTGGTAATCTTTGGCTCAAAACCACCTCTGTAGTATCCGCTTCCAAAGGCCTGTCGCACAGAAGAAATCAAGTTATTCACATCATTTCATTGAGACAAACGATTACATTGTGAAAATATAACTTGCTGATTTTGAATCTTCCAGAGCTTGTTTCACGTGTGGCTCCATATGCTTCATGGCTTGCATTGCATAACGACCTGCAACAATGGGCCATTAGAGGAACACAAACACAATCAGGCTTAATTAATGATAAAACGGAAACGCGTATTCCTTAAAATGTACGTTTATCATGATTTTCTGGAATCTTACCAGCAAATCCTGCTGCTGCCAGGGTAAGACCCACGGCCATTATGGTATTAGCCTAAACCACACCATAAAACAATAACCCTTGATTGTGCAATTTGCATTAATCTACAGGCAATTAGAGGCATTATTCAATGCAACCACAAATCAGATATGTCAATCATAAAACATCTTAAATAGATTTTCATACACAACATTTATTGCTTGCATTACATTGAAAATACATTGCAAAACTTCTTCGCAGTTATCTGGGGATTATTTAAATAAATAAATAGTAGACATTATTATACCAGCTGCGGTTGTCCAAACAGCAAAAGTTTACCTTATAGCTAGTTTTTAATGCTTCAAATGTGAAAATGACATTTGTGTACTGCAAACTCTGTCAATTAGCATATAAAAGGTAAAACAGACTTAAACTTATAAATTGAACTAGGCTATATAAACATAATTTGCTCATGCAGCCAGTAACAACATTGAATGTCAGTCTGAATTAGAAATATGCTAATGATACCTTTTGTTTTTCGTCTAAATTACTTATTTAACACATACATAATACACAGTAACGCGATAGATTAAGTTCAAGCGAAGGAAAAGACACATGCCATGTTTTCTCTGCTACGATCTTTTGTTTTGATCGTCTAGACCTCTTTTTTTACAGTCTATGGTCTAGACTCATATCTGACTATTCTCATGCTCATGTGCTGTTGTTATGGTGACTGAGCTTTAAACAGCGACCTTCCGCAAAATGAGCCCGCTTGTCGCAACACTCGGACTGCCGCCTGTCGTAAAACACGAGTTGAAATTTGACATACGGTACACAAAATTAAGGTAACTATAGTTACAGTAACAATAATGACCGTATGGTATTTGTACCATGTATTATGTTTTATAGTTTGTAATTTGGCAGTTTGAAATAAATAAATGTATATCAAATTATTCTTGAGTTTCTTCAATGACCTGAATGAGTAAAAATCCAGAAATAATTTAACCAGATCAGAAACTGCTATTTTATATTAACTATTTCAATGCCAAAATGCAATATAATATACCCAGAGATAGAGTAGCTAGTCAGTACAGCCATGGTGAGACCGAAGCAAGTTGAAACCATAGTTGAACTGTGGTATTTGTAGTAAAATCATAGTAACCACAAATTTGCCATGTGTTTACAACTGTAACTATAGTTTAACTATGGTTAATAACACCATGGTAAATTGTTTGTTACTACAAATACCATACTTTTCATAAGAGATGGATGAAGCTATGGTGAGGGAACCCAAAATAATTGGCATTGTAATAAAAACTATATTAAAAACCTACAAATGTATTGTGAGGGAAGGCAAAGGTGTTTCAGAAAATAAATTCCCTTCCCTGTCCTACTTTTATTAACTCTATCCTGTAAAAAAAATAAATACAAATATGATATATATTTATATACATACACACAGAGGACACTCACTAGCCACTTTATTAGTTACACCTGTACATCTACTTATTCATGTGATTACACTGCTGCCACATGATTAGCTGGTTAGATAATGTATAAAATCATGCAGATATGGGGCAGGAGCTTCAGTTAATATTTACATCAACCATTGTAATGGGGAAAAAATGTGATCTCAGTGATTTCAACCGTGGCATGATTGTTGATGCCAGATGGGATAATGAGATCAATAAAAGCTAATTAGAGACAGGGTTGGCAAACTTGGCATCCAGTTAATAAAATTATATTGATGGTGTGGATTAGAGCTACTTTGAATTATTAAAAGCACTCAAAATTTTTGAGTTTGCTGTTTACAAGAAGCATCTGCTGATGTGGACCATGCCTCACAAAAAAGAGATCTCAGAAAACCTACCATCAAGGATTGTTGCTTTGCATAAAGCTGGAAAGGGTTACAAAGTTCTCTCAAAGAGCTTATATATACATCTCTCCACAGTTTGACAAATTGTCTACAAACGGAGATGATTTATTACTGTGGTTAGTCTCCCTAGAAGTGGCCGTCCAGTGAAGATAACTCAAATGGCACACCACAGAACGCTCAATGAGGTAAAAAAAGAACTCTAGTGTGTGACAGATAAATACTTGAAGGAATCAATGAAACTGGTTAACATCTCTGATCATGAGTCTAATATACAAAAACAATAAACATGTATGGTGTCCATGGCAGGACATCACGAAGGAAGCCGCTGCTTTCCAACAAAAACATTGCTGACACTCCACAACGCTATTGGAAAAATGTTTTGTGGATTGATAAAACTAAGGTTGAATAGTTTGGGACGAACACACAGCACTACGTATGGTGTAAATAGTGGAGGGAGCATCGTGATTTTGGGCTGCTTTGCTGAAACGCTTGTTTGAGATTATTGCTGATAGGAGGAACAACAAGTTATTAGATCAAAGGGTTCACTTAATTTTTCTTGCCACTGAACTTAAAAACTACTCGTCTATACAGCCATGATGGACAGTCTCACTTCCTAGTAAAAAATGCTGCTAAAACTTTCACTTTAAAATAAATAAAAACATTTTTTTGGAAAAAACAAACAAACACCCCCTTGTGGTGAAAGTGAATTGGGACAGAGCACCCCATGGGGGACCCTTAGTCCCACCCATCCTCTTAAAACCTTTTTTTTGTGTTTTGATTTTTGGAACAGACTGAACATCAGCTATACAATAAATGTGACGGCAACACTTTCACACAGTATACTATTGCATACAACCTAGCTCTTATGACTCATGTAATTATTAAAAATAAATAAATACAAATTTCCATTGACATTGCACCTATACAGGGTTAGGTAAATGAATAAAAAAATGTATCTGCTAAAAATTACAAATAACTTCTATAAATCAGTTTACTTCTTTTATTTTCATCGGTAAAAGTAAAGTCACATTACTAATTCTTCATCCTTACTTTCTAAACAACTTTTCACAAAATTTTGCGCAATGAATTCAAAATAATATCTACTATATATTTTCTCCTCGTTCATTGTCACACACAAGTAATACACTCAGTCTTGCATGTATGTATGAACATTAAATGACGTAAAAATAGGATTTTACACATACCTGTAATGTAATGTAATTTCTTTCTCTTTTTTTTCCTTTCTCCCCAATTTGAAATGCCCAATTCAGATTGTGACTCAATCCGGGTGGTGGAGGACGAATCTCAGTTGCCTCCGTGTCTGAGACCGTCAATCCGCGCATCTTATCATGTGGCTTGCTGAGTGCATTACCGTGGATACCTAGTGCATGTGGAGGCTCCACGCTATTCTCCACGGCATCCACAACTTTAATGTACTTACCATACTGTAATTGAAAGTCAGTAACTGGAATCTGGTAACTGGAATTATAAATGTAATGTGTTACAATACTTTTTTGGACTAGCAAGTAATTCGATGACTAACTTTTTTTACGATTACACCCAACATGGAATACTACATTATAAAGCTCCACTACGTCAAGACATGTTTCCTATTAAGGAGCAACTCTATTGAAAATACTAAACTTATTTTGTGTAAAGTCCTAGTGATAGTCATCAAAGAGTGATCTGATCACATTGTTATGAATTGTTCTAATGAATTCCGACTATTAATGGATGGTGTTTACTCAACGTGATTTTTACTACTTGCTCAATTATCGTATTTAAAATGAGCTGATGCAACACAATTATTTAACAGTTTATATTAACGTAATGTCATTGTATATTATTGTATATTGGTTGCATCAATCTATTGCTGAAACCGGGCTGGGGATTTCCAGTTCCCAGCATGCTTTGCATGGGACTGAATTGGGAGAGTACAAAATGAAGTGTTATTTTAACAAGGCGGAGACTTATTTGTGTTTTATGTTGTGTTATTTTTGAGATTCAGGGTAGTTTCTGTCATGTTCTGTCTTGTTTTTTTCTGGAAGTTACCTTTGGAGAAGAGTGGAGCTAATGGTTAGGTCGAGAAACATCAGTGTGTATTGCTTTTCTTGTGAAGCTTATACTGAGAGATTATTAGTAAAATGGCTTATTGGGGATCTGTTTGCTACAGCATCACCATACTTGTTATACAGTACAAAAAGTTGAAATATGCTAATGTGTTTTTTGCTAGCTAGCAACAAGCCGCAGCGTTATTTGAACAAATCAATTTTAAGTTAGATTAACTCAATTAATGTAGGTTTTCGCTACACAAAGTATATAAGTAGAGCCTACATTTTAATTTAATATCAAAGAAACTCATTTTCATTATGTGGAACCAATGTCCACAATTGAATGAAGTTAAACCAACATTTCTTTTTTCAGTGTAGATAATGCATCATAACTGTTGTCACATTTTTTATGATTTCAGCTTACAGGTTTTCCCAGGCGAAGTTCAGTTCCACGAGTAAAGGCAACGAAGGGTTCTTCCCATCAGGATGAATTTCACTGCTGCAACACAATGAACGGTTGAAGGTCCTAATTATTGCCCCCATCATTTGCATAATTACACCGTTTTTTTTTTCACAGACAAGAGCAGTATAGAAATTGTAAATTGTAGTGGACGGGGCCGCAGTCACCGAAAGTCAGGTTTAATGACAAACATGCCCACTGCAAAGCTGCTGGCACCCTGGATTTCAATAGGATTTCAAAAGCCAACAGTGTGCAAAAAATGTGGAATTACAGTGCGCTGCGTTTCCACACAAAAAGCCCAGAGGAAGCTGCTATTTCTGTTGGTTTTATTAAACCAACCAAGCAATTTTATTCTTTTGTTCAGGAGAGTTCTACTTCATTGATTAACAAATGCAGGGATATAATTTTTTCAGCCTTTCTGAAAAGCCTGAAATGTCAAGCCTTTTAAAGCAGATTATTCTGCCTGTGTGCTGTGAATGCAGCCCGAGTAACCTTTTGTCTACAATTAAATATTCCAGCATAAATATAAAAGAAAATCAGAGATGGGGAAGATTGACTCACGAGAGATTGGCGAGGTAGATCCTCACACTGATAGTGCAAACAGCTTGCTTCTAATTAAATATGCCACCGAGTCTCAAAGCATTTGCTTTTCTGCCGCAGAGAGGGGAAGCTGCCGAGAATGTGGGGAAGAAATATATCACGCCATCTCTCTGGCCGCACACTTCCTTTGGGCATCTCGAGGTATTTGGGGATTTTTGTTGTTGTTGTTTGTTTGTTTGGATAATTATGTGCTTTAAATATCAAAGGGTATTCCTTCCGGGAGCTGCTTGAATAGGGCTGAAATAGAAAAGTTCTGGGCTTGTTTATGATGCACACTTTGATAATTGGCCATGACAGTGGGACTACAGGGACACAAGATGTTTATTTGCTATTTGCTGGGTAGTTTAAGTGCTATGGGGAGTTTATAGAAATGCATTTTGCTTTGGAGAATATCTTTAATAGGTTTGAGGAAGTTTTGGCGATTGTTTGGAACAGTTCACAGACATTTATTGGCATAGAGATCATATCAAGTTTGAAGTAAAGCTAAGATTATACAATTACATAATTTGTTTTGTCTGATGTGTAGTTGCTATTTTAAAGCTAAAACTAGAGATACTATATTAACATTATTGGGTTACATAAGGTTACAGGTTTGCAAGGAACCCAAGAGACTAAACTTCAGTGTAATTTAGTGTTGGTCAGCTGACCTGAGAGATTATGTAATACTTCTGGATTATTTCACTTTTCATACAGTATGTTTTAATGATGTTTTAAGATTTTGTTGGTGTTAAATATTGATTAAATATGCCATTGTTACATTTGTTACATTCAGTTGAAATGTTACAACAAATTATTTTATATTATTGAACTATTATTTGCATTTTAAGGCAGTGATATTGTTTTCAAAATATGACAATTTCATTGAAAGAATGTTACTTTTAAATATAATTTAAACTACAGCAAGAACCAAAATGGTAGAGTTGAATAGGTTATTGGTTGCACGCAAATATATTATAATCTAATTCTCACTAATTTAATATATACAATTTATAAATGTTTATAGATCTTCATATCTTCATACACACACACACACACACACACACACACACACACACTGTATTTACTAGGCCAGTACTTTTAAAATTAGAAGTGACTAGTATGATTTTTATGAAGACGGGGAGAAGAAATGAAACGCACATGTCACATACCCTGCTCTGTGTTTATCTCTCTTTAAACAGATTTGCAGGACATGAGGAACTCTCACATACTTCAATCTCACATTATGCTGAATTTAACAGAAATAAGATTGCTGCGTGTGCAAAAAGGAAACAAGAGATATTCAAATGCAATTGGAAGATTTATTCTGCAGCAGCGTAATGCACTGCAGTAATCCCTTTATCAAATACAACGATTAAGTGCTTTTACTGGAGTCTGGCAGAAAAAAAACGACTTTTAAGGTCAGTCTATTATTGGTTTTGTTTTACATTTTAAAAAAAAACAGCACCTTTTTATTAATAATAATAATAATTATTAATAATTACAAATTTAAAATAACACATTTTAAATGATTTAAAATAACTAATAACTTTAGGATTAATATTTTAAATAATTATTTAAATGATATATGCACAGTATGTAGTTTTCATGAAGACATTTTTCAAAAATGTGTGTTTCAGCTCAAAACGTATCATTTTCAGAAATGGCATATCATGTATTCTGATGCATGAAGTATATTTTCTTGTGCTTTTGTGTTAAGCAAACTTGGAGTAAGACTTAGTGAGATTGGCAATGTGTTATTATATCACAGCATTTATTAAATAATTGACTTTTAAACATTATATTTGCATCACACTTCAAAAAGCTCCCCAAAACTGTATGATCACATAATCAGTGTGTGAAGTTTAGGGTCAGCTTTTTATCTCATGTTACCCAAGCTGTTTTTTGGCAACACTAGCAAGGAAAAGGTCAACTAAAGGGTGATGTGTGTCATTTTTCGGATGTTAAAATACTTCCTTCTGTCCCAAGTAAGTATGCAGAGATAACTAAAAGTCAGACATTTTTAGGTTAATTCTCCCCAAAAGTGTACACGCTGTGGCTATCTGGCCCAAAATATTGCTCTGTTTAAGCATCCCAACCAATCTTGCACAGCAACATTGGCTCAGCCAATGCTGTGAGTGGGGCGGGACTATCAGTTTGTGTTTAAGCGTTCATTATTTTTGCAATACTATTTTGTACCATTAGTGCATAAATCAAACAATAATAACTCAAAAATAATTAGATCTGCCCATTATTGTGAGGTGAAAATTAGGATCCTCTGCCAGTGTCAGTCGTCATCTGTAGGGATGCACCAATATGAACATTTTTGGTCAATGTCGATATTAACAAAAACAGGCCGATACAAATATTTTGCCACTTAATGTACCTTATTTTGTCCTAAGATCACTCTTTTAATTTGTAATAAGCTTCACTGTTCTAACATTAAATAATTTCCATTGAGCCTGGATTGGAACACATGACAAGCCAAAATGTTGAAGAGAGCCACAATGTAAGATACATAGAAGATAAAAAGTAAAAATAACTCAATGTGATAACATGATGATTGATATAAAAAAGGTAAAAACTCACAGTTTACATGTGTATGTACTGTATATGATAGAACATTGCAAATTCAAACTATGCATATGTTGGGTAATTTCACAGAAATGTTAATCACATGATGTTTAATTCAATGGAATAAAACTCTCTTTTAAATCTCTATTACAGTAGTGTAATGGACAATGGATAATGCCATCAAGACCGCTAGAGGGTGCCGCTTTCTCACACAGCGTTGAGTGCAGAAACGCAGCCTTTTAAGGTTTAGAAATCACACAAGGCCATTTTAAATGTTAATTCAATCAATCACGCAGCATAAGTGGATGCGTCATACTGATGTCTGAGAAGTCAAAGTCTACTGGTTTCAAAGCATTTTGAATGGTTTCCCTTATCATGTAGCCTATAAGTATGTGCCGCTTTCACAACTGTCATGTCCGTTTATGGTGTTTTTTCTGCATTAGCATAAGAACAATAAAGAATAATTATTAAATATTACATGTCAGTAACTTTTGTCTTTGTGTCATCTTGGACTTACACTGACACCTAGTGGTTTGGATGCAGCATCATTTAAAATCAATAGTTTTCAGTTTCAGATATCATTGTAGAAATGTAGTATTCACAGTCAGTCATGATTACTTTAATCAATGAGTGAAAGTGTCAAATAACAGGATGGTTACTGATATTAAGAGAGTAGTATTTGGCTGGTCATGTGATTTTAAAATGGCCACCCCCTTGTGTGGACCCTCTCCATGTAGAATAAAACATCTTTCATAAGGTTACTGATATGACTGGAGTCTTCATCTTAATGTGAGTGCTCATTATTTCCTTCACATACTACAAAATCACAATTCATGTATTTAGGAGTAAAACTTTTTAATGAGGAAAAAATTACTGAGTGCACCTTTAAGTGCCAACCCTTCTACATATTGTGGCTACTATTATTTCTGGATTGTGCATTTAAATTCAGTTTTTAGTTTTTACAAAGTGTTACTAATTAATTATAAATAAACCATCATTCTATTTAATCTCTCCAATACAAACCCCTAAACCCCTCCAAATCTAATAAACTTATAATAACAATACTGATTGTTACAGACTGAGCTGGAGCGGTGTACTGTTGCTATGGTTTCATGCTAGACAAAAAATATATACATATACAAAATAGGCACTCTCATACCTGTAATCTAAAGTTTGTGGTTATTGAAAGACTTGAAAGCATTACTGAAACATTTCTTAATTGATATGCACATTTAAAACTGTTTAGTATATGCACTTTTAAGCAGACAGATTTTTCACTTTGAATTTGGCTACACTAGACTGACATTTCTCCATTTGAAAGCAGTGTGCTTATTGAAATTCAAACAACTTCCCCCAGTGGCTAAAGTATGAAGTGTTCTTGAAAATATGGGCACTTGTGAGCTCCAGTTTCTGGGTGTTGTGCCATATGCCCAAACCCCAACCCTAAACTGTCACTGCAGTAAAACTGTAATAGAGGAGGAATGGAACCTGCAGTGTTTTATGACTGGTTCATGTTCTCAGTGTGATAACATAGCCATGGCAGTATTGCGGTCACGGCTTTCTTTCATCACGAGAGAAAGCCACTTCAGCCACCACCTGCGCCTTGCCTCCTTCCTACGGGATTGGAGGCAGCGCCGCTGGTGAGGAAGGCGATTTGGGGATAATGACGGGCTCTGTTTCGCCGGATAAATCTCTGCAAACTACCCGCCCGCCTGGCACGCTTGCTTGCTTCCGTCCGAGCTCGGGATGAGTGCAGCTCGCCTCGCGGCCAGCCGTCATTCTCCCTTGAGCCCCCGGAATTGAATGACGACATCGCCACTGCATCGGAGAGCGTCACAGCGGCATCTGATGCCGATGACTCACCTGGGCCACTACCTTCAGGTCTGCTCGTCCAGTCTGAGGCTGACACACAGATGTCCAGGCCGGCGCGAGCACGAGGCTGGACTGGAGACCTCCGTCCCCCCCTCACGGCTACTCGATTGATACCTCAGGCCTGCATGGCGCTCATAGCACCCCCCCCCTTTCTTCCCGGACGTGCATGACGAATTGAGGAAGCCTTAAAGGGCACCTTTTACTGCCTGATACCGGCTTCCTCATTCCTTCGCTCTCACTACCCTTGATGGTGGAGCGGTCCCGGCGGCCCCCCAGGTGAACATAGCAGTTGCAATCCACCTGTGTCCCGATGCTCCCCTCCAGGGCCTGTAGAATGACATCTCACTGACCTCCAAAGCCTACAGTGCCACCGGACAGACCGCTTCCGCCTTGCATGCTATGGCCCCGCCTGCAACCCACCAGACCAAGGCACTTAAAGATCTGCACTTGTGTAGTCCTTTTCCTGATGTGCTGCAGGAACTGTGCTCAATGACCGATCGCATCCCCCCCAACCCCCCCGGGACAATGAAGGTCCCAGCGCCGGCACTCGGATGGTCCAGGAACGATATCTATGGCTGGACCTGGTCAAGATACGGGAGGTAGACAAAGCACGCTTTCTCAAACTCCCCCGTCTCCCAGCTCCATCTATTCGGCGGCACCATTGACGACTCCACCCAGCATTCCTCAGTGGTGAAGAAGCACTTCCAGCACAGGCCATGCTCCATCTGCCAACTGAGGGCGTCCCCCTGCATCTTCCAAGAAACGTGCAGCTCCACCTCAACCCGGGCACAGCTCTCAGCCCCAGCGAGTGCCCCGCAGGAAGCACCCCCCCCCCCCCCCACAAACCCCTTCGAGGACCCGGAAGGCTCCCAAGCGGTCCTGAGACAGACGACCCAGAGACTGAGATGTTTGCTCCGGAGCTGGTAAGCAGACCACTCCATCCCCCGGTGGAGGGTCGGGAAGAGAACCTTCAGTTACATGTATTTACTGCACATTTTCAATAATAAAGAATTTTTTGGGTCACCTGGCCCGCAAATGCCATTCTCATGGCACTCTGCCGCCACACCTCAACAGTCCCGTCACATGGACGCAGACCACTCGCCTCCATCCCCGGCTGGTCGGTTCTGATGAGTCCAGAGGACGCCTCCATGGGACCTCCTCCTCAGTCACCAACCAGCCCCCTGCCGGGGTGTGCGGAGCAAGGAAAGTGCTTCGAGTCTTCTCTCACCACCAGAGCCTCGGGACACGCTTTTGCCTTCCGACGCCGCATTACCTGCTCCGTTCCGCTGCGAAGCCCAGCTGGGTACTTTAAAATAATCGTCCCCTTAGTGCCCCTAGCACAGAAGCTGGATGCGTGGATTTCACTTCCCAATCCGTCACGCTGGCTGGCCAGGACCATCCGACTCGGTTACGCAATTCAGTTTGCCAGGCTTCCACCCCTCCTTCGCAGGCGTCTGCTTTACGGCAAATCCCTGCATGCGGAAATCGCGACTCTCTTACTCAAAGATGCGATAGAGCCTGTCCCTCCAGCCGAGATGAAGAAGGGTCCCTACAGCCCTTACTTCATCGTACCCAAGAAAGGCGGCGGCTTACGACTGATCTTGAACTTGTGAGTTTTCAACTGGGCCTTGCACAAACTCCCGTTCAAAATGCTCAAGCAAGACACATCCTAACTTGCGTCCGGCATCTAGATTGGTTTGCAGCAGTAGACCTGAAGGACGCGTACTTCCACGTCTCAATCTTGCCTCAACGTTGACCCTTTCTACGGTTCACGTTCGGCGGCCAGGCGTATCAGTACAAAGCCCCCCCCCCCCCCCCCCCTTCGGCATGTCCCTGTCCCCTCACGTCTTTATGAAGGTTGCAGAGGCAGCCCTTGCCCCGCTTCGGGAAGCAGGCGTTCACATACTCAACTACTTCCACGACTGGCTCATCCTCGCCCACTTCCGAGAGTTACCGTGCGTCCACAGGGACCAGGTGCTCGGGCACCTCAGCCGTTAAGGGCTTCAGGTCAACCGGGAAAAGAGCTAGCTCTCCCTGGTTCAGAGCATCTCTTTTCTCGTCTCACATTGTTCAGGTCAGGGCACGTTGGTCCTCCTAAAACATTCCCAAAGGCTCCTGGGGCATATCCTCCGCGGTGGTCGCGCTGCTGGGGTTGATGCATATGAGACCGCTTCAGTACTGGCTCCAGACTCGAGTCCCGAGACATGCATGGTGCCACGGCACGCACTATGTGTTGATCATCCCCACCTGCCGCCAAACTTCCAAACCCTGGACAGACCTCTGCTTTCTACGAACAGGAATCCCTTTGCAGCAGGTGTCCCGATGCATCCTGGTCACCACAAGCTGGGCTGATGCTCCGTGAGCAATGGACACGCAGTCGCGGACCATTGGAAAGGGCCCCTGCTGCGCTGGCACATCAATTGCCAAGAGTTGTTGGCTGTACTTCTTGCCCTGCTGAGGCTTCTCCTGCTAATTCAGGGCAAGCGCATCCTGATCCGATCCCCACCACGGTAGTGTACATAAATTGCCACGGTGGCGTACACTCCCGCCACGTCACAACTCGCCCGTCGTCTCCTCCTTTGGAGCCAGCAGCAACCCAAGTCACTGCGTGCCACTCACATCCTGGGTAACCTCAGCGCGTCCGCTACAACATTATCACGACAACGCTTGCCCAGCGGAGAGTGGAGGGTTCACCCCCAGTTGGTCCAGCTGATTTGGGAAAGGTTCGGCAAGGCACAGGTAGACCTGTTCACCTCCCAAGAGACCTCCCACTGCTCGCTCTGGTACGCCCGAACAGTAGCTCCCCTCCACTTTCCACATGTGACCTAAAAGCCCATGTGATATATTTCACCACACTTTACCTCCCCCAGTCTGGGCAGGTGTGGTCTCCGCAGGGTCTTTTCCCCCTGAAAGAATAGGAACTGGGAAAGATCACCTTCCCCGATGCGTAATGATAGCGTTAAGATGGCCCCAGCCACTTTAACTCTATGCGAGAAACATAGAGAGAGAAAAGGCGCGGCTGGCGTGGCTTGCTCCCATGCTTGGCATGTCGCCTTGTTCCCCCCTGTCGGGGGTAAAGAACCAGAAGGCTTTGACGATTTTATAGGGTGCTGGGTGAGGGTACGTGCAGTCTGACACAGCTGGCCGCTTTGGCACGTAAAATACCTGCCCGCTCCAGTGTCAACAGTACACGTACATGGCTCAGCGCATGGCGTGATTTAAATTGGACCCCTAGTGTTGCTTCTTCGGCACAACGTCGAAGTGAGCGACAGACGGGGAATGTCTAGGTTATGGATGTAACCTCCGTTCCCTGATGGAGGGAACGAGACGTTGTCCTCCCAGCCACGTCGCTGAGCCGAGCCACTGTTGCGGCCGAACCTCATTGTCGGCTCCTCAGAAAAATCCTGAATGTATCAGACGCATTTCCCTCCTTTTATACCCGTATGTCCGGGGGTGGGACATGCTAATTCTGTCTGCCAATTTCTCATTGGCCTTTTCTCATAGATCAGAGATGCAAAAGGCTCTCAAGAGAGACCCCTAGTGTCACTTCTTCGACACGTCTCATTCCCTCCATCAGGGAATGGAGGTTACATCCGTAACCTAGACGATTTGCTTTATTTCCAGATATTCCAGAGTTGTTGCTGTGTTTGTTTCCTTACTTTTCCATCGCAACATGCAGCGGAATTGCGCTTCCCTTTACGCAAAACTGTGGGATCTCCTGCCAGCTTATATTGATGGTCCCTCACTTTCACGTATATTTTACAGTGGAGTTTATAAATGGGTATTGTTTATAGTGTGTGCTTTTCCCACTTTAGTCACAAATGTTTTGTTGACATGTTGTTGGGCTTTATCGTGTGACATTTGTTATCAAAAACCTGTTAGAATGCCGATTATACATGTGTCAGACCCCTTTGAAGTAAACTTGCGATCACAAACTTCTGTAGTGTATGCTTTCAGTCTAGCAGGTGTTTATACAGGTCGTCTTGCATTAAAAGCATCTAGATAGTGTCCAACAAAATGTAATAGAATCCAATTTATAGGCATATTAACTTGGTGTACTTTAAACATATACTGTTGGTAACATAAACACTCAATTTGCTTGCCCTGCACCTAGATTTTTCTGAATGTTTATATTTTTAATGTGACGGTCTCAAAAAATGTGGCACTCGTGTCGCAAGATACTTCGCAAAAATCTGATCTTGTTGTGAATTTGACAGCAGTTTTTTGCTGCAAAATTTGCTGCTCTCAGTGGTTAAAGCTGGAAGTGTTGGTGAACATATGGCAAATGCGAGCTACAGTTTCCATGTGAAATTTTCACAGAGTGGTGCCAAAAGCGAGTTTTATTTTTAGTTGTACATGATGTAATGCGCTCAACAGGAATGCTTACCACCTAGCCCAAACCCATCCCAGTTGTGCCACAGGAAAAGCTAAACACACTTAAATTGATGCAAAGAAGTCTGATGGGAGATGGTGCTTGTCGGTAACTCAGCAGAATGGAGTCCATGCCAGGGTACTCGAACATCTGGGTTCACATGTTGCTGTAAAACACTTGTCAGAAATCATTTGCAGTTAATCCCAGATTTGCGCTAAAAATAGTATAGTGATAACACAACTGCTGTCCCTCAAATGACACATTTGCACCCTGTATGATTTGAAATGAGTCCAAATCGAAATTTCTGCCAGCAACATTTGACCTTTACCCATTCAGCTTATCAAAAGCTCACGCAAATGGAGACGAAGACAAAAGTCTGTAATTACAGGAATTAAATCTGTCGCATCTGCTCTGCTCAGCGTTTGCCACCACGGCCGTCTGTAAGCTAGCGGCTCTCAGGTGGCCCATTGAATCAGTCATTCATTCAACCGTCTCTCTCTCTCTCTCTCTCTCTCACTGGTGTACTATGTTTAGTTTTCAAGTGACTACAAGCAACAAAAATTCTCATATTGTCAATGTTGTGGAAACTACTTTGAAACTGCAGCTTGCCAATCTACAAGCTACTCATAAATTAGTTAAACTTAGTTCAAAGTAGTTATCAACTAGGGCTGTGCAAATCTACAAAATTTCAAAATCAACTAGTCGGCTGGTTTCCTAAAAAAAACTAATCGACAAGTTGGTCTTATGGTCGCACTACACCACTACTTGTTGGGAAAAGTAGCTTGTTATGTTTTGAAAATAGTGACGTGTCACCCTAGAATTGCTACATTTAGTTACTCCCCAACACTTCATACTGTAGTAAAAACAGCCGGGTCTCATGAAATTTACACGAGAATGCCAATTCATTAAGCATTTGCCATTTCCCAGTGAAATGTCCAGCAGGGGGTGCCATAATCAAGTGAAATTATGTTGTAATCAGATGAAGTATAAAGGTGAATATAAGATGGATGTTTTAATGTGTAAAACGTACCTTCCTAACCTAAAACTTTAACCTTAACCTAACCTATAGTGTCTTAAAAGATAAATGAGAGATGAACAAAACAGACATCCTTACCCTAAACCAACAACTAAACCTGACCGATGGTGTTCAAAAATATAAATGAGAGGTTAAAAAAACAGACATCTTTACCCTTAACTTACACCTAAACTTAACCAATGGTGTTTTAAAAGCACATTCGATATGAAACACCATATCGTGTTGCTTCAGCGGCACTTTAGCTTTATTTTCCCTTTTTTTTTCAAGCTTCCTTGCCTGGGCTCAAGGCTTAAGGAGGTTGCAAACCTGACGAGGACACAGGCATCAAAACAGAGCATATTGATGCTGTTCAGGTGGCTGAGAGTACACATAAAAGTTACCAAGGTTTTCTCCTTATTCAAGATTGAACATGGCTAGAGTAAATAATCTATGTCCTTTGATAATGATTTGGATAAAGTTTTATGGAAAATATGTGAGTTGTGAACTGTGGTGTGTCAGAAATTTGAGCAGCCTTGGAGTCGTAGTTGGGCGCCACCAATTTTTAGTCTTCTAAAATCTGTTTATGGTTCTGATTTTCTGAACTGCTCCTCCCAATAGCCAAAGCTGGAAATAGAGTTGCGACTCACCGTGCAAGGCTCAGCACGTCTTTCCAATTTTTGGAAACATTTGAGTAGTAATAACATTAATATACTCCTAACCATAACAGTACTGAGACCAAAACAGAATTCTTTCTCTTACTACTTTTGCAAATGTAGTATCTGGGATGTGACATCAAAGGCTCAACATGTGCAAATGTCCCGGCAGAAACATGGTAACATTTGTTCGTAATTTGTCATATTGGGTCCAAATATGGGTGCCTGGCAAAACATTTGGAACTAACATGCGGTTTTCCTGTGTGATCATGTTCTGCTTTTCCAGTAACGAGCTTTGTCCAACAAGTAGAGGTGTAGCATAAAAATATTTATGTCTAAAATATTAAAGTCTCCGAATAAATTTGTCAGGCATATGGGGTATCGAATCTGACCTTTTCATAGATAACCATCACTTCTGCATTTATGTTACATAAATTAACAAAATAAGTTCTGAAATAAAATTGCATTGCAAATCAGCGCCACCTAGAGGCCATGTGGTACAAATATTAATACAAATATAAAAGTCTTTATAATACTCGTAAATAGACAAATAATATATCAAATGAAAGCTCTCATTAGCCAGACATTCTCAGGATGCGACTGTATGTTTTGCCCTAATACCACAGTTTAAAAGATTTTACTTGTCTGTGAGCTTGAGTGAATAATCCAATGTTATATCTTAGATGTCCAGAACAAAATATGCGGTCCAGCATGAAATGCATGCTAAACAAATCATTGGAAATATATGTTATTCACTACTGATAATAAAATGATATGCGTCATTGTAAGGGGGTAGATCTCCGCTTTCTAATTACATTTCTAATGATGACATAGATTGAGCTTCTAGTCCACTCAGAGGCCGAGATATTTGATGAAACAATGGGGTGGTGCATGAACTGAAAATTAGACTGAATGTCTATGGACGAGCACATCTGCAAGGGGTAGAATGTGTAGAGCACCACCTACATTTCAGATCGACATTTTGTGATGGAAAGTGATAGAAGACATAAAAATTTTTATAAGACAATGGATTTAATGATAATATTTGATGGCTAAATTAATTTTCAAATACCTTTGTACGATTAAGCAGTAATTTTTGCTCACATATATCTCATTACCACAACACACTTTATCATTACCGCAACATTTTTATAGTCTTTGCGGCAGTGTTGAGTGTATCTGATTACAAAGTAATTAGTTACTGATATCTAATAACTTTTTGTAAAAAATTAATTCAATCATTACATTTTAAATTCTTGTAATCAGATTACAATTACTGACTTTCATTGACAGTTATTAGTTTTAAGTATATTACTTGCGCTAAAGTAATATGTATAATATATTTAATACAGTATATATAAATTTGTATGTCTGTTAGTGTTTCTGTGACAGCCGAAATGTGTGTGACAATTAATGAGGAATTTGAGCGGAAAACCAAAAACATGTCTAGGAAAAGTGATTTAGAAACTAACTCAAAACTAAAATAATTAGTAATGTGATTACTTTTTGATGGAGTAATCAGTAATCTGATATTTAGAGAAGTAATTAGTAATTTGAAGTGGATAACTTGACTTGAATAAGTAACCCGCTGTGCGGTAATGAGATTGTCATAATGATCAAATATTTTTCTCTTTATTTTAGCTTCTAATTGTCTCTTTAGTTCTTATGTGAATGCATTTTGAATTATTCACGTATTATAGGTTGAAATGAAGAGCTAAATTATTTGGTGTGTTATGTAATGAGAAAATTTGCTGATTTTTAAACAGATTTGGTGAGTGATGATGATTCTGTAAAAGCCTCTACTAAATGTTGACATATACATTTCAAACAAATGTAAAATAATTTTTCAAAATACTCCGCTCCTCAGATATTTGGCCAGGGTTTTGTGTGTGTTGCATTAATGAGCATTTGTTTGGACATACTCCAGAAAATGTTTTCAAAAATATGGAACAATGTACAAATATGTCTCCATCATGCTGTTGTGTACAATAATTTCAGACTTGTTCGAAAAGAAAATAAATGAAATAGTTAATAATTGTTAAATAGTTTTTTTTTTTTTTTAAATGAGTGTAATTTGAATTAAATCAGTGTTTCGTCAGAATTACCCCTCTAGGGGCCTATTTTAAGCAGTGCTATGCCATAATTCATAAATGCAAGTCAATGGGCATGGCCATGAAGTTTTAGTATTTTCATGCAAGCATGGCAAGTTGGTTTGCCATGAAAATTGCATTAAGAATTAGTGCTCTCACAAAATTGGATAAGACGTTGTGCACAGTCGTAGCGTGTATTTAGCGTGTATTTAGCACTTATTTAGCGTGTAACGCTGTGCTTTGCTCACTGATGAAAATAGAGCCCTAGATCTCAGTACAAACTCATTAAAGATTGAAGTTCTGCAGTGAAACAGCCTTTAAGTTACATTGAACAACCAATGCAGATCTTTCACCCTTTTCATGTTGCAGGTAGAGCATTGCCCTAGCAACGCCAATGGCATGGGTTTGAGTCCCAGGGTACACACAAAGTGATTAAATGCATACACTCACTGAACACTTTAATAGGAACACCTGTACACATACATATTTATGCAATTATCTAATCAGCCAATCGTGTGGCAGCAGTGCAATGCATATAGTCATGCAGATATGGGTCAGGAGCATCAGTTAATGTTCACATCAACTATCAGAATGGGGAAAACTGTGATCTCAGTAATTTCAACCGTAGCATGATTGTTGGTGCCAGATGGGCTGGTTCGAGTATTTCGGGGATTTTCACACACAACAGTCTCTAGAATTTACTCAGAATGATGCCAAAAACAAAAAACATCCAGTGAGTGGCTTGTTGATGAGAGAGGCCAACGGAGAATGGCCAGAATGGTTCGAGCTGACAGAGTCTACGGTAACTCAGATAACCACTCTGTACGATTGTAGAGATTAATATAATCTCAGAATGCACAACATGTCCAACCTTGAGGCAGATGGGCGACAGCAGCAGAAGACCACATTGGGAACTTTATTAGGAACATAGTGTTCCAAATAAAGTGCTCGGTGAGTGTACATTGAATCACTGTAAGTCATTTTAATGTTGAGAGTTTGAAGGCACTGCAGAATTTCTTGTTATTGGTGACGTGTTTTGTCATTCTAATAGCAACTGGCTCTTTGAACAGCTTGAATGTACAACCATCTTCTGCTCAAGTTGAAAGCACATTGATACAAGCGTGGAATAATGCAGCACAGCACTGTGTTTGTTCCCACTTCTTTTTCCACCTGCAACAGCCTGTAATTATCTACAGCTGAAAACAACACTGAAATGCCCATTGGGCCATCGAAACGGAATTATAGCCCGCGTTGCTTTCCTTTCTCCACAGAAAGAATGCTTCTTTTTGTGTGAGGAGAATGTGTGTTTAGTTTAGTTTGAACTATTTTGGCAAGGAGGGGGCTCGTGGCAGGCCAGCGGCGCACCGACGTCTTTGTTAAATGTCTTGATGATGGAAAATTGATCAGGCTTGAATCAGAGGTTCAATATATAGTCCCCATCCGTCTATTGTCTAGGTGAATTGCACACGGTGAAGGGCCGCAGGCAGGTTGCTATTAATATGACAGCCTACTCCATATCCAGCTATAATTTCTAATGAAATACCTAATCTCCATTATTTTGATCCAAGCAGGCGATAGTGTAGAAGAAAAGGAGGGTTGAAGAAGAAAAAGGCTTTTCTTTTCGCTTTTCCGCACGAGAAATGGCAAAGCGATCATTTTGATTCATTTTTCAGAGCTGACCGAAATGCTTGTGGATTGCCACAGTTTAAAAAGGCACCCAGATAAAGCCATTCAAGGCTCTGAATGCGACGCCATCTGTTTTTTTTCTCTTCTATTTCCTCTTTTTTTCTTCTCCTTTTTCAATCCTTGTAATCAAATTTGAGCAAAATCAAATGGAAGGGGGAGTTTCAATGAAAGTACCTTTTGTTGGGCTGAAACGAGCAAGTAATTTACAAACTGCCCTTCTTTTGTGTGCGAGGCTAAAAGGAGAAAAGAAATCAGTAGCTTTTAAAGCTAGGCCTCGCTGCAACTCTGCAGATAATGAAAGCCGTCTGTGTTGTGGACTAGAGAGCATTTCAAAGGCAGGCCTGTCTGAGGGTTACACTGCTAAAAAACCTGCCGTGTGTTTGTTTTGTTGGGAGAGCAGATCCAGTCTTCAACGTGGTGCAGACTCCATGAAGAAGGACGTTGGTTTTCTCCTGGAAACGCGACAGGAGAAACCGTTATTGAACATCTGGGAATCTAAGAGGACTTCATCCTAGCCCCCTTCAGAATCCTTATTGGAAATGCTGAAGTTGAAAGCTACTTTTCCCCTGCTACTTTACAGTGGAATATTCCAGGGAAGGTGAGTGTCTTGGGATTTCTTTGTTTCACGATTTCTCGTTCGTCTGTGTTTTTTAATAAGATGAGCTGTGATTTATGGTTGGGGACAGGAGTGTAGTGTGCATTCACTTGGCTGTAGAGGGCAGAGCAGGTAACCTCCTTCTGAAAGTAAAAGGCAATAGCAAATTGCAGCTCAATTCGTAGATCATTTGGGGGAAATTAGCATAATTATAAATTATTACTCACAGCGATCAGCTAGATGTCTTCGTAGGTGATATCAGTTACAAAAATGTGCAATAATTAGGTTTAAAAAGTTGCAAAGTTACTTTGGGTACTAACTTTGGGAGTTTTGTTAAGCTGTCTGGTTTTGTTGCTAGGAGCATATTTTTGAAGTTGTGATTGACAGGGAGATTGTATTTAGCGTCAATGCAAATGTGTTTACTTTAAATGGCACTGAGTAATGCTTAATGGCTATGCACTCACCTTTTCATCAGCCAAAGTTTTCACTTATGCATACTTTTATTCTAATTGTGCATGTTTTAAAGCAGCAGTTTCACTCCCGCGCCTCCATTAACAATAGTCAAACTGCACAATATTGAAATGAGCTGTGCTTTGACTCTGTATATTGAAATGTCAAAATTTGCACTGGAACAAAAAGTGGGCAAAATTCAATCTGAGTCTGAATAGAATATTAAATATGTTGACTCTCTACCGCCACCCAGAAGCAGCGCCCGTGTCGTGCCACCCATGGGAGAGCAGTCAGTCATGCGGACTGCATCATTTACAGTTCATTCTGTACATAATGCATTCTGGGCTCATTCATGTGTACATTATAGGCGGAATTATGCGGTTATTGCAGTGTGACCTCAGCTAAATGAAGGCCATATTGATACTTATAAATACTTTTCGTGTTTAAAATATTTTTTACTTTCTTAAAGAAATATTTCAGGTTAAATACAGTTAAAATGGTAACCTAAAATGTGCTCTGTGTGATAACATAATTAACAGATTTTATTATATATTCAAGAATATTTATTTTTAAATATTTATATGTATATTAATATTGTAAAATATGTCAAATATTTTTATTTTAATATTTTAGTTTATTCTCAAATATTATTTTATGTGATTGAATTAGATTACGCCAACATAAGTCATTTTTTACGAGTTAATGTTTTAGGTAAAATAGATCAGGAAGTTGCATGTTACTACTTTGTAAAATCATTTACATCGACTCGGCAGACGCTTTTACACAAAGCAGATTCCAAGGTATAAATTTGATCAGTTTGTGCGTTCCCTGGGAATCAAACCCATGTCCTTGAGATCGCTAGCACCAACATATTGCGCACGTGCAAAACTACCAAAACAATATATTAACACTGAATATTCCTTTATATAGACATGAACATTAGAACAATGTTTAACATTTATGGAATTTTTAAAGTATGTTAAAATCATGCACAGTATCTTGCATTGCTCTGAAAGTGTTATACAGTATATTGTGCAAGTTTTCTGTCACAGTCAGAGGCTTTCCCATATGTGAGTAATCAGTGTGAACGCACCAATAAAAGCTGATAAATTAGTAGCATGTTTCTGCTTATGTGGGTAATCATGTGTCACCAGTTTGTGTTTTACGCGACCAGCTGAGGTTTATCGGATAAATCTGTCTCAATTATGTGTCATGAACGCATCCCCCTCAGGGGCGTCAATACCAATGACTTAATGGGCTGCTAAAGGGAAGCAGGGGGGTAGAGAGAGGGTGGGCGGTACTGACCGGCAATTACAGTCCAATGAACCGCGGCTAGCCAAGTGCACATGATCATAGCCTATTTCCACAGGACTGACCCGTGCCTTTTCAATCCATACTTGGCTTAACCGTCTGACCCCTGGACCACACAGAAACATAATACTGCTCAGATAGAGAAGGATAGTGGGCTCATTATGCAAATTAAAATAGCTTACAAGGGTTATTTGGAACCGGTGTACCAGTATGTTTAATGTAGTGCAGTGTAATGAATAATTCATCACCTTTATCTGTTTGTATTTATTAGCATTATTTGAGATGATTCGGGTTTATTTGTGTTGTCATCAGTTTAATGGACATTAAATTGATGTAAAAATTTATCATTTGGGTTCAACTGGGTTAGAAATGGCATGAAATCTTTTAAGAATATCTGTCATATTTCACCCCAAAATGAACAGAAAGAACATTTTACATTTGACCAAAAATTAAGCCTGTTTTAGTATAATTGAAAATTTTAGAATATCATTTTGAGTTCTCCCAACTCATTACCGTAATATTTTTTTTTTTTTCATTACTTAAATTTTGGTATATCAAAATATATTATTTCAGTAATTAAGTATTTATACCATTTATCACGGTAGTATTTGTTGCACTTTATATGGAGTTTACCCAAACAAAATAATATTACAGTAAATTGTCATTTCAGTAACGCAAAAATTTGAATTACTGTAATGTGAAAATATAATAGTTATTTCAGTTCTAAATTATTTATACATCATGGTTGTATTTGTTGCACTTTATATGCAATTTACCCAAACAAAATAATATTACAGTAAATTCTAATTACTGTAATGCAAAAAATGTAATTACTGTAATGTGAAAATATAATAATATTATTTCAGTTATAAACTGGTAATAGATAAGAGTTGCCTTTAAATGGATTTTCATTTAAAAATTCGGTACAATTACGGTACAATCTCATTACCATAATGCAAAAAACTCTTTCCCATTACTGTAATATATATATATATATATATATATTATAGTTTTTCAATCATAAAGTATTTATACTGTATTTATAATGGTTGTTTTCATTGCACTGCCTTCATATGGATTTAAAAAAAATATTAAAATATTATTATTTTCTTTTACTTTAATGCAATAAAATGAATGGCAATCTATTGAGAATAATCAGAATTACAAATTCAGAGGTAAAACAGCCAGATGCATTTCTTTTGGATCGTTTACCCATAATGTCAATTCTGTAATTATTTACTCACCCTCATGTTATTCCAAACACGTATGACTTTCTTTCTGTTGTGAAAGTTCCTAAAAGAGGCTTTATGCTAAATGCAATTTCTTATTTTTATTTCCTTTCTAGGGTGAAACATGACCTGGACATGTTTCTGGGAGATTCACCCTACTACAGCCCCTTTTAGTTAATTAAATGTAGGTTTAGCGCCTATCTAGTCCAAATGGACCAAAATGATCTGCGGCGATTTGCCGGGGCAATCGGAGGTGCCTGTGCGATTAGCCTTAAATACGGGAACATTGATGTAGGACTAATCTTTGACCACTTTGTCTCTCTCAAAGCTCTCTGGGCAAGATGTCTTGAGCACCTTCTTCTCTTAAAACCAGAAATTAAAAACGATTTATAGACAAACCCCAGCAAAGAAGACCCTAACCCTATATTTAAGTCCTGAAGTAGTGCTGCAACCTGGAAAGCTGTAATTAATAGGGCCAAAGACCCCACAGAAGTCTCACCTCGCTATAATCTTCAAATGTAAATGAGGGCTTTAGCGCTGATAGTTCTGGATGTCCAGTAGACACTGCAGAATTAAGAGCTCAATCTAGGTTTTGCAGAAATACGTCAGGTTCACCTGATATCGTCCGTACAATTTGAGAAAAGTGCACCTGGTTAAGCTACATCAGCGGTGATAGCGAGCAGTTAGCAAGCTAATACGAATTTAGGCTAATGCACGTTGGCCACGGAAGCTTAATATTAAATTTACTGATGCTAGCAGTTAAAGTTTATCTGCCTTGCCACCAAAAAAAGATGTCTTTCAGTTTTGCAGCTGTGATGTTTCATTAGTGCTGTGTGAAATATGATTTTAACCAACTTTGCTGCATCTAAGCAGCATGATATCGCTAAAATTGCAAACTGAATAAGACATGGTGGACTGACCCATACATACGCTAAATTCTCGGCTGCTAAAATGCAAATGGACTTTCAAGGTTGTTCTTGTTACGTTACACATAGCATACACATTGGAAAACAAATATAATATACATACTGTATATAATGTGTAAAACAAATAAGACTTAAAGGTGAAGTGTTTAATTGTTTTGGATTATAAATATTTTGGCAAGTCGCAGTTGGTCACACGATACTGTATGTGAGAGCCAATGAGCATTTGTCATCATTGATGTTAAACCTGTGTCGCAAAAGTTCCTGAATGAGTGTGGGATTTGAATAAATACAGTAAAATCATTAAAACTGTGATGATGCATTCCTACCTTAGGGATAGTTCACCCAAAAATGAAAATCCTCTCATCATTTACTCACGTTTATGCCATCCCAGATGTGTATGACTTTCTTTCTTCTGCAGAAAACAAATCAAGATTTTTAGAAGAACATTTTAGCTCTGTTGTTCCATACAATGCAAGTGAATGGTGACCAGACCTTTTTGAAGCTCTAAAAATCATATTAATGCATCATACAAATAATCCATAAGACCCCAGTGGTTAAATATATGTCTTCAGAAGCGATATAGTAGGCGTGGGTGAGAAACAGATCAATATTAAAGTTGTTGTTTTCATTTTTAACTATAAATCTCCACGTTCACTTTCACTTGAAAGTGAAAGTGGAGATTTATAATAAAAAATAAATATTGAAATATTGATCGGTTTCTCACACAAAGGGACTGCATCGATTCAGAAGACATATTAAACTACTGGAGCCTTACGGATTACTTTTATGCTGCCTTAATATGATTTTTGGAGCTTCAAAGGTCTGGTCACCATTCACTTGCATTGAATGGACTTACAGAGCTAAAATGTTCTTCTAAAAATCTTTCTGCAACAAATAAAGGTTGTATTGCAATCTGGTAAATAATGCAAGCTATTGAACAGTAGTTTTTGATCTACTAGTGCTCTTTTCCCTCCTGTGATGTTTTTGATTTTGTCTTTTAATCAGTCACAATCACTCTTCATCTGTTGGCACATATACAGTATTATTACTCAGTGTCTTGTCATTGGAGATGGTAATATGATATGGCCGCTGACTAGCTCTTAACCTGCCATTATGACTCAAGTTAATGTCTTTGATATATGAGACTTCTCCCCGCTGGATGACATCATGTTATCATGCACCACCTTTAGCTGTGGCAAAAGGTTTTACAGACTCTGAAAACATTTGGCGATCTTCAAATGTACATATGCATTTGTGACTGTGGGATGCTGTTATTTCATCAAACATTCATTAAATGTCAAAGGTCAGATGGTCTTTGCATGGTTAATATACACCACGATGACTGTCATTTTGCAGAAAGTGGTCAAAGAAACGACACATAGGAAACATTACTTATAAATAATTGGGTGCTTTTTCCTTTCACTTCTAGCACTTTGCAACCATTAAAAAGAACCATGCAGAGCGCAAACGGCATGTGGAAACGTGTCAGAATGTGAAAATATCTGATAAACAGAAGTGCAATTATTGTGGCAGTTGTTAAATAATAATGTTGATTATAGGGTGACTCAACACAGATGTGGTAATTGTCTGTCATAGATGTTCATCACAGATGACAGCAGTAAAATAACAGTTGACATGCGATAAACATCGGCTAGGGGGAACATTTCCAGGAAATGTCGCAATATTGTTGAACGGATTTCACTTCAAGCCCACTTAGTTGCTTTTGAGTTAGCAATTGATTTCCTCACCTGTCTTACACTCACACGTATAGATGTGGTAGCTATAGCTATACGTAGTCATTTAGCAACATGCTTAGATTTTCAACATCCAATAATTTAGCATTTTAATAATTGCAAGACAAACAAATTGGCTTGACGATACACTTTATAATGTAATGTAGTATGTAAGCATAAATTCACAAACTTTGTTTATTTAACCAACCTTAAATTTGGTTAAAAATATGTTGCCTTCTTATTTTGCTATAATCCATTTGGATGATATCCACATTTAATTTTCCCATTGTGTTCAGCCTAAATATTTTACATATAGTGTATATTTATATCAGAGTGATTTTGGTGCTTTAAGCGATTTTAGCCATTCTAGAAATCCCACAAACTGAGCTGCTGGATTATCCACACCCCTTTCCAAAACCCCACTCTCCAAAAATACCAAAATTAGCTTTATTTAGAGCAGAATGGTCGTTAAAAACATCAGCAGCAAAATAGCGCCCTCAACTGACAACTGTTATGAACAACGTGGCATAAAATGGCATTAAGCTTCAATAATTCGCTGCAACTACAATACTATGAAAATGCAAAAATTATTGACAGGCAGACAGCATCATTGTCCACGGATACAATTTTGTTTTCTGTTCCCAAATTCCAGAGCTGTCACAGACACTGGTGAGATATCTCAGGACACTTATTTCATTAATATCTTTCAGGGAGTAGGACATATTTTTGCATACCTTTCCATGAAAAAGCGCTTACCTTATGAAGGTAAATGGGAATGAACCACATAAACGTTTTGTGTATGCCCATTTAAACTCAAATAAATAAAACCATCCAACTTTTGGCTATGCGTTCCTGAAAGTTGCCAAGCAAACTAAATAAATAATTACAAGAAATAATTCTGGTAAACACAATATTCAGATAAATCTTTCAATGTTTTTTTTCAGCATTATTTACTTGATGTAAGAATGTTTTTATGGTGTAATGTTTCTGTAACACCCCAATTGTTATGCATATTATAATATGATAACAGATAACATGTTTCATGTTATATTGAAAAATCGAATGTATTATTAGAAAATAAACTTAAAAACAGTCTAAATAAACAATATGCATTTATTTGAATTTCATTCAATTTTAATTGGACTACCTTAAATTCAAATTTGAATAGCAATTTTACAAGCTTTTTGCTACATCAATTCTGAAGGTACCTCATTCAATTCGGAATGGTGCACAACCCTACCACAAGCTGTCATTATCAT
The DNA here is from genome assembly GCA_032164185.1 of Moxostoma hubbsi. Taxonomy (NCBI): domain Eukaryota; kingdom Metazoa; phylum Chordata; class Actinopteri; order Cypriniformes; family Catostomidae; genus Moxostoma; species Moxostoma hubbsi. The sequence continues at coordinate 3,337,634 of JAVLUX010000052.1, read as the reverse complement.
GGAACAAAAAACAAATTTTTTGAACAAAAAACAAACAATAAAAGTACTGTAATGCATCACTATTAAAAGAATAGTGATGTATTGTGGTAATGATTTGATAGTGATGTATTGTGGTAATGATTTGATAGTGATGCATTGTGGTAATGATTTGATAGTGATGCATTAAGGTAATGATTTGATAGTGATGCCTTGTGGTAATGATTTGATAGTGATGCCTTGTGGTAATGATTTGATAGTGATGCATTGTGGTAATGATTTGATAGTGCCGCATTAAGGTAATGATTTGATAGTGATGCATTGTGGTAATGATTTGATAGTGATGCATTGTCGTAATGATTTGATAGTGATGCATTAAGGTAATGATTTGATAGTGATGCATTATGGTAATGATTTGATAGTGATGCATTATGGTAATGATTTGATAGTGATGCATTAAGATAATGATTTGATAGAGATGCATTAAGATAATGATTTGATAGTGATGTATTATGGTAATGATTTGATAGTGATGCATTATGGTAATGATTTGATAGTGATGCATTAAGATAATGATTTGATAGAGATGCATTAAGATAATGATTTGATAGTGATGTATTATGGTAATGATTTGATAGTGATGCAATTTGGTAATGATTTGATAGTGATGCATTGTGGTAATGATTTGATAGTGATGCATTAAGGTAATGATTTGATAGTGATGCATTGTCGTAATGATTTGATAGTGATGCATTGTCGTAATGATTTGATAGTGATGCATTAAGGTAATGATTTGATAGTGATGCATTATGGTAATGATTTGATAGTGATGCATTATGGTAATGATTTGATAGTGATGCATTAAGATAATGATTTGATAGTGATGTAGTATGGTAATGAATTGTGTGGAAATGTGCTGAATTGTCATGTCACAATGAAAAACAATCTTGATTTTGGGGTTAACCTTTCTCTGACTTTAAATATAGCTGTGAAAGTTACAAGATTCATAGATTTCAACCTTTTGGGGTTTTTTTTAGATTATCCTAATTGTTTTAATATTTGTGTTAATCTCACAAAACCTGTAGGAAACATGTCATATTTTATTCCAAAATCAAAAGAAAGAAATAACAAACTATATGTTTGCATAGCGAAAACAAAGCAAAATTAAAACTAGTATTTTTAATATATGTACTGTATATATTTCATTGTGGCATTATTTTCATGAAAAATAAGTAGTTTTCTTCCCCAAATTTTCATGACCATAATCATAAAAAAAAATATTATTGTTTAAATTTAAGGTATTTTGCAGTACTGCCTTAAATGTATGGTGATTTAAAAAAAAAATATCATTGTCTTACAATATTTGTTTCTACTACAAATATAACAGTGATGTGAACAGTGAATCTAATAAAAATCACCACTGATTCTCAAAAGTAAAACATTTATATACATTACAGTAATGCAATGTCAAAATGACAAAAATCCTAAAAAATATCTTTAAAAATTTCTTTGTGTTTTGTTTTTTTTGTCCTTTTCATTTGTCCTTTTCATTATTTATTATTATGATTATAAACGTTTTTTATTTATTTATTATTATTTTACATTTGTCTGTATCATGGCAAATAAAAATTTTGATCCTGGTGTGTGTGGGTGTGTGTGTGTATATATATATATATATATATATATATATATATATATATATAATTTTTTATTTTTTTTAAGAAATAAAAAAAGATGAAGGAAAAAAAGTTTTGCTTTTGATTTCTGGTTTGCAATGTGACCTAGACATGTTATTCACCCATCTACAGTACACTTCCTATGAGTATAATATACTTCTAATATATCTACACTAAAGCACCCATCAATATAGAGTCCACTCAAAGCACACTCTAGTTTCTGTTCATGGATAATTTGGTGTCTGGTCTCTTTCAAAGCCATTTTCCTGCTGTAAGTACTCTTCACAGAGCGCTACACTCCCCAACCTCATATATAATTGCACATCTTTCACCAATTAATGTCAAGCCTCTATCAGCATGTGATTGAAATGAAAGGCCACTAGGTGAGGGATCGATCCGTGCTGCCCATCATGCCTTTAAATGGACTGCCCCAATCACACACCACTCAATTTCCAAATGAACCCATTGGTCGCTTTGGCCGTGGCCCTGACACAAGCAGGGAGGAAATGTCAGGCAGTGATGTCTCTCTCTCTGTCACTATTTTCAGGATGGAATACTAGCATACTATTAACTGAATACTTCTTTTCATAGTTTTATAGTGTGTAAAACAGAACACAATATGCAACCATTCATATTTTAAATTATACTATGCTATATTGTTTTCACAAGATCACATTTGCTATGTGGAGTTCACTGAGTAGCGTCCAATATCATCTTGGAAATTTAAACGATTTTGCATCTTTAATCTAATTTGTGTAAATACTTCAAATCAAATAATGATTAATGAGAGTTCATTCATCACAATGGAAAAGGAAAGTCTAGCTGAGAGCATTCTACAGAGTATACAGTATATGTGTACAGTATTCATACTATACTGCAGAAATCATAAGAGTAGTAAACTATACAGAAAATTGCCTCTATCTTTTTGTTCACCCCATGTTTCCTATATGGAAGCAAGATCCTACCACGAAAATAATAATAATAAAAAATCAGACTTTATTTCTTGCAATTTTGACTCTAATGCTTGTAATTGTGCATTTATATTTCAAATTGCATTTGAAATTGTGAGGAAAAAGTAAAAAACGATAGAAAGTCAAAATTGAGGAAAAGTTTAAATTAATTGAGGGGAAATAAATGAGAAATTGCGAGATATAATGTGCAGGATATAGTTATGACTGTAGTTCACAATTTTGATTTTATATCTCACAATTGCAAAAAATAAAATCAAAATTACGAGATATAATGTAAAAATTGAGAACTAATGATGAATTAGCATGATAATAGGATGAAATTGTGATAAATAAAGTCGAAATTGTGCAATGTAAAGTCAAAATTTAGAGAAATAAAGTTGAATTAGTTGAGATAGAAAGTCGAAAGTCAGAATTACAAGTTATATGGTCAAAAGTTAGAAAAATCATGTCAAAATTGCAAGAAATTACTTTCCAAATTGCTATATAATGTGTAAGATATACGTAGTTATGGCTATAGTTCACAATTTCGACTTTGTCTCGCAATTGCAAGAAAAAAAGTGACAATTGCGAGATAGTCAAAATTTAGAGAAATACAATTTGTGAAAATGAAGTTGAGAAATAGAAAGTCAGAATTTCTAGTTATAAGGTCAGAATTTGGAGAAATTAAGTAAAATTGCTGAAAATTATTTTTATAAAAAATTGCACTATATAAAGTCGAAATTGCAAGAAATAAAGTGTGTGATAATAGGCTGAAATAAAGTTGAAATTGAATCAAATAAAGTTGAAATTGCGAGAAATAAATTAAACATTTTGAGATATAAAGGCGAAATTGAGAGAAATAAGGTTGAAATTGCAAGATTTAATGAGCGATATTCCGCACAATTGCGGAATATAAAGTCAGAATTGGGTGAAATAAAGTTGAAATTTAAATAAAGTCGAAGCTGTGAGATAGAAAGTCAGAATTGCTAGTTATAAAGTCAAAATTTAGAGAAATAAAGTCGAAATTTTGAAAAACAAAAAAAACATTCAAAATTGAGATATAAAGTTGAAATTGAGAAAAATAAATAACAAATTTTGAGATACAAAGTCAAAATTTAGATAAATAAATAAAAAATTGCCCAATATAATTGAAATTGAGAGATTTAGTGTGCGACTTTATACTCCGAATAAGTCAAAATTGCGTGATAATTCAGTAAAAAATGCGAGAAATAAAGTTGAATTTCAATAAAGTCGAAGTTGTGAGATAGAAAGTCGGAATTGCTAGTTTTAAGGTCAAAATTGGGAGAAAATATGTCGAAATTGCGAAAAACTAAAAAACGGCAAGATATAAAGTTGAAATTGTGAGAAATAGATGATAAATTGAGAGATTTAATGTGCAATATGAAGTTTCAACTTTATATTTTACAATTTATACTAATATTCCGCCATTGCGAGGAATGAAGTAGAAATTGCGAGAAATAGTCAAATTGAACATAAATAAAGTCAAAATTGATATAAATGGTGATATATATATATATATATATATATATATATATATAAGAAATACAGTTGACATTGTTAAATAGATGTCTCAATAGCAAGGTTGCAATTACAAGATATAAAAACAATTCTGAGGAATTAAAAACTTTATATACATCACAATTGTGTGTATGTATGTACTGTATGTATGTATGTATGTATGTATGTGTGTGTGTATATATATATATATATATATATATATATATATATATATATACACGTACACACACTGTAAAGTCAGAATATCCTTTTTTTCTTCCTTTTTTTGCGAGATGAAGGCATCTGACTCTTTATTTCAACCTTCTGTTTTGATGAAAAATCTATTTCAAGGGCACATCTTTTTGTCAGAGAAACATGCTTATTTTTGCGCATTCTCTTGTCAATTATGTTTTTCCCCCTAACATTTATCTTGTGATCGTCCATCTTATAAATACTGTACGATATTTTGTCAAAGCACCTTAAAATGAGCAATACTGATACAATCATTGGACTATATCACATATAGATTGGGTTCCATTTTATTGTGTGAAAGCTCCTGTTAGCTTGAGTCTATTTAATGAAGTGGTGTAACTGGCCATGATGTATAATGATATGGAGGCAGTGCCCCCTACAGTAAACACAGAATGAGAGAGTTATTGAAGTGTACAAGTAAACACCATCAATTAGACATGATGTAGTGGTAGTTTTATATTTTATTCATTATGATTTATTATATCCAAAACTGTCTTACTGTTTACAATAATGCTCAATGAATCAGAAATGTTTTATATTTATATTGTTAGTCCTGTTCTTGATGTATACTGTATGTCCCCAGAGAGGACTGAATTTTATTAAGTAGTGTTGTTATATGTTTAATATTAGTTTTACAATAATACAATTTTTACAGTGTACAGTACTACAAACATAGATAATAGAAATGTAATTCCATTTATTTTCTACTCATCGCTGTATGAAAAATATAGCTAAAATGTAATTTCTTATGACTTTTCTTATGGAGACAAACATTATTTTATTGAATTCATTAATAATGTAATAACCATTAATTGTCATCTCTAACATTTACATTTATTAATAGCTATCTATTCATTCACATGGCACATGAACAGTCCTTCTTGTCTCAGCATTGTCTCCCTCATCTCTAGTGTAGATAAGATGAGCTTTTACTCCAATAGATGGCAATAAAACACTAGCCTGCAGTGAAACTCAACATAAAGCTCTCAGAGTGCAGTACACTTACATGCATGATACACATCAGTGAAGTATGATATATATGTCTCACCTACATCAATGCGGTAATTATATCTGACATAATTATAGCTTCATTAGTATAACTCTGCTGAAAGTGATCTTTTGATAATCCTTATAGGAGATAAGACTGAAGTGTAGTAATAAGATTTTTGCTCCAGGAAGAGAAAAGTACTTGGCACTCATAGCATTATAATGAAGGCAGAAACTTGTAATTGTGTCATTATTTATTGAACACAAATGAAATGCACTGTAAACTGAAATGCTGTTATATTTTGCTTTAGTGTCATATTTTGTATTAGAACTATTATATTTAGTATGTTAAATAGTAGTGTCCATTTAAGTAGCATATACTTAAAATAACAGACTTTTAATAGATTTCAGTCACATGATAATGTAATAATTTTATTACATTATCTTGTACAGTTGTGGCCAAAAATATTGGCACCCTTGGTAAATATGAGCAAAGAAGGCTGTGAAATGTATGTCTTTATTGTTTATCCTTTTGAGCTCTCATTCAAAAATGTTCTTTCAGAGAAATCTCATAATTAAATATTTTTCTCCAAAATTATTGTCACCCCTAGAAATTCTTATGAATAAAAAATATTTGAAGTGTTTTCCAATTCATATTTTAAATTGTTTAGTGCACCTGGGTGAGTAGGAACATGAAATTGTTCAGCCATAACTTCCTGTTTCACAGGGGTATAAATATGAGGTAACACACAAGCCAAATTCCCTTAATCATCAATCACAGTGGGTTAGACTAAAGAATATTGTTCTGATGTGCAGCAAAAGGTTGTTGAGCTTCACAAAATGGGAAGTGGCTAAAAGAAAATAGCCAAAGCATTGAAAATACCAATTTCCACCATCAGAACAATAGTTAAGAAGTTCCAATCAACTGGAGATGTTTGGAATTGTGTGTCTATATTGTCTCCACACACAATGAGGAGGATGGTTCAAGTGGCCAAAGAATCTCCAAGGATCACAGCTGGAGAATTACAGAAATGAGTTGGGTCATGGGTCAGAAAGTTTCCAAAACTATAATCTGACATCACCTACATTAAAACAAGTTGTTTGGGAGGGTTTCAAGAAAAAAGCCTCTGCTCTCATCCAACAACGAACTCAAGCATCTTCAGTTTTCCAGACACTACTGGAACTTCAAATGGGACAGTGTTCTATGGTCAGACGAAACAAGAATAGAGATTGGTTTGGTGCACACAGAGAGGTAGTCATATGGAAAAGTACCCCATGCCCACGGTTAAATATGATGTTGGATCTTTAACTTTGTGGTGCTGTTTTTATGCCAGAGGTCCTGGACATCTTGTTCGGATATATGGTATCATGGACTCTATCAAATACCAACAGATAAAAATCAAAACCTGACTGCCTCTGCCAGAAACCTTAAAATGGTCCCTGGTTGGATCTTCCAACAGGACAATGATCCAAAATATCATTAAATCAACTCAAAAACGCTTCACTGACCACAACATCAAGGTTCTGCCATGGCCATCCCAGTCCCCTGACCTGAACCCCATAGAACATTTGTGGGGTGAACTGAAGAGGAGAGTCCACTGGCATGGACATCTGGATTTGAAGGATCTGGAGAGAGTCTGTATGGACGAATGGTCTCAGATCCCGTGTTATGCGCATTATAAGAGAAGACTCAGAGCTGTTATCTTGGCAAAGGGAGGTTGCACAAAGTAGTGAATAAAAGGGTGCCAATAATGGTCACATATATATTTGACAAAAATATTAGTTTTTTGATCAGACTTGTGTTGTGTTTGCTGATGTCCATTAGATGATAGATTTTTGTGAATATGTTGAATGAAAGATCAAAAGGATAAACATTAAATAAATAATTTTCACAGCCTTCTTTGCTCATATTTACCAAGGGTGCCAATATTTTTGGCCACAACTCTATATTATTTTAATAGGTAACACTTTATATTAAGGTTAACATTAGTTAATGCATTAGGTATCATGACTTGAACAATATATTTGTTTACAGTATTAATCTCAGTTAATGTTCATTTATTAGTGCACTGTTCTTTGTTTATTCATAATACATGAACTAATGTTAACATATACTTACATATACTGTCAAATGTGACATATGTTACAAGAATGTCCTATTGTTAGAATGTTACTATCAATGTACTGTAAATAGCCTAAAGTATATACTACTACTAATAATGTTTTAATAATAATGTATTACATTTTTAGATTAAGTCGCATCCCACTATTAGATTTAATAAAACCTTGTGATATTATATTATATTATATTATATTATATTATATTATATTATATTATATGTAAGGGACAATCCATGGCTAAGTGTGCATTAAACGATTTTAAATGCAAAGGCTTCATTTTTGACTAAGGTTAGCATATGCACAACTTTTAATGTTAAAAATCAAGATTCATAAATGCTGTAAAATTATTTTTTGTGTGTGTGAAAATAAATAGCTTTTATTAATTGGCAAAATGTTATTGTGGTTATCATTTGATTAATGCATTAATAATCCAGATTTTTGACAGTGGGAATTTCATTTATAAAAAATAATATATATATATATATATACACACACAAATGAAGTTTAACAGATCAGTTTCCTAAACCTTTTATTTATTTATTTAATAATAATGAATAAATAAATAAATCCTCAATAAGCATATGCAGCCACTGTGAACGCACAAAAAATACACCACATTTATCATCACAAATGTTTTCTTTTCTCTACAGTCTTCTAAAAATACTTCTGTCTTGATTTTGTTCTTTTTTCCCCTCTTTTTCAGAAGTGTCTAATGTAATTGAACTCTAATGCATTAGCGATGGTGATTGAAATGCCAAGGACACGTATAATTTCTCTCTTTGTGCTCTTGGCCCGTTGCTCTCGCACCCGGGGCCCCTTTACCTTACGGCCCCGTTGACAATCAGCCCTCGTCAGTGTAATTAAATGATGGTTTATAAAGTGTGAGAAGCCACTATGACCAAAAGCAAATAGGTGCTTATCGGAGAGCCACTGAACAACCCTAATTTTCTCCAGTGGCAATTTCCATCTGTTATCTGGCTTGCGAATTGGCCCCCTTTTAGTCCTGCACTCAGTTTCACCATCGCTCCCCGCTGCTGTTTTTTTCTGAAATATACACACATTTTGCCTTTGACAGAATGACATTTTAACAGCAACGTACACTTGTCTTCACATCCTCTGGGCGAGTGACATTTTAAAGATGTTGAAAATGAAATATTTGGAGGAATGTCAATTATTACTGCTTTTTATGTGTTTTGTTTGTTTGTTGACATAAGAGTGCTGCAATTTTTTTATTCTCTTTTATGCATTTTGTTGTCTGTACGAGACCATGTCTAAAAGAATATTTTATACTCTCGTGATATCTGTTACTGTGTAGGTGAGCTCTTAATAGAGTCAACTGAAATATTGTACGAATATTAGAGCACAACGTCTGAGTTTCATTTACAAAGCTGCTTTTGATACGGCTAACTTTCCTTTATAATCTACAAATGTTTTACTGAATAAAAGGAGCTATCATTCACCCGCTCAAGTTTTTGCACTTTGAAAAGAATCGGTCTGCTCGTCATATTGCAACACAAAAGCTTAACCGCATTATCTCTCTGAAAGATAGTTGTGGCCAATTGCACCGATGATTGAATTAAGGAAAAAAATTCTAAATAAAAAAATCGGGCACCGTGCTATTTAAGAACATATTGATGGGAGACTAACATTTTTGCCAATTAATGTGTGTCTTGAGCAAAAGAATTGATTACAGATAAACTCACCTGCTTCATTAAATAGAGCGTTTTATATCCCTGTACCTATATCAAGATCCTGTCTCTGATTATAAAAGAACTATATTAAATCTGAAATCAAGATTGGCAATTGAGTGAGACTCTTCAACACCAAATCCTCTTAACAAGATTATGTCCTCTTATGATCACACACAATGCCGAGTGTGTTCGGGAAAAGCAACCTGAAATTATCGGCCCAGAGGAAAATGAGTCCAGTGTCTGATGATTCGAGAGGATATCAGTAAATGCACTTTTATTTTTTACACATAGAAATCTTGCTTCTAATAATAATAAAAAATAAATAAAGACAGAATTATTGCAATTGCTCCAAAAATAAATACATTAAATATATATATATATATATATTAGTTCTTAAAATAATCATATTATAAAATAATACTAAAAATATTTCTTAATGAATAATAATTCATCAAGATCTTGAAAAATTTGCATTTGCTGTTTGTTGTACAGGTGCAGATTATATACAGCTCTGCTTTAAAATCAATGGCTGTATAATAATACAGTTTCTCCATACACTTTGTGTATTAAGATGTGATATAGAAAGCTAAATTCTTACCCTACAGGTGAAGGGCATCGGCATCGCGTGAGGCGTACAACACTCTGAGTCTATGAGAACCATGACCTCTCAGAGGGCGCGCGCACACATGTGTGCGAGCGCACACACACACTCTTAGATCTCTTTTCACACTCTTATCACAGATTGCATTCACAGAGCCACACACATAGACTGTGTTAACTTACTGAGTGCTGCAATGTGTTACTAATTCCTGGTTTTCGTCTTTTTGATTAGAATTAAATACTTAATACTAATGCTAGCTGTGATGGAAAAATAATGTTGCGTTAAATCAAATATAAAAAATAACTGGATAAACTATGATTTGAAATTAATAAATGAATTTACTTTATCTTAATAATTTGTTATTTCTCATATATATTATTATATTTATATCACGTCTTCATCCATTAAAATCCTTCAAATTAGAATAATTTCTTCTTAATTATATTATTATTATTTTAATCATAAAAACAACAACAGTAATAAAACTACTACTACTAATAATTATTAAAATTATATTTTTTTATTTAAAATAGTTTAATTACAGTATTAATTATTTAATTATAAATTATTATTTTTTATTAACAACAACAACAACTCTAATAATAACTATTTTTATTATTGTTATTATTACGGAATTATTTAATTATTAATAAATTAATAATTTTTTATTAATTATTTAGAATTAGTTCTCTAATTATCTTTTACATTTTTTTTATGTTTGAATGTTTGAAAAATGTAAAGTTAAAATCTCAAAATTTTTGGTTCTTATATTTAGATTTTCATAAACCTACAAATAATGTAATTTTTGAATATGTTATATTTTGTCTAATGTTAAATTAATAAGCACATGTCATGCCTCAACATTGTTTTGTTGGAGAGTGACATAATCTACTGTAAAGAACAAATGTCTTTATTATATGCTATTTTTAAAGCCATTTTGATATCAGTTGTCACATTCAATTCCATTTGAAATAGCTTAATAATAAAGAAATAGGCACCTGTGATGACCGCGACGCTCCAGCAAGCCAACCCAAGCTCCTAGTGATGGGAAAAAAGGAATTGAACCATCTACAGCAAGGCTTAAAAGTAGAATGTTCTGTGATAGTTACATAAGAATATTAACTCATATTTACTCAGAAATTCTACTTGTGTTTCATTATTGAGGCCAAATGACCATACATTGTATTCCAACCATTAAAAACGAAACAGTAAAATATAATTATTCAAATAAGATGTATAATGTTGCCAGGAATGTTTATGATACATTTATTCATAAACTGGTTGGCAATAAGCTTAGAAGCAACTTCCTTTCACATTTATAGACCCATTCTTCCCACCCACCCCCGTTAAGCAGGATCTGCCCCTCTTTTTCTGAGGGGTAATTTCCTCCCTCAGCCATGCCCCCATTATTCAGGGCATCATGGGGGCTGAGACTCTCCTCTCCCCAGCGGAGCAAAAAGGGGCTCGGTTAACTATTTGCCTCCATTTGTTTTTTTGGCACCAGAGGTTTGTCCAGCACTTGACTGCAGTCCCAGAGGTGCTTTCAACCTAACGAGAGCAAATGTGTTTGCCCGGATCAGTGGCTGTCTTAACTGAACATCCTCCACCATCTGCTCAGGGTTTAACACTCAACTACCATCAAATCCCAATGTTTGCACAGAAACTGATCCCGGGACTTCAGAGGACCGTGATCCTATAGTCCTCTTCCCCAGATCTGATCCGCTGATTAATCACTTAATCTTTGTTGCAAACACACAAACTCCCAGAAGGACCAAACGCACGGTTGAACCCTTCAATATCACAAAAGTATCGTAACAATACTCAAATCTCAAGCTTCTTTCTGGCTTGCTAGATTGTTTGTGTCTTTACAACACTGCCACTTCTGGATGTAGCTCTTTGTTGGCTTGATAATTACATCAAGTTGTTCCTGAAAAACAATCCTGTGAACATACATTTTCAGGCTGGTTTTCCTCATTAAATAGAAGCCGCTTCCGTTAATCTGTATTTCACAGAGAATGGGCACTTGAAAACAAACTGACGCTCAGATTTCAGGCCGTGAAGTCACATTTCTCTGCACATTTTCGCCTGCTATGTGCTATTAGCTTTGCTAGCATCAGACGGACAGAGCAGCTTTGGCTTTTAAGCTTTCACCTCGCCATTTGAGACTTGGCTGTCTTGAAGACTTGCCATTCTTGAAAGCAATTGAAAAGTCAAAAAGTGAGTGTAGCACTAGAGCGAACCCAGTGCTCCTTCAAAGAACTGGTGCTAGTGCACATGTGTTTTTAGCAACGCTAAGTGCTTCTCAATCTCGCATTGCTTGATGCTCATGTACTGTATTATCTTCATTGCCTAGACAGTTGTATCTCCACTGTGACTGATCCCACCCTGGGAATAAATTATCCGAATGGGAGAGTCGAGACTTGCGGATGTTACGGTAAAGGTCCCTCACCTCGACATTTCTGGCATTTAGATGCAGCTTGGAAACATTTGCAGAAGGCGATGCATCGAGGTGCGTGTGCCTCCGTAGAGGGCTGGAAAAAGTAAATCGACTACACACTGAGCAAGAGGCTAATAGGGTTAATTGTTATGTAAAAAGTGCCATGGTCAACTGCAGGCCGGGGGCAGCCCCCCCTTCTCCCTTCCTGTCCCAGAGGGGAATTCAAGCCCAGATGGCATTTTCCTGGAGGCTGTGAACCACAAGGGTCTAGCGCCCACAAAGAACAAGGTGCATCGCCTCCGTCTAATTAATTTACTATTATAGCACCTGTTTCCGAATAGATAGGCCAGGGAAGGGAAGCACTCCCCAGACACAGCGGTGGGGCTTGTGGTAAATGGGGTTTGAGCTGATTATATTAAGCTGATGCTTTGATCATCTGAAGGCGTTTAAATGGAAATATGTTTTCGCTGGCTGTGGGCCGCGGTAAGTGGGGAGCGGTGCTGGGACACGGCTGATTAGTTTCGACTGTGGAATCACACAAGGCCTCTCACTCTAAATAAGAATATCCCACTTTTAAGCCTCGCTGCGGATGGTACAGTACCTTTCTTTCCATCACTAGGAGCATGGGTTGGCTCGTTGGAGCGTCACGGTCATCACAGGCATCTATGTCTTTAATATTAAGCCAATGAACTTTCAAACAAAGACAAAACGAAAAAGACACATCATGACAATGATAAGCTTTGCCGTCATGTAAAATATGTTATTTTTGCTGACTAAAATTATATACCATTTTAGTCAAATATAAAATTGCCTAAAATGAATGAATATGACATGATGCAATATTGGCTAAATTTAAAGGACATTTTCATCAAAAGGGTGTCCGTGAGTCCAGGGCATGTGGGGGTTGGTGAAATGAAGCATCAATGATGGAATAATAGCTGATGAAATGGAAGCCCTGCTCCAAACACTGGCACTCTGTAAATGGATTTAGGGAATATGCTAATCTTGCCTTTGCATGCACTTTATTCATTTCCGCCCCAGTGCCCCTCAAGGATTAACATAATTTATCACCTGAGAAACAGCACAAAACAATTTTGCTTGTGTTAAAAAACACTTACATTGTCACTGTGAGGAGATGCTATTGGAGTTAGTTTGCTGGAAATCCCTCATCCTAAAGGAGTGATATGATATATGATTGAGGGCTGCTGAAGTCATGACAGTGCTAATCTAATTTGACAGTTATGAATAACATTAGCAATTAATTGGTGTAGGTCAAGGCAGTAGAGCATGGCATGTTATTTATCATAGATGTTTGCCTCAGGCTTTGCAACAGCAGACAGGTTGGACATATTATCTCCTTATGGTCATGAAACAGAACAGTGTAATCCAAACAGAGTAAATGTTTGTGCATTGGGTCTGAAAAGAACTTCCTACATATCATTGCTCAAAATTGTTAACCCTTTCTGCAATTAACTGCATATAATATAATCCCAGAGAAAGACCCCAAATAACAATAAATCAATATATAATGGTTAAATCATTATATTTTAATAATTATAAATAAAATTTCTAAAATGTATATACACACACACACACACATATATATATATATATATATATATATATATAATACTTCATATAATTAAAATGCATTACATTAATATGGCCTATCATTGGCCTACAGTCCACAGCAATCCATTTTGCAACTGATCTCATCAATCTGTCCAAAATTCAGGGCTGGACTGGTAATCTTGCATACTGGGCATTTTCCCTGGTGGGCTGACGCACTTTGGGGCCGATCAGGGGCGGACCGGCCATTGGGAGAACCGAGCGGGCCGAATGGGCAGCGATAAGATAAAATGAGCCGCTGCATTATGCAGAATGGACCACAAAACGCTGCCGTGATATGCAGAAATCTCAATGGGGCGTGTGGTAAATTGTGTGTGGATCATGGAGAGTAGCATGAGCCTCCACATGCTGTGAGTCTCTGCGGTGTCATGCACAACGAGTCACATGATAAGATGTGTGGATTGACTATCTCGGAAGCGGCGGCAACTGAGACTTGTCCTCCACCACCCGGATTAAGGTGAGTAACCGCACCACCACAAGGACCTACTAAGTGGTGGGAATTGGGCATTCTAAATTGAGAAAAAAGGGGATAAAATACAAAATAAATAAATAAATGTATTTGCTCTTTATATGTGTTATTATTCAAAAGAAAATAATGTTTTCATAATGTTTAATCAAAATGTTATATCTTTCTCAACATCTGAAACAACTATTCTACTGATGTCACCAAGGCTATGTAGGTGGGAAAAACTAATATTAACCAATAATATGATAGCCTCCTTTTCACAATCCTATCAAATCCTTGGAAATACGTCACATTATGCAAGATAAATGCGATATGAATGTAATTTCATGTTGTCTTTTGAAAAGTCTTTTTGCGTCACTTGACATTATTTACTTGTGCATTGTGATATCACTATGATTTTACCCAAAACATAGTTGAACAATTGAGATTGACAGGGTCAATATAAGTGAAAACTTACCTTTTGTTTGAACCATGTGGTATAAAATATTTTGATGTCACATAAATATGAAGTCAGAAAGATCAAACCATTTATTTTAAAGGGGAAAATAATACAGCATTGCAGGGCTGAAGAGAAAGTGAGGGACAAAGAACCTCTTAATCTCTGAAATGTATAGACTGTATATATAGATAATAAAATAACAAAAAAATATAAAACAGCTTTTTAAAACAGTAATCATTTATACAGCAGTCATTATCCCAGTCTACTATGCAAATCATTTGTAATTTCTAAGAAATCATTCTAATGTGATCATTTGTTTTTTAAGAAACCTTTCTTATTGTTAGAACAGTTGAAAACAGTTGTGCCATTTAATGATGCTTGATCGTCGTAATACAGTCTTTTTTTTCATTTGCTGAAATATTGAGTAAACTTGTATTTCCTGCAAGTCGCTTTACATTACCAAGTCGCATTTTGATTTGGAAAATGGCAAAAAAGAAACAAATTTCTCAATAAATGAATCTGTCTATTATATTAAATTAAATTTAAACAGTTTTCAAGTAATATATAATATAATAATATAAAGTTAAGTAATACTTTAAATTGAGTTTTTTTTTTTTTAAGTTCAGTATCCTGTTAATTATATTAATATTAATTCAAGGGGACACATACGAAACAGTTCCTTATTTTTGATATTATGCATAATATACTTATTCAGTGTGACTAAGTCTAACTTTGTTCCTATTTCCCAGACGTACCTGCGATTTTTATATTGAAATTAAATTTGTCAATTTTATAACATTAGATTTTGGCCTCTAGATTGAGCCACAGTAAGATACTACTCTATGTACACAACTACTCATACCTGGATACTATTGTGACCTCCTATTATCATATATCAGTGTTTTTAGTGCTTTCAAGCCTATAGGTTTCATTGGCTCAAGCATGCGTCACGTGTCTTTGACAGTAAGTATGTAGGGTGTATTTCGTGGTTTCACACATACATCCAAAACCGTCAATAGCTTGCCGTGTTTTTATTGACACGCTTCTCTAATTTGGCATCAAAAATGAGGAAGAGAGAATTAGTCTTGCTCCCCTGCCCACCCCATCTTACAAGCCACGGGAGCGGAGTACCTCAACATTAGTTTTTCCAATTTCTTCGCTATGGTGGTGCTTACAGTCTTTTCCCACTTACCTTGCTGTAAACAATGAGTTCTCTGTGAATAGGTAGTATTCACATGGTTAGGCTTTAATGATCTTCCAGGTTGATATGTCAGGGTGGTGGACACGTCCACACTCTGAAACGCATAGAAATGAATGTGCCTTTGCTCGTGGCTAGATAATGACAGGTTTCAAAGCATTAATCTGCCATAGCAGACGGTTACTGTAACCTGCATTGGTGAGAGAGTCTTTAAGAATAATTCAATGTGAAGTTTCTGCTCTAAATAAAGTATTTAGCACAGTATTTGAAGCATGAGAAGAGAAAATGAGTGGGGAATAAAGAATAAAGGCTAAATGAGCATGCCATTCTGGTGGCTGTTGTTAAACCACGAATGTTATTAAATATCAGAGTTCAATAATATGACGCATTAGTACTTCAGAGATGACAAGAGATGATGATTAATCATATTAGCTACAGTACGCAAATAACCGAGAATGCAATTGTACTGCAAGCTTACTTTCCTTTTACGGTCGGATAGTTTGTTTTCCTACTCTTGAGTTCGAGAGAGCTGCTTTGTGACCATTTTTAATTGGATATATTGTAGATAACAGTCATTTGCTCGTCAGCAGCATAGCGTTTGTACAGTACACCCATGCATCATTGTGAGACTGTGCTTTGGTTGTGGTCCAGCACGTCTGTTGTCTATGATATGTCTGCACTTATCTTATTTACTGTGATTAGACGACTCTGCATCATCCGTTGAACTCATGAAAGTGTCTAATGCTCATTAACGTTCTCACTTTGGCTTCACTCAAATTAGTTTAGACAGATTTCTCCTCTTCTTGCGTTATTGTCCAAAGAAGATTAGAAGGAAAAATCTTGACTGCTGTTCGCGAGGTTATTAATGTGCTTTGGGTAATTGAACAAGTCCAGAGATGTTTTATGTGGCATGTGTTTTACCACAATATCATGAGCTTGGCAGTGTTTACATTCGGTAATAACAAGTTCTATCATTCAGGGACCAGCAAATTCACGAGCAATTCGGATTCCCCGTAATCTTCTTCCCACTGGTGCATATTTGTATAGAAAACACAAGATTTCGTCTTTCTGTAATTGCCTTTTTTTAATTCCGCCCAGCCAATCAAGCCAAGATTGAAAATATCCTGTTTTTTGGGGACATCTTGGGACTGTGAAGGCAAAGATTTGTGAAAGCTTGAGATTGTGTGCGAGAACATGAACTTGCCTGAAAGAAATGTGTCTGAAACTGGTCTGCACAGCCATGATAAAGCGTAAAAAAAATCTCAGTTTCAATCCGGCTTGTGTTATTAGATGGTGTACCAAAGACAGTACTCAGATGCTAAGCTAATCTTCTGCTGGTTATCCGTTAGGTGCCGTTGGGACCCAGCCATGATGGACTGGCTGACTTTAAAAGAAAACTTTGACTCTTCTTTTAGTTTCTCTGTTCTCACAAACTCGGAAAACTCAAAATTCAAGTATGTGCATACTGTTTATTTGCTGTGAAATTTGTGACTGCCAGCCATAAGCGTTCCCAATGTACAGAGCTGTTATGAGATGTTCTCATCATTGGAGACAATCAAGAGGACAATCGGTTGACAATATTTTTGTAGAAACCCTGATTTTTGGCGTGCATTTCATGAGCTGGCCTACTTTTGGGCAGACTGATTTGAAACTAGCTTGTAGACCTAAATTTTAAGTAGTTAAACTACAGTTGAGCTTTTTCAAAAGGTTAGGTACACAACAATCTGCTCATGACTTTAGTCTACAGTCAAGATACACGTTTAAAAAAGTAGTTTTCTAGGGTACGCTACAGCTGCTTACAAAAAAGTAACTACATTGAAGCTTTTTGGTGGGAGTACTAAAGCTACTGTATGTAAGGCAGCAATATCTGATATTCATTTTTAATGATGTATTTTTAAAATCTGAGCAGACTTTATCTGAGACAAAAAAATAAAACAATGAAGATCTCAATTAAGGTGACATCATTAAACAGCATTGGAACAGGTCAATTTACAGTCCACCCATAAAACTATAATACATCATAATTTAAATAACCTAACATAGCAGAAATTGACTAAATATTATTTTGTACAATTATTGTAATGAATATTATTCTTTATGTCAAAACCAAAAGATGTAAAATAGTGAACTTTTTATAGGATTAACAAGGTCCCCTGGAAATATCAGGGAATTTTTCCAAGCCTGGAAAAAAAATCACAAAATCCTGAAAAGTTTGGAAAAAGTCATGGGAAAGATATCCAGCTCTAAAATATCCAGTGCTATCTCTTTTAAAATGATTTTAAAGTAATCATGAATGAATGGAAAAATGTATTGATAAAAAGGTGTGGGTACCCTGATTTCTTCCCCTAACTCTTTAAAAACACATCTGTGGTGCATTAATGAGCCCAAAAAGCAATACTTCTAAGTGTAAAACTCCACACAGAAATCCAAACAGGGACTCAACATGAACCATTCTCTTGAACTGGTTCTTTAAGGACTGACTAAAATTAATTACTAAAAGAGCTACTAAACAAATTGAGTTATTGTTACATTACTGAAACATGCAGTTAAGTTAGTAGTGCCATTACTCCCAAACACTGAGGCCACATTCACTTTAATCAATTTCCATTCAAAAACTCTGTTTTCAGTTTCTAAATATCATTGTTTTTCAAGGTTTTCAGTAATGGAGAACTAAAGAGTAGAGTGGCGCTTAAGTGTGGACAAGAAGCGTAAGTGAAATATATTAATGTGGACGTGATCTGAGCTAATCAAAATATTTAGTGAAGTTATTGCTCTTCAGATAAATCGGTTGACGTCAAGGATTTGTTTAGAAGTGTCTGAAATTTTGAAGGCATATGCGCATTGCTCAAGAAACGAAGGCCACCACTAAAGCATAATCTCTTCCTAAAGTGGACATGAAATGGTGCCATTTGCGTATTGGATTCACTCCATGCCACGCTATGTCGGCATATTCCAATCCTTTTCTATTATGTCTTTGTCTATTTTACATCACAGCTGTTAGTCTCACACAGATGTGGATCTAGTGGGATGAAAAAAACAAGAATGGAAAAAAAAAAAACAATCTGAGATAGAATTGAAACAATTACACACAATTTTGATTGAAAAAAGAGCCATCTGGTGTATGCATTACCTTCATTGAGGAAAATCCTTTTGTAGCTTGCCAGCTTCTTGTTAGAGCTCCTCATGAAATATGTATGTTTTCATAAAGTGTCAAACATTTTCCCAGTTCACACTTCTTAAGGGTAAACTGGAAGAGGCAATTTCTGTGGAAGTTATAAACTTATGCAAAAGCTGTGAATGAGCTATAATCACTTCACACTCTCACAAGTAATGGTGTAAAGTCAAAAGTAATCTTGCCATATAAAGAGCTTTTCAAGTTCTTTTGGACAGTTTGATTGCACATTTCATTGGTTCTTTTTTCATTCTGTTGCGATAAAACAACACTGATTAGTACTATATTACAATTCTACATAATACAACATTACACTATGAGGTGCTAATGCTTTCTGGCTAATGTTGAATGCCAGACAACTGAATAAAACATCAAAGTTTTATGGTTGAACCAATATTGTAATTTGGAACAAACTGTCTAAGTACACTTTTCAAAGTTGTAGATATCATACAACTACATTTGTTTGTTTGGTTGCCATGAGAGCTGTTTTCGAAAACACACAGAGTCTGCTTGAAAGGTGATCTGCTTCAAGCAATTCACCAAATAGTCGACGTTGAAAATATGTTGTTTTTCACATCCCTAGCAGGTAATGCATGTCTAATAATGAGTAACGCATCTAGCTGTGCTGTTGAAATCATCATCTTCCCCATTGAACTGCTGAAGGATATGCTAGAGTGGCTCTTATTTAGAGGAATCTGCTTTTGTGAGGTGTCCAAATCCAAACACAGTCCACAGTAACCTCCCTCTGGGAAATTGGCTGAGCGTGATGGCTTGTGCAAGTCTTTCTCCATCACTGCCCCTTTGTTGCATGGGTCTGCGTGCCCCCAGATCGGTCTTAACATCCTACACCGTAATCAAGCCAATAATTAATTTCATATCTTCGGCCTAGAAAAAGTAAAGGTTATTTGGTGTTTTCTCAAACCGACTAGTTCATATAATTTAGATGGTGACACTATCTGCAGAGTTGACCACCTTTGGTAAATTGGAGGCAGTGGAGTGGAAGCGGCGACTATCTTCTATTCTCCAAGGTCACCATTCAGGGGTTTAACTTTTCACAGCAAATTGTGTAGGCTTGGAGGTGGAAGTGGATTCAGTTTAAGGTCAAGCATGCAGCATGTTTGAAGTGTTGATTAGCTGTGCGTGCACAAACTGATGTGACCCTGTTGTCTGTCCTCTTGGACCAAACAGCCCAATTCAACGCTTGACATCTTTTGATAGCTGTTTTGATCAATACTAATGGAAATAACATGTCTGTGCCATTAGCTTGGAAATTAGGTGTTTTATCCTATTTAATATGGCTTTACTAGTCAGTAATAATCTTTTAAATATATTCAGTCAGATTTTGTGTATCTAGCAGTTAGTTTCCAAGCTGCGAAAACATCATTGCTCGAAGAAAACTTTTAACAGGGTTCCTAGGGTCATAGAAAACCTGGAACTATCAGGACATTTTAAAATTGTAATTTGAAAAAGTCATGGGAAAGATTAGTTATGCTCAGCTCTAAAATATCCAGTGCTCACTTTAAAATGATTTTAAAAAATCCTTATCTAGTAATCATGAATGAATGGTAAAGTCACAGAAATACATTGATAAAAAGGTGTGGGTACACTGGTTTCCCCCTAACTCTTTAGAAAACCGTCTATAGAGCATTAATCAATCCTAAAAGCAACATGTTCATCAGAAGTATCCATAATGAAACATGAAGAACCATCACAAAAAGCCCTATTCAGCTATATGGTTTTCGTTAAGAACGTGGTTCCTTTATGAACCTAAGGTGCTGATCTACTAATAAAAGATCTACTAATAAAAATCCAGCTATGGAATTGTTGATTATGGGTATTGACTTGGTCCCCTGTGTCAGTGGTCTCGCAAAGGTTCAAGCAATTCCCATTCCAAACAGTCTTTTGAAAGTTTAGAAATGATTCATAAAGATTTGTACATTTCTAATGAATACCGTGGCCACAAAAAAGTGTTTGCACACTTTTGAACACTTAATTCATACTTTAAAAAAAGACCTGAATGACATTGCATCAGATAACAAAATATAAAAAAATGATACCAGGACTCATACTGATCTAACTAGCATGGGTGGATAGATTTTTAATTAAATAAAAAGAAATGCGCATAAAGTATGACGTAAACACATTTACCGAATAATCTCTGTGAGGAATACAAGAGGCGCATCAAAAAAGTCATGTGATTGAATAACTCATTCATAACTGGACTCACTTCTGAAATGTTTTCTAGAAAATCCAAAGCCTGCAAAGAGTTTGCAGAGCAAAAAAAGTCAAACACAAACTTGAACTGTGCCTAACAGCAGGATTATTGACACTTTTGAAAAATATCTTATAGATCCACATAGTAAAGTCATAAGGATTGAGGAAGGCATACACATAGTGCTCCCAGAACTGTGTGCCGCGGTTTCATCCCCTGACGTGAAACAAAGTTCTTTACATTGTTTTGTTTGCGTGTTCTAAACCGTAAATATTTTATAAGTAAAACAGTCACTGTGGCTACAATTTCTCCAGAAGTCATGAATTGGTTCTGTTGAACACATGAGTTGGAAACACGGCTATATTCGCACATTGTTTCTGTGATATTATGGTTATTCACATTCGCATCTTGGATGGAAACATAGAAACTGTGAATTTGGCAATGGTAGATTTAAAGTTCTTCATCTGAATTCGATCTTTTAACGTAAATTCAAACCACTGCCCCCAGTGGCCAAATCAGGAAGTGTAGTTAAATGTTTGGTCACATGTGAGCTCCAGTTTCCAAGTGAAATGTCCACAGAGTTTTTAGTTGTAAATGATGTTATACAGCAGGCAGGAATCCATTCTGTATTACCCATACACGCCAACCCTAAACCTAATAATTAGAGGAGTAAAAATTTTAACTTAGAGTTAAAATGAAACCTCTGACTTGAATTCATCATTGTTTATGTAAACATAATTACTTCCTAGTTCCTATGCGACCAAAACCTGTGTCTCTGTGACTGCTGACACAACATGCTATCAGTAGCACAACAGGACAAGGTAAACGCATTTTAATTAATGGAAAAAGCTTTGATGAAAGATTGCACGTGTCAGTAACTCGACAGAATGGTGTTGATGTCAGGGCACTGGAACATTCAGTTTCAACATTATGTTGCTATACTAGTCTTTTTCTCTGAACAAACCACACTTTACTGTGCCATTTTTACAATGACTTGTAACCATGAACATGTTCTACTTATGTTTGACAACTAGAAAGTGTCTTTAACTTTGAACAATATGTAAATATTGTAAATATATACTCTGGTCTCAAGATGGCGCCGAGTATGGCTGCTGCGTCGCGAGCTCCGTCAAAACACTGCAGTTTATTGTTTTGTTTTGTTTACAGTTCTGTGTTTTTTTGTCTTGGATGTTGTCTGCCTTATTGTGTACGACAGACAAACGCTTTTGGACATTGGTTCGGCAATCACACACCGAAAACCGGACTTCAGATTCCTCACTGCCGACCCGCGGTTTACAAACACGCCAGCGGAGCCCTTTGTTTGGGCTGCCCGGCCGCGGAAACGCAGAAGGAAAAGAGGAAAAAGAGCCGGCGTTCTCATCAGATTAAGACGTCGCGCAAATCGCCCCCCGCTACCCAGTATACTACTGGCAAATGTTCAGTCTCTGGACAACAAGCTCTGCGAGCTGAGAGCGCGGATCTCTTTCCAACGGGAGACGAGAGATTGCTGTGTTATCTGTCTTACGGAAACCTGGTTGTCCGCGGAGATTCCAGACTCGGCCATCGAACCCGTGGGGTTCTCCGTGCACCGAGCGGACAGAGCGAAAGACCTCTCAGGTAAAAGCAGAGGTGGAGGTGTATGTTTTATGATCAACAAATCATGGTGTGATCAGAGGAATGTACATTTTATCAGGTCTTTCTGCTCTCCTGATCTGGAATTTCTCATGCTTCTGTGTCGACCATTCTGGCTACCGAGGGAATTCACAGCGGTCATTATCACAGCTGTGTACATCCCTCCACAAGCCGACACAGACCGGGCACTTAGGGAACTGTATGGCAGTATAAGTGAGCAGGAAACCGCGCACCCTGAGGCCGCGTTCATTGTTACTGGGGACTTCAACAAAGCCAACTTCAAAACAATAGCACCAAAATACCACCAACACATCAGCTTTAACACACGAGGGGACCGGGTTTTGGATCATTGCTATTCTCCTTTCCGGGATGGCTACAAATCCCTCCCCCGCCCACCATTTGGCAAATCTGACCACTCCTCCGTTCTGCTTCTGCCCGCTTACAGGCAGAAACTGAAACGGGAATCACCCACCATTAGAATGATCCAGTGCTGGTCGGACCAATCAGACTCTGCGCTACAGGACTGTTTTGATCACGCGGACTGGGAGATGTTCCGGTCTGCCTCCGATGACGACATCGAGGTTTACGCTGATAGTGTAACGTGTTTCATATGGAAGTGCGTAGAGGACGTTGTTCCGACGAAAAACATACGGATCTACCCCAACCAGAAACCCTGGGTTAACGGCGATGTTCGCGCGGCACTTACTGCGCGGACCACCGCTTTTAATTCCGGGAACGCGGAGGAGCATAAACAAGCCAGTTATGCCCTCCGTAACTCCATCAGCACAGCCAAACACCAGTACAGGCACAAAATTGAAGGTCAGTTCAACACCACTGACTCCAGAAGTATGTGGAAGGGAATTAACATCATCACGGACTATAAACAGAATAAAAACTCCGCCATGAACACCGCTGCCTCTCTCCCGGACGAGCTTAATACATTTTATGCTCGTTTCGAGAACAACAACACCGCCCTCGCGGAGAGAGCACTCGCGGCCGATACTACAGATGATGGTTCACTCTCCGTCTCTGTTGCGGATGTAACCCGATCCTTTCGACGGGTGAACATCCGTAAAGCCGCGGGTCCAGACGGCATTCCGGGCCGCGTCATCAGAGCATGCGCGAACCAACTGGCTGGTGTTTTTACGGACATTTTCAACCTGTCCCTCTCCCTGTCTGTAGTCCCCACATGCTTCAAAACATCAACCATTGTGCCTGTACCGAAGCAAGCCAAAATCACTTGTTTAAATGACTGGCGTCCTGTTGCCCTCACCCCCATCATCAGCAAATGCTTTGAGAGGTTGATCAGAGATCACATCTGCTCTGTTCTGCCCACCTCTTTGGACCCATTGCAGTTTGCCTACCGTAACAACCGCTCCACTGATGATGCCATTGCATCTACAATACACACTGCTCTCTCCCACCTGGAAAAAAGGAACACATATGTGAGAATGCTGTTTGTAGACTACAGTTCAGCATTTAACACCATAGTGCCCTCCAAGCTTGATGAGAAACTCCGGGCTCTGGGCTTAAACAGCTCGCTGTGCAGCTGGATCCTGGATTTCCTGTCAGGCAGACGTCAGGTGGTTAGAATGGGCAGCAACATCTCCTCACCACTGACCCTCAACACTGGAGCCCCGCAGGGCTGTGTTCTCAGCCCACTCCTGTATTCCCTTTACACACATGACTGTGTGGCGACACATAGCTCCAATGCCATCATTAAGTTTGCTGACGATACGACGGTTGTAGGTCTGATCACTGAAAATGATGAAACAGCCTACAGAGAGGAGGTGCACACTCTGACACGCTGGTGTCAGGAGCACAACCTCTCCCTCAACGTCAGTAAAACCAAGGAGCTTGTGGTGGACTTCAGGAAGAAAGACAGAGAACACAGCCCCATCACCATTAATGGAGCACCGGTGGAGAGAGTCAGCAGTTTCAAGTTCCTCGGTGTCCACATTACTGAGGAACTCACATGGTCCGTCCACACTGAGGCCGTTGTGAAGAAGGCTCACCAGCGCCTCTTCTTCCTGAGACGGCTGAGGAAGTTTGGAATGAACCAACACATCCTCACACTGTTCTACACTAGTACTGTTGAGAGCATCTTGACTGGCTGCATCACCGCCTGGTACGGCAATAGCACCGCCCACAACCGCAAAGACCTGCAAAGGGTGGTGCGAACGGCCAGAAACATCATCGGAGGTGAGCTTCCCTCCCTCCAGGATATATATAACAGACGGTGTGTGAAGAAAGCTCGGAGGATTATCAGAGACTCCAGCCACCCGAGTCATGGGCTGCTCTCACTGCTGCCATCAGGCAGGCGGTATCGCAGCATCAGGACCCGCACCACCCGACTACATGACAGCTTCTTCCCACAAGCAATAAGACTTTTGAACACATGATCTCTCACGATCAACAATCAGCACTGCACTTTATTAATCATCACTCTGTCAATATATTCTCCCAATTCAGTTAGTGTATATATATATATTTATACCCGTATCTAGTGTGTGTATTCTACATTGTGTGTATTGTGTACATTTGTTATGTAAATTGTTGTGTAGGTATGTGTACATTTGTTATGTAAATTGTTGTGTAAGTTTGTTATGTAAATTGTTTTGTGTGTTGTTTATTGTAAAGTGGTTTATGTCTCGTCACTGTCATTACTGCTATGTTGCTCGGAACTGCACACAAGAATTTCACCTGCTGTTGCACTCGTGTACACAGTAGTGTGACAATAAAGTGATTTGATTTTTTTTGATTGAAATATTGTACTTTTTACTGTCTATGCAGACATTAGCAAATGTATGTGTCCTAGAACTACACTTTACATAAGAATACATATGAATACTCATGAAATAATGTTGGTCGGCGCCTATGCAGATATACAAAAAAATGTACGTGTTCACTTAACTTACAAATATCAGCGAATACTAATGAGATCACAACCCACTGTTCCCTTTTACTTTCATTTATATTTATCGGCCATCATCAGTAAAAATTTTCATTAATAGAGTAATTCCCAGGCTCTCATCTTAGCTCCAATGTGGGTGTGTGTGTGTGTTTTGAGTGTGGTCCACGGAATTCTCTATTCACATTTCCACCAGAAGTGGAGGCTCATTTTCCATGGAGCCGCTCTGCCTTTCTCTTTGATGGATGAACTCTATTGAAGTGGCGTGTATAAAATGGATTTTGTTCAGGTAGTCACTTTGTTTTCATGCTGATAATATTCATTTAAGCCCAGTTTTTTTCTCTGTCAGTTTTCCCCTCAGATCATGAAGCAGGGAAAATGCTGGAGAAAATGAGCTCTCTCGCTGGCCTCGGAGTATATGCCCGCTGATTCGATCCTGTTTATTGAATGGTTCGCATAATGTACTTAATTCCCAGAGAGGCATATTCCAGCCTATTACTGTTTATATGGAGACCATTGGAGCGCTAGTCTAATAGCCTAACCGTGGAGAAACCTGGAAACTCAGTGGCCATCTCAAGGAGCTGACGGGAGTGGATGGTGCAGAGTGGAATAGTCCTTAGTCATGGAAGACATAGCCATATTTAATTTCTCGCGAATGAAATGTGAGGGATAAACCTACATTCCATTCAATAGGTTGCAGTGTATTAAAGTAGAAGTGTGAAATTTCTGCGCCACTATCGCCGCCAAGAGGAATTGTAACAATAAGGACTGTTTTCCAACAGGTTTCTCTGAACACTCTCCTTACCTGCCGATCAAACAGGTATTCCCACCTCAAACTCACACCACTGGTTGACTCAATATCGCTGTGTCGGGCTGGTTGGGATGCTCAAAGAATCAGGAATGTTTGATAGCACCACACAGTCACAGGGCCCTATTTTAAGAGTGCTATGCCTTAAACTTTCAAGTATGCGCTAAGTCGCAAGTGGGTTGACAAAATCATTCGGTCAAAGCGCAAATGGCCTGGGTCAACTGCAATTTAATTCGGAGGTTCTTCTCCACTTATTGCACTGCCTGCATCCTATTACATATGTAGGCAACTTTGATATAAATGAAGAGAGCCCATTCATAAGAATTTGGTTGTGTAAAGGGGCTGTATGCAATGCATCCCCTGCTCTGTGATTCTGTTGTCACCTGCACTGCTCCATACCTCAATGTATGTGTTGTAAGTTCTCTGTTGGCCTCTCTGGGACTACTGGCTCTCTTCCTGCTCACCGGTGTCTAACCTACTTGAAATATGCTTTACTTCACTCCCATTGTTCATTATTTTTTAATGCATATTTGTTAAATGTTTCTCTGCTTAATGTTTGAATTCTGCACAGTGTCCTTGAGCTTTGGAGTGGCGCTATACAAAATAAACATATTGTTTTTATTAGGGGCCAAGCACCGAAGGTGGCTCTTGAGACATGGAAACAAATAGAATAATATTAGAGTAGATGCCATTCAATTTTAATTCATAGGTCATGATAGATGTTTCTAGTTCCGGCAGGCCTAACTAAAGCAGCCTTATTGTGAGTTGATGGATAAATTAGGTGTATGTCTGGCTAAATAGATGAGTCTTTAGTCTAGACTTAAACTGAGTGAGTGTGTCTGCATCCCGAACAGAGTTAGGGAGACTATTCCATAGTTTAAGAGCCAAATAGGAAAAGGATCTAACTCCTTTTGTGGATTTTCTATTCTAGGTAACTATTAACAAGCCAGAATTTTGTGATCATAATGAACGTGAGGTAGAAGGTCACTTAAGTACTGTGGTCTAGACCATTCAAAGCTTTGTATGTAGTTAACAGAATTTTTTAATTAATACAGAATTTAACAGGCATCCAATGTAACGATGATAAAATTGGGCTAATATGATCATATTTTTTGGTTCTTGTCAGCACTCTGGCAGCTGCATTTTGAACCAATTTAATTTTATTTATTGAACTTGCTGGACATCCTCCCAGTAATGCATTACAGTAATCTAGTCTTGATGACATGAAAGCATTCATTTGTTTTTCGGCATCAGCAAAAGGGAGCATGTGTCGTAACTTATCAATGTTTCTGAGAGAATGCTGTTCTACAAACATTGGTAATTTGATTTCCAAAGGACAGATAGGTATCAAATATAACACCTAAGTTCTTCACTGTAGAAGATGACGTAACAGTATATCCATCAAGAGTTAAATTATATTTATATTTATTATATATTTTAGCTGCTTATTTTTAGAGGTTTTTGGTAAAATAATTAGTATCTCTGTTTTATTGGAATTGAGTTGAAGGAAATTTTTGGCCATCCAATCTTTTATTTTATTGATACACTCTGCTAATTTGGAGAATTGTGAATTTTCATTGCGTTTAGAAGAAATATAAAGTTGAGTATCATTGGCATAACAGTGGAAACTTATTCCATGATACCTAATAATATCTCCCAAGGGAAGCATATATAAGGAGAAAAGAAGAGGTCCTAAAACTTATCTCTGTGGCACTCCATACTTAGTTTTTGTTTCATTTACACATACAAAGTGCTAGTGGTCTGATAAATAGGACCTAAACCATGCTAATACAAGTCCACTAATGCCAACATAGTTCTCCAGCCTATTCAAAAGAATGTCATGATCTGTCATGACGAAGGCAGCACTAAGATATAAAAGCACTAGAAGAGAAATGCAGCTGTGATCAGATGATAACAGCAAGTCTGTTATCTATAATAACTCTGATAAGTAAAGGACTGACTGACTGACTGACTGATATTGTTCATAAATACCATTTCTCTGTATAAATTAACATAGTTGGGAGGACTCTACCATTTCTAGTATTTTCAGCATAAATGGTAGATTTGAAATCGGTCTGTAATTAGCCATTTCTCCAGGATCAAGCTATGGCTTCTTAATAAGCGGTTTGATAACTGCCATTTTAAAGTTTCTTGGGACATATCTTAAGGATAGCAAGGAGTTAATAATATTAAGAAGAGGTTATGAGATTACAGGGAATACCTCTTTTAAGAGTTTAGTTGGTATTGGATCTAACATACATGTTGTGGCTTTTCATTTTTTGATAAGCTTTGTTAGCTATTCAAGACCTATGAAAGCGAAGGATTGAAGTTGCTTGTGATGAAAATTTTGAGACACTGTTTTCTGAGGTGCTGTGACATTTGATTGCATAATTCCAATTTTATTTCTGATTATTTACATTTTCTCACTAATGAAATTCATGAAGTCATTACTAATGTGCTGTGATGGAATATCTGGTTTTGTCGATACTTTATTCCTAACCAATTTAGCCCCTGTACTGAAAGATTTTTCCATGAGTTTGCTATAATATGCTGACCTGGCAGCTTTTAGCACCTGTCTGTAGCTACAGACACTATAATTCCATGCACAGTGAAATACCTCTAATTTTGTATTCTTCCACTTGCGTTCCATTTTCCAAGCCGCTCTCTTGAGAGCATGAGTGTGATCATTGATCATGGTGCAGGGCTTTTTTCTTTAATTTTCTTTAATCTAATGACTGTCAAGAGTGCTAGAGAAGACTGTAATTTTCTGTTATTTCATCAGGTTCTTCTAGACTTTGTGGCTTATTGAGTGTATGAGATAATCTGGAAGATTATTTGTGAAGCTATCTTTAGTAGTCGAAAGAATAGTTCTACCTGAACGATAGCGTGGTGTAGATTGAGTAACATTACCTGATCGCAGCAAACAAGAGACAAGGTAATGAGTCATGAGATGTCATTGTGGCAGACTTTCTATAGTATCAACATCAACTCCATATGACAGAATTAAATTAGACATAACAAATTATCAAATTATCTAACGAATTATCGTAGACAATTCATATAGCACACCTCTACGTAGAAGTATATAAATCACAATATAAATTCACATTTGCACATTGCATTTTTTTTATTATTTATATTATATATTATATATAGAGGTTTTCAATCAAGTGCAGTTGGATATGAATGTTAATATATAATCTTTTCATTTTGAATCATAATGACAGTGTATAATTTTTACATTAAAATTATTTTTAGATTTCATTACATTCATATTCCTAAGTATGGGGGCATAGAAGCCCTTGTGTCTGAGGAATGATACTATATGGGGGTTTAGGGGTATCCCCTGAGAGAAATTAGGAAAATGTAAATGTCTGAATTTACTATTTTTATATTTTATTAAAGTGGGAAAGTCTTGGCTACAAAATAGTACTTTTTGTCATGATGACATCTGATCAATTTCACAGAATTAGAACAGAAATCTTTTTGATTATTTTTTATAAAAGCTTGTAACATGCTTATTAATAAAGCTAAAGGCACTCTGGAACCATGTTAACTTGTGCGCCACCTCATGTCTAATCACTACTGCCTCAGAAGTGGTGGCAACTGAGATTCGTCTTTTACCACCTGGATTGAGGTGAGTCACTGCACTACCACAAGAAATTAGAGAGCATTGGGTATTGAGAAAATTTGGGAGAAATGGGGATTAAAAAAAACTCATCTGTTTGGGAGAACGTTTCTCTCACTTGTAGTGCCACGCAGTGGACATTTATATGTTGGGTTGATATATGTCATAACCCAAGTATTATCATTCTGCAAAATTGTTGCCACAGTCACATAATTTTCATGAGATCGGGCTGGCAGAATTGAACATGAGTCGCTATGTTTTGCACATGTGCAGATTATCTAAATTTCATCAGCAGAACAGTCTGCAGATGACTGCATCCTTTTAAGGATAAATAGTCAAACAATTATTTAAATTAATCCTGCAACTCTAGATTGGAAAATTATCTTAACAGAAAAAATTATTAAATAAACTAAGGCTGTTGTAATTATTTGAATACAACTATTTATAATTATTTCATCATCATATATTGAATTATTGTTATTTGAGGGGCTTTTTCAGCATATATTTATAAATGCAATTTATTGCAAGTAAATCAAATTAATTAATCATCACACCTTGTAACATTAATTTAATTGCACATTTGAATCAATTGACAGCCCTAAAATAAACACATAACCTTTACAGTCCTAGATCATGCTAACTTTTACAACTCACTTTTTATTTACATTTTTTATGTATTCTCAATGCCTTTTTGGCTTACTGAATGAATGTCACTTTTTCCAGGATGATGGATTTTAGATAAAGGGGTATTACAAGACTAACAGAATGGAAAGTGATATTAGGAATAAATAGATATTGATTGAATAGAATTTCTATATTGAATAGAAATTGATTACCAATTAAAACAATACAGAAAATGCTTTGTTTTATGCATTTTAATTAAAAAAGGAAAAAAATTAAGAAACACCAAGAATAGTCTTGCCATTTTTTTTCTTTTCTTACATTTTTTTTTAGATGTTTTTTTAGAAGAGCATCCACTCAAAAGTTACCCATATTTTCTCTTAATTGTGATATTGTGATAAGATGAACTAATAAGAGTTCCATCTTTAAAATTAGTATGTTTAATATTTTATCCAATATTTTGATGACAAACATGATGGGGACATGGAAATGCTTTATACACTGTAGTAGGAATGACACAACTGTTTTTCTTAATCATTTGTTGCTCTTATATTTATTCTCTTACCCTGATTTAAGGAAGCATTAAAATCTCAAGTCAAGGCCTTTCCCATCTCGCTATTCAGAGGGGGAAAAATGTCCGAAAACAGTGTTCATACAAGTTGAATATGAGTGCGATCTCAAGGATTTTCTTTCAGGCAGGCGTTAGGAGGTTGTGTCATCTTGTCGCGGCTCACCTATCTCTTCTAGTACATTACCAAATGCTCTAATTTCCTTTGCGAGCCTGATGTTTATTGTGAAGCTGAAATTGAAAATGGTTGGTAATGGAGCGAGCTTCACAGCCCTAGACCAATTCTGAATCTAAATTACTTGCTTCTTTTCAATGGCGTCGACTGAGGAGAGCTTTGTGCACCTCGTACCTAATCAACCCCTAGCGTGACCCTGGATCTGCCAGCCCTTCTGGATTAATGATAAAATCCTTGGTTCAAACAATTATTCGCCCTGAAATGGCTGTCCATTTTACTCTGAAAATTAAAGAATGTGAAATGGTTTTTTCTCCGCCCCCCCAAAAGAAAAACACACCATGGTGCGAGCATCACTTATTTTTGATCTTTGCCCCATAAACTCTTGAGTTTCTTCTCTTTTTTTGTAGAGGTGGGCGCTTGAGACCTCTCGGTTGTCTTTTATAGAGTGTGACGGGAGGTTGGGCCTCAACGGTCTCGTGGGAGACAGTATTTGCTACCATTTTTAACTCTGATAATCTATAGGTGCACAGAGAGAAAGACGTTGCAACAAGGCCGTGCTCAATGACACTACTTACGATGCTCGTAAAAAGCATTATAAATGCTCCACACCACCCCCAGTTCTCTAAGTGAAATAGTCCTTTCTGAACACAGCTGAGAATTATTAGTTAGTCTTTCAAGCGACAATGAGTTGATATAAGCTGATTATCGGAAATCCTTCCAGTGATTCTTGAGAACACAAGACTTTTAAACATCCATTGTGAGATTACCAACTTGCACACATGCACCAAAAGAACTACACTTGTGATAATGTCGTTTTTAACTCATTAGAAATAATATGATGCATTACAAGTTGAAATGAATTCATATACGGGTGAAACATGCCCATGTCATATTTCATCCCTAAATCGAAAGACATAAGCAATTAAATGTTAAAAGACAATGAAGCTTTTAGGGCAGTTAAGATTTTTTTGCATAGTGACAGCACATTCAGCACATTTTCACCAAACTGTCATTACCGTAATGTGTCCGGATGTTGAAATGTTTAAGCGTTTGTTTGGATTTTCCACCATTTTCAATATACAATAATAATTATTCTATAGTTTTGGTGATTTGAGATTATGTGATGTTTTTATGTGATTCCCTCATTAAGAATTAAGAATTATCCCTGCTGCTTTCTTTCTTTATAACAGATGGGGGCGCTTTACCGCTCTCAGACTCAGTTAACTTTTCCCATTTGGCCAATACTACTGTCTAAACATGAGTCCTCGAATTGATCCTATATATTGATATATATACTTTTTTTTTTTTTTTTACACATGGCAATAAGTTTAAGAAAAGCTGTTTATATAATTTTACCCTGAATAAATCAAATTTGTAAAGGAAGCTCTTGAGAGATTGATTTGATTTTAGTCTCTTTTGTATGGCTGAAATACAAAGTGTGAAGGGAAATGTGTTCAGGGTTGAAGAACTCTTTTAAAGAAAGTAGAAAATGTATTACCATGGAGACAGCATCTGTGTCTGTTATTCTCTATGGGAAAAGTATGTCGTTTGCATCTGTTGTCTTCACTAAACTAGATTTCCATTAGGAGTCCACACACTTTATATTAATATGTCAGTAGTTTATTGCAAATCTGCAGCAGTTCAAACAGTTTAGATTGTGTTCAAGCTCAGAGTAATGAGAGTTTTTAGGGTTGTTTAGGTCTCAGATATTAAAATGGATAATTACAGACATATTTTGTTAATTTGTTCAAGAATCCATGTTGTGTACTGAATCTATTATGCTAAGCTTGCCTTTATTTAGTAATCTTGTGTTTTTTGGGATGTTTTGTATATTATATTGAACTCACAGCTACTTTTTCAGATTCATTGGTGCCACTGTTCCTAAAGTGGACTTTGGATAGGATATAAGCGATTTCTGATTCAAATCATTTGCCCTTGCATGTTGGTTTTGTAAGTATTGTGGCTGATAATGCTGAATGAGTTCTCTTAGCTCCATTTAACACATTTTCTCATTTAAAAAAATACATTGCTGGAACTTACTGCAGTAAGATTTGTTGTCTGTTGATTCATTGTGACAGTATAATATACCACTATGGTATAGTATTGCATCATATTATAACTTTAAATATACATTTTAATGTACTGTACATTATGTACATTAAATGTACATTTTAACTAACTTTAAATATACATTTTAATGTACTGTATTATAACTGTGGGATCGTATTGAAAGGTTATGTATCATATTGTATCACGGTAACTTATTATATTGTATTTATGTTAAGGTACATTAGCTTAATGTATTGTCCCATATGGCATTGTATCGTAAGGTTAAATATCGTGTCATAAAATATTGTAGCGTAAGGGATCGCATCATTGCATTATACTCATATTGTATGGAATGACATCACTGGAATTTCCTTGCTCTTAACAAATAATGTGAATTGATCAATCTCAGACTAGTTTGATTTTAACCTCAACAACATGATATCTACAAGATTGGACTTCCAACCAATTGTTCATCCTTTTATTGAAATTGCATTTATTGTTATGTGATGTTGCTGTACTTGCCAAATCAACTGGAAACATGAAAAATGAAACCTACTTTCTGTTATTGTGTCTGATTTTGTCTTTTTCTAACCGCCAGTCTCCCCAATCCTTCATTTCTTTTTTTCAGTCCAGGGGAAGGTAACCGCTAGTTATCACGTGGTCAGAAGGCAGTTCCTTCATTATGCAGTGGAAACAATAGTATGTTCATGGCTGCACTAATTATTATTCTGAGAATGTACCAATTTGTTTGGTCCAAAGTGACTGTCAGCTCGAGCTCTGAAAGGGGCAGCGTGCCAGCCATTGCAGTCAAGTGAAAGGAGTCCATTCATTCGCACTAGTGGGACAGGAATGACCCTCTCGCATATGTGGGCAGGAGACAGGCACTATGCCAGCCTCGATAGTCTGCTACCAACTCACATCACTCAGCCCATTAAGTCTGAGTCCTGTCATGACTTCAGTTGATGTCAAACCACGGCCCCCAGAATAACGGTCACTGTTGCTAGGTTAGTGAAACGCGGTGCTGCACCTCAAAATATACATTTCGTAATCAGTATTTTTTTTCTTCTGTTTTCCAGTAAATGTGTATATATATATATATATAAAGAGACATTTATTTAAGGATCAAAACTGTTTATTCTTAAAGCAAGGAACAAAAAATGTTCCAAGGGGGTTAGAAAAAAAAAACTTAATTTTTCCATGGAATACAAAAGGGTATGCTAAACAGAATAACAGTCACCATTCACTTTCATTGTATGGAAAAAGTTGCATTGAAAGTGAATGGTGTCTGAGACCAATATTGTGCCACAAAAAAAATGGTGAATAAATGATGAATGTTTTTTGCTGGACTTGTTTCATCATTTTAGTGACTGTTCACTTGGCTGTAAAGAAACCTTTTCTTGTTACCACAGATTTTTTTTTATTTTTTATCAGTTTTAAACAAATCTTACTTAAGAACCTCCCACACCTCCCTGCTTAACTGCTCTTACCGTGTTTCTCGGGCTCCTGATAAGAGGTGACGTTGGGAATAAAACGTGTGTAGGTGTTTCACACCTTGCGATAATTAGCATTTGGTTATGTCAAAGGAATTACTGTATGTCAAAATCCAGCGTATGGCTGGAAATTGTGACAGGTGGTCTCAGATTTTTCCAGAGATGTGCAGATGTTTGCAATGCAAAATTCTGTGATTGTTATTGTACAACCATTGTTGAGATTGGCACATAGCATTGAAAGTTGTGCAATATTTGTATAGATTTTTTTAACTGAGATTTATTTATTTCTCTTAGTTGCATTTTATGGTGGTATGTGTATGCAATATACCCCAAATCTTATATCGTATAAGTCATTTAATATCATGGTTATGGCATCAAAAAAAAAACATTTATTTATTTTTTTTTTGCTAGAAATTCAACTTAATTCACATTTTTGTATAATCTTGTAAAATAACAAACTGATATCATGACATAAGATTGAAAGTTTTTTTCTGTGAAAATTGGTCAATGCTTTCCGAATTTCGGAACAGCCCCCAGTGGCCAAAGCTTGAACTACAGTTGTGTGCATGGGCACCTTCTGAACTGCATTCTTTCACTCGTTTGAACTTATGTCACATGAAAGGGACATCGAGTCTTATTTTCAGAAACAATTAAGTGAAAATTACCTTAACATTTTCCCAACGCAATCCTTAACCCTTACTCTAAAGGCCAAAACATACTCTAAACAAGAACATGATAACAGATGCGAGCGTTTAGCCACTGCATTGCAAACATGTGGTCCGGTTGAACATGCGGAACGTGTGTGTTCTTACGTTATATGATTTATTTTTTCTCCCCTTATCTCCCCAATTTGGAACGCCCAATTCCCAATTTGCTCTAAATCGTCCTCGTGGTGGCATGAGTTAATCTGGGAGGCGGAGGACGAATCTCAGTTGCCTCCGCGTCTGAGACATTCAATCCACGCATCTTATCACATGACTTGTTGAGCGCGTTACCACAGAGACGTAGTGCGAGTGGAGGCTTCACGATATTCTCCGTGGCATCCACTCACAATTCACCCCGTGCCCCACCAAGAGCGAGAACCACATTATGGTGACCACTAGGAGGTTACCCCATGTGACTCTACCCACCCTAGCAACCGGGACAATTGTTTGCTTAGGAAACCTGAAGAAAGTCACTCAGCACGCTCTGGATTCAAACTTGTGACTCCAGGTGTGCTAGTCAGCGTCTTTACTTGCTGAGCTACCCAGGCCTTACTAAACTGTATGTTTTATTATTCAGGTAAGTTTCTATAAATATATTGACTTTATCTTACTTGCTCAACAATATTCAACTGTAGCTATGCCATGACAGTAGTTGAGTTGAAAGAGAAAACTTAACGTAGAAGTGGACAGTTAATGCTAATCTCGCTATAGCGCCCATTGTGACAATGATAAGAATGCAACGCATACTTGCATGGGTTATGAGTTGCGCTGTGACACATTTCAGAACACAGGGACATGTGAAATTCAGCTTGTGTTGCAAGATGTGTCTGCGTTCATGTACTTGCGTAGAGTGTTTCAGCCCTAACAGTACTGAGATTAAAACAGCTTTCTTTCATTTACAGCTTTGGAATTCAGCACTTGAATCTGAATTTGGGGATAAAACAAATTGAATCTAACACGCAGATTTGTGTGTTATCATGTTGGAAATAAATGCTTTGCAAATGAAAGATCCGGATTTTGATTAGCATGATTTTTATTTTGAATTTGATTGACACAAATCTAAATTTACAAGTGGAAATCCTATCCCAAAAATCCCCAAAACAGTGCAAAACTGTACAGGCTCTATATGGTTGGTATAAGGGTTGGGGTGGGGTTATGGCATCTGCTTCCTCCCAGGAACAAACTGAGGCCCCTTTGTACAATAGGCTGTAGCCACAAGTGGCAATTGTTGGGGTCCAAGCAGTTTGGCAAAGTGGAAAAAATGTATAAATTAGAAAGAAAAGATCTGTTAGGGGCAAATTCATTTAATTACTATATGCTCTAGTTAATTTGTAGAGTATTCCGGCTGTAGAGTAGTTTGTTGAAATCCTCTTAGACCAATAGTCCGTTTTGCACTAATTGTTTTAACTAAAGTTACCAAAAATGTTTTGATTCATCAAATTGTTTAGAAGATAGCCAAAGATTTTTTGGACTGTAGCCCAATTCACTTATCAACCCTTCTGAATGATTTGATGAATCCAAATTTGTTTGATAAATGTTTTATCATGAGGCTATCTGACAAACAGTTTAGGAGAGTTTAAAAAAAGTAGGTTTTCTGGAAAACCCAAATTATGGATGGAAATTATATATGGAATAAATGCTTTGTTTAGCTTGACTTGGAAAAATACATTTAGATTTTATCCCATACAGTTGTGAAGGTAACAAAATCATCAAATCCAAAAATGTAACCATCTGTATTATAGGGCCATCTAGGTTTGGATGGGTGTGCGTTGTGCCTAGTGCTGCCTTCATGTGATATTGGAATATATCCTTATATTATGAAGTCATAATTGCAAGTATGTCACATTCAAGTACTTTGTGGTCGGATAAAAAGAAAAAGAAAACATGGAGGATGCCAGGTTCATTGTTGCATATTTCTTGGGGAACTCTTATTTTGACATCGTAATACGTGTTTGTCAGTCAGCTTGCTGATGATAATGGAATTTTGGTAAAAACTTGAAAATGTTTGTGTAAAAATTTTACAATATGATCAAATGGTTATTGATATTTGTAAATGTATATGACCTACAAGCGATGAATGTATCCGCATTTGAAATCATTCACTACAGAAACATACTGTCCTCTGCAATGTTTAAAGTTTATGTCTTCTCCCAACTCAGAAACAAGAGTGTCAAAATTATTTCTGAGTTTCATAATTACAAATTGAGGGGCTATTTATGTGCAACTTCCAAGTAAGAAACTAATATTTACAATAATTCATATAGTTAAATAGTCAAAACTGGGGGGGGCCTGGGTAGCACAGCGAGTATTAACGATGACTACCACCCCTGGAGTCCCAGGTTTGAATCCAGGGTTTGCTGAGTGTCTCAAGCCATGTCTCCTAAGCAACCAAATTGGCCCGGTTGCTAGGGAGGGTAGAGTTACAGAGGGTAACCTCCTTGTGGTCGCGATTAGTGGTTCTCGCTCTAAATGGGGCGTGTGGTAAGGTGTGCATGGATCACGGAGAGTAGCATGAACCTCCACATGCCGCGAGTCTCCCACGAGCCACGTGACAAGATGCGCGGATTGAATATCTCAGAAGTGGAGGCAACTGAGACTTGTCCTCCGCCACCCGGATTAAGGTGAGTAACCGCGCCACCACGAGGACCTACTAAATAGTGGGAATTCTAAATTGCGAGAAAAGGTGATAAAAATAAATAAAATAGATAAAACTGTATTTTGAACCACCTGTGAAGACTTGCATACATTGGGTTCAACACTGGTGGTCATAGTGACATAGAAGTATGGTACTTGGCTCAAAACAGTGGACCATTTGTTGATCACAACTGCTCACAAGACAAACATTTCTCTTATGAGGCCATAGAAGGTAGTATGCAGCAGCTTAGATTATGATCTGAGTTTATTTGAAGAACTGCTATGACCTATGACACGGTACAGTCCATATTAATAGTCATACAGGGTCCACTCTTCACAGTTCACACTGGCACTGGTGTTATGGAGGTCAAACTCATTATTACAGAATCCCACATGAATCCTGCCCTCTATTAATAGATATTGACAGTGCTTGTAATTCACTGTATGATTCCCAAAGGTTAAATTGATTAAAATCAAGGGGCAAACTTTTCATGAGTTCATGAGCATTTCTGGAAATGTTTTAAAACTTTGTTTAACTGCTTAAAACCAGTCTAAGGTGGTTTGCTAGTCTTAGCTGGTTTAAGATGTTTTAAAATACTTTTAACTTTACACAACATCCTAAAACTGAGGTGTTTATGACTTTCCAAAAGCATCTGCCTGACGCATATCTGTATATTTTAAATTATTTAAAATATTTGTATTGATAATATTATTATTTTGATTATTATCATAATTATATTTTTGGTCTTTTCTCAACAAATGTTTATATTTCGGCTGACAGTCAATTAAAACTTTTAATAAAATTAATTACATGGTGTGCCGATTAATTAATCGTATTAATCACAATTAAACGCATATAATAAATATCTGCTGAGAAAGCCCCTTAAATAAAACAATTTGAATTTAAATAATTACTATATATATATATATATATATATATATCATATTCAGATCATATTGTTTATTTGCATATTATTGAACATAAGACAATCATTGTCCTACAGTTCACAGCAATTCATTTTGTAATTGAATTCATCGTTCAGTCTGAGATTTATGAGGGCTTGTCTAAGGACGCGTCAATGTTCACCTGCGTCAGACGGACACTTTGGTTGCGTTGCATCATAAACATCCTTTTTTTTATGTCACTCTGTCAAGTTAAAAGTCGTTTATTACTTAGAAAAGCACACACAAATCTTGTGTTGTGCTGTCTGCTGAAGGGTTGGTTTGTTCTCTGTATAAGCTGCATGTTACCTATACAGCTGAAGTTTAGCTTACTGCCCCCTGGAGAAAACAGGTGGTACTTCAAGCTTGAATTGTACTGGAATCTTCCATATTACCGGTCTGGGGACATGATTTATTGTGTAAAAAATGTTTTTTACAAAATGAATGTATGCTTTAAATCGACAGCCTTAGTTTATATATGTGATTATTTTTGTGGTTAATTTGATTAATTAATCAGCAGCCCTACATTAAAGACACCTCATTTAAAGTGGGAGCATTGTGTTGAATGTTAAAAGTTGTTTAATGTTTTAGAGGCTTATAGAGAACAAAGATTCTCAGTTGTAAGTAAAGGCAAGCGTGAACTGCTCTGATGTGTGTACGGTTGAAAGGTCAGTGAGTTGGCACTAGACACTAATCCACAAGAACTCATCCGCTGATTCACTGATTCCAGTAAGTTCCACTTGCCTCCTCCTCATCAACACATCTTATTCAGTTTAGAGTGACCTCACTGCCATCAATGCCAAAAAAAGGAAAAACATCTCAGAAGCCTCAAGATGACAATTGTTGTTAGGGAGTGACTGGCCTAAATGCCCCGTCATCCTTCACGTTCCTCATCATATGCTCCACATATCCAGAGCATTCCTGATCGCTGAGGTTCTGAGCGGATCTGCTGGTGAAGCAGGGCTTTTGTTTAGCGCCCAGGCGGGTGTGAGTCAGAGGCAGACAGAGGAACCTTTTACGGCCCTCGTGATGTCTTCCGCCAAAGGGGAGGAGAGTTACACTGCATTGATATCCCAACACAAAAGTCTTACTTCATCAGCCGGACTCCAGTCGATGTCTTGAATTACAGTAGGTCAACTGAGACTGATGGATTAGAATATGGAATCAATCGAATATACAATAATTAGAAATGGATCATAGCAAAAAATTGAAGTTAGTACACTACCAGTTCAAAGTTTGGACACACACTAATTCTGTGTAATAATAGTTTTGAATAATAGTTAAGTTATCAAAACTATGAAATAATACAAATGGAATTCTGGGAATTATGGAGTGACAATCCTTAATTATGCAATGCTCAACTATCCACTCCAACTCATCCAAATGGAAAAGAAGTAAAGACATTCATATATAGGGACAATATATACCAATGAGCCAAAACATTATGACCACTCACATGTGAAGCAGATAGCATTGATCATGTCTTAAAAAAGTCACATGTCAAGGTCTGGGTAGATTAGATTGTTAGCGAACAATCAGTTCTCGTAGTCAACGTGTTGAATGCAAGAGAAATGAAATGCCAAGGCTTGTGCTCCTGGACAGCAGTTGTGAGTAACTAGTGACAGTGGTCCAAGGAGGGGAAAACAAAGGAGCGACAGGGTGCTGGGTGCCCAAGGCTCATCAATACACAAGGGCAATGAAGGCTATCCCATCTGGTCCAAAATGAATGTGTCACAAAGTGCATCGCACCCTACCATGTATGGGACTGTGTAGAGGCAGACCATCAGAGTGCCCATGATGACCCCTCTCCACTGTCGAAAGTGCCTACAATGGGCACGCAAGCGTCGGAACTGGACCTTGAAGCAGTGGAAGAAGATCGCCTGGTCTGATGAGTCCTGTTTTCTTTTACATCACGTGTACGTGTGCGCCATTTATCTGGGGAAGTGATGGCACCAGGATGCACTGTGGGAAAACGACAAGCCGGTGGAGGGAGTGTGATGCTCTGGGCAATGATCTGCTGGGAAACCCTGGGTCCAGCCATTCATGTGAAAGTCAATTTGACATGTGGCACCTTCCTAAACATTGTTACAGATCAGGTACACCCCTTCATGGCAATGGTATTCCCTAATAACAGTGACCTCTTTTAGCAGGATAATGCAACCTTCCACACTTCTCACATTGTTCAGGAATGGTTAGAGGAACATGATGAAGGGTTAAAAGTGTTGCCCTGGCCTCCAAATTCCCCAGATCTCAATCCAATTGAGCATCTGTGGGATGTGCTGGAGCAACAACTCTGATCCACTGTGGCTCCACCTCGCAACTTACAGGACTTGAAGGATCTGCTGCTAATGTCTTGATAGCAAGAAACCTTCAGGGGTCTTGTAGAGTCCATGAATCAGCAGGTCGGCACTGTTTTGGCGACACACGGAGGACAAACAGCACATTAGGCTGGTGGTCACAATGTTTTGGCTCATCAGTGTATATTTGGAGTGGCTGTGGCTCAGATGGTAGAGCGGGTCGGCCACTAATCACAGGGTTGGTGGTTTGATTCCTGGCCCACACGACTCCACATACCGAAGTGTCCTTGGGCAAGACACTGAACCCCAAGTTGCTTCCAATGGCAGGCTAGCGCCTTGCATGGCAGCTCTGCCATCATTGGTGTGTGTGTATATGTGTGTGTGTGTGTGTGTGTGTGTGTGTGTGTGTGTGTGTGTGTGTGAATGGGTGAATGAGACACAGTGTAAAGCGCTTTGAATACCGCTAAGGTTAAAAAGGCACTATATATGTCCATACCATTTACCATTTGTCTACAAAATTAATTTGACTGAGTTTTCAATAAAAAAGACATTCATATATAGGACAATGTATATTTGTCTACAAAACTACATTTAGATATTTGGTGTTTTGGCTAAATTCTCACAACGGCACTAAATTGAATTGCAAAAATATTTTTCCCAAACACTTTCCCCCTCTCATTGTTTTGACAATCAGCTGGCCCTGCCCTTAACTGTGGCAAATTGTTTTGTAAAGTGTTATTTCGTGGTTCCTTGCACGAATCGCGGAAGTTTCGAGATACATTTTTTCACTGTGTGGTGCTAAAAGCGAATTAAATGTTCTCCCAAACAGATGAGGTTTTTGAAGTTAATGCTCTATTGGGTTTTAAATAAACACAACTGACCTCCCTACCCTAAACCTAGTCAATA
Organism: Moxostoma hubbsi; assembly: GCA_032164185.1. Taxonomy (NCBI): domain Eukaryota; kingdom Metazoa; phylum Chordata; class Actinopteri; order Cypriniformes; family Catostomidae; genus Moxostoma; species Moxostoma hubbsi. The sequence goes on along the minus strand of JAVLUX010000052.1, from coordinate 3,294,944 downwards.
GTGTCTTATAAGCAAATGTGAGTTAAAAAATACAATTGCTGAAGCAACTATGTCATTTTGTGGTGTTTCTCGCAACAACACATTCGAAAAAGCTTGTAAGTGTAGTTGGTGAAGTAATGCAAACATTCAAATGTATCACCATACAAGTCATGTGCTATAGTAAAAGTGTTTAGCTGTCATAAGATAACTGTGTGGAACAGGGTGAAAAGTAGTTTAGTAACTGATAATTTGCTGATCTTCTCATGATTTTTTATTATTGTTATAGTAATGTTGTAGGCGGTGTACATTACCATCTTTCATAAAGGAATGAAATACAATCCAATGAATCATTGCAAGTTATGTAAACAAATGTAAAAAGATAGTAAATATAAAACATTTATTTAAATATCTTGATTATACGTGTGTAAACAATATATTCACATCATTTTTTCTTTATTAAAAATTCAGTGGGCAGTCGCTGCAAAGCTCTTTTGGCGCGCTTTGTTAGCCACAATTCTCTAATTGGTGGATCTTTCTCTACAGGATCATGGGTAGTGTAGTTCTTCTACAGGGAATCTACTAAAGAGCATGATTTTTTTAAAATAAAGTTGAAATAATGTGGACTGATGAATTCAGCAGAAGCATATATCATTGATTTGCATCAAAAGGTTTTTAGGTTATCATTAAAAATCAGTTATTCTATGAAGAATATTAATTTAAGAGGATTTATTTTTTACTTACAGAACACAACTATTACGGAAGTAAATGGGCTGCGAGTTTTTTGTCAACTTGAATGAAATATCATGACTCCACCTTGCTACAAACATGGATCGATCACGGCTGAACTAGTCAACCATTATTCTTTAATGAAAAGGCCATATTTGAAAATGGCAACACGGTTGCTTAAAATACTGAAGCCTTTATCATTTGAAATGTCCCTTTTGATTTGACAGCCAAGCCCAAATGTTATTGTACCTCAATCCGTGATGCATTTAAATGCAAGAATTATCCAGGCAAAATGTTGACTGATTATTAGCACGCCGCTAAATCTTCATGTCCTCTACTGTCAATTTCTATCAGAGCAGCCACACAATGGCTGGAGAGGGGAGCATCTGTCGGTAACACGGGCCACGCGAGCGTAATTTCACCAGTGGGCTGCTTTTGTGTGCACGGATGAAGCCGCAGCCATGGCAGGAGCGAGAGAGAGAGAGAGTGCCATGTCGGCAGGTGCATGCCACCAAATTACCGCTTGCAATTTGCATTTCCCTTCGCTAAGAAGCATGCCATTATCATATCAAAGGGAACTCACAGCAACATCTAGTTTGGAGAGATGTGGCACTGCTTCAATTTGAGCAATTAATGCAGGATGAAGACACTTGGCAAGCAGCCCAGAGTCCCGCTGCATCCATCTGCATTGTTCCTGACTGTGGAAGATGACGCATTCTCTGTGGATACACACACACACACACACACACACACACATGTGCACCTTCATACACACACTGAACTCTTTTACTCCTCCGGCAAACAGAAACAAATGGATTTGCCTGATCTTTAGCCAGACCCCTTTCTCCACTCCAAGGCCTTGATATCTTTATACATAGCCATATTTTTTGCTTTTTACTTGGTGAATAATGATGTTGTCGCAAACTGCGATGAACATTGCATTAATGGCCGTGTTGTAAAACAGCACTAAGTGCATTGTAGGAGAGCCTAATGAAGATATATTATGACAAGCTCTTCGTGTATATGCTGTGAATAATGCGCTTGTGTTGTCATCAGCCTATCAGGCTTGTTGGACATCCATCATGTAACATTTTACACCAAACGACCATTGTCGAATTAATTTGTTTTGCCGTCAACTCCAACGTTGCACTCCTCCCGCACAATTTATTTGCAGTTAAATTCATAGTACGCATCAATCAGGCCTATTATTATACACGGAGACACAGTCATGTTGCTTTTGAGGAAAATCTCCTCTTCCTCGTCACCCTCTTCCAAGCTCTCGTCAAATTGTTCTGAAGCACTCTACGTTTTCTTTGGGGCTAGCATTTACAAGATGGTATTAGTCACAGCTGTTCCCTGTGATTTCCATTCCTTCTCGGGCACTGGAGAGCTTGCCAAGTGTCTTTGAGAGCCTCTTTCCATTCATTCATACCTCATGTCAGATTGCTGCCTTATTTCTATGACAGTCAGCTGTTCCTAACCAGCGCTAAATTGAATTTGATGGAGCAATTTTTTGGATCCCCCTTCCAAAGCTACCTGAACGGGATCATAATTGTTGATAATGCATCATTCCATGATGTTGCGTATTAAGAATGGGCCTGCTATGGCGATTAAGGGTTACTAAGGCAAAAAATAAATCAATAAATAAAATATGTAGGAAATCCAAAGTGAGAAATCGTTGCAGTCTAGTGAGCCAGTGTTTGGCTGGTTAGCGTTGGCAGGAACTACACCATTCTGAAAGCAATGAGCATCTGTCACTATAGAGCACAACAGTGCCCATCTTGGTTCCAGAAGTGTTTTCTCTATTAATTTCTCCCATAAATTACTTCATAAAAGAGTTCTATGCTTTGAACCAAACCAACCAGCTCCAAGGTGAATCACAACATTGCATTTAGGGATGTCATAAAATATCAATACACACATTGTCAATCGGCACATTATTTTATCTATATATTTTTGAGGCATCAATATATTAAAATTAGTCTAATTTGGGTAGCTCAGCGAGTATTGACGCTGACTATCACACCTGGAGTGTGATAGTGCTGAGTGACTCCAGCCAGGTCTCCTAAGCAACCAAATTGGTTTGGTTGCTATGGAGGGGGAGTCACATGGGGTAACCTCATCGTGGTCGCTTTAATGTGGTTCTCGCTCTCGGTGGGGCTCGTGGTGAGTTGTGCGTGGATGCTGCGGAGAATAGTGTGAAGCCTCCACACACGAGCCCCAATTTATATTTGAAAAAAAAATATAATAATCCCAATGTATAACATTAATCATCGAGGTAATCTTCTGATTATCGATGCCAAGGCTTATTAGAATCTTTGATTTAAAGCCAAAAATCTGACAAAAAAGATGAGGGACTGAACAACAATCCCATGAAGCAATGTGAAGGAAGTAAATTAATAATTAATTATAGAGAAAACTGTTGATTTAAAGATGCAGATTATAATTATATTCTAATCTATTTAGCAAAATATTCAGATATTGACAAATATATAAGTAATTAAGAGTGGATGGAAACCTACTTGATTCACATCATGTGAGTGGGCTGTCGCTGCAGAGCTCTCTTCGTGCGCTTTATTTGCAGTGATTCTCTTATTGGTGGATCGTTTCCCTACAGGATCATGGATAGTGTAGTTCTTCACCAGAAATTCTGCTATTAAATGCTATTTTTTTATTTAGTTGATGTAATGTGGACTGATGACTTAAACAGAAGCTTATACCATAGATTAACAATCCCAGAGATCACAGTCTGTCTTGAAAGTTTTATAAATAATGTAAAAAATGACAAATGAAAGGAACCCGACTGTTGTACTCTATTGAAGGTATATATATATATATATATATATATATATATATACACTCACCTAAAGGATTATTAGGAACACCTGTTCAATTTCTCATTAATGCAATTATCTAATCAACCAATCACATGGCAGTTGCTTCAATGCATTTAGGGGTGTGGTCCTGGTCAAGACAATCTCCTGAACTCCAAACTGAATGTCAGAATGGGAAAGAAAGGTGATTTAAGCAATTTTGAGCGTGGCATGGTTGTTGGTGCCAGACGGGCCGGTCTGAGTATTTCACAATCTGCTCAGTTACTGGGATTTTCACGCACAACCATTTCTAGGGTTTACAAAGAATGGTGTGAAAAGGGAAAAACATCCAGTATGCGGCAGTCCTGTGGGCGAAAATGCCTTGTTGATGCTAGAGGTCAGAGGAGAATGGGCCGACTGATTCAAGCTGATAGAAAAGCAACTTTGACTGAAATAACCACTCGTTACAACCGAGGTATGCAGCAAAGCATTTGTGAAGCCACAACACGCACAACCTTGAGGCAGATGGGCTACAACAGCAGAAGACCCCACCGGGTACCACTCATCTCCACTACAAATAGGAAAAAGAGGCTACAATTTGCAAGAGCTCACCAAAATTGGACAGTTGAAGACTGGAAAAATGTTGCCTGGTCTGATGAGTCTCGATTTCTGTTGAGACATTCAGATGGTAGAGTCAGAATTTGGCGTAAACAGAATGAGAACATGGATCCATCATGCCTTGTTACCACTGTGCAGGCTGGTGGTGGTGGTGTAATGGTGTGGGGGATGTTTTCTTGGCACACTTTAGGCCCCTTAGTGCCAGTTGGGCATCGTAAAATGCCACGGCCTACCTGAGCATTGTTTCTGACCATGTCCATCCCTTTATGGCCACCATGTACCCATCCTCTGATGGCTACTTCCAGCAGGATAATGCACCATGTCACAAAGCTCGAATCATTTCAAATTGGTTTCTTGAACATGGCAATGAGTTCACTGTACTAAAATGGCCCCCACAGTCACCAGATCTCAACCCAATAGAGCATCTTTGGGATGTGGTGGAACGGGAGCTTCGTGCCCTGGATGTGCATCCCACAAATCTCCATCAACTGCAAGATGCTATCCTATCAATATGGGCCAACATTTCTAAAGAATGCTTTCAGCACCTTGTTGAATCAATGCCACGTAGAATTAAGGCAGTTCTGAAGGCGAAAGGGGGGTCAAACACAGTATTAGTATGGTGTTCCTAATAATCCTTTAGGTGAGTGTATATATATATATATATATATATATATGTGAAATGTGCTCTCTACTTGATTACATTATGTAGGGTAAATGTGAACCAATCAAGTATATTGAGTAATTACAAGCGATTAATTAAGCATGTTATTGTGTGCTATTGCTAGCTAAAAGTTAGCTTGTTAGGATAATCTTACAACATACATCAGCAAATTGACACATATAAAATAACTTTATTCCATTTTGTTGGAATTATTTGCAAACTTACAATAAAAAATGATCGTTTCTGACAGAGAATTAATGATCTTAACCAAGAGGAACAAATATGTTGATGTAACTTACATGTGGATCCGATGTATATGATTAAATCATGTAAATTCAAAGCATGTTTTAGTGCATTTAGCAAGTGTACTTGCTCAAATAAATAAATAAGCATTATATTAAACATTACTCTTCACTCTAGTCAGTTGCAGACCCTTGGATAGATGGCATATTCAAAAGCAACTGGTTCAATAAATATGTATGCAGACTGTCCATGAACAAAGATGGCTAAATTCAAATGACATACTTCGTGGGTTTCATGCACCAGCCAATAAGCTGCCATTGAGATGAATGGGAATGCTAACAGAGAGCTTTTTCCAGGTATTATAGACCTCCTTGAGTCTAACAAACTTATTAAGGGATTTACAATGTCACAACAAATAGATCTTGCAGGAGTACCAATACAAAAGTGCTTCAAGGCTATCTCTGCCTTTCAGTTCATCTAATGGCCGTTTTGACCATCAGAAGATGTATTGGATGTCTCGTTCTCTTAAACAAGATATAATGTGACTGTAAGCCGCTGTCTTTAGGGATGATTTATTTGTAGCTTCGTGGGTCTCCATGATTGCTTGACACAAATGGCATTTTCTGAACTTAACCACACTGGGAGGCCCCCAACTTTTCCATACGATTCCCGTATTCCCCCTGGCCTTATCTTCCACAATTATTATATGGCGTTCTCTTGTTCCTCCTTCTCCTGTGGATTCAAAGTGATCCTTGATGTTTGTGACAGGCCATGATAGGTGGGAACCCTTATCGCCACAAGGTTCGGAGGCCTTGCTAAATTGAAAATTGCAAATGAAATCTGTGGGGTTTAAATTCATCAGCTATTATGTCAGATGACCTTTGGCAGCTGCTGATAAAATTGAATGAATGTTAGCTGTGATCCAATTTTCGACACTATCCAGTCCTTTGACTTCATTCACAGTCAGATAGCCGACTCACTGGAAGTGAAAATGATAGGGTTTCAAGAGAGCACCATTGTGTTGCAGATTAAGATTTTTTCTTCTTATTTGCTGGGGTCGGCTGCGTGCTATGCCCGTCTGGTATTCCATCATTGTCCAATCGGTTTCAATATCTGCTCCGGAGGGCATGTAAGTCGCCCTCCTCTGATAAACACTTACTGGGGGAAATGTTGGACTTAATAGTTTCGCCTCTGAGGTGATGCTGCTCTCGGTGTAGTGAGATCGACTGTGCACGTGTTCGTTTAATCTAACGGTTTTATAGCATGTGAAAGTCTCTTCTCTTCTGAATTCGGATGTGCTGTTCACATGTCATCTCTCAGACATTCATTTTCCAAGGGTTTGGCATGTTACTGGGATGTACTACAAATAATTCCCAGATGAAAGAAATATAATAGAATTAGGCACAGCAGAACAGAATTGAAAAAATTGAAAAGAGTAGAATCTAATAAAATAGAATAAAGCACAACAGAATAGATAATACAATGATAGAATGGAATAGATTAAAGAAGAGAAAAGTATAGATAGAATATAGATAAAATAGAATGTGCAGAATCTAATGCAGCGCAGTATAAGAAAATAGAATAGAGTAGAATTTAATTTAGAATTTAGCAGAACATACAGCACAGCAAAATATAGAATAGTATAGTATATACACTAGTATAGAATAATATGGAAAAGTGTAGAATAGAATGAAGCACAGCTGAATTAAATAATTAGAATTATTCACATGAGGATAGGAAACAATAGAATGGAATATTATGCTTATACACTTGAACTTGCTTTCTGTGTTCATTTTTAATTGTGTAGAAATAGTTTTGACAATAAAAGCAGTATAGAGTTGAATGAATTAGAACACAGAAAGAATCAAGTGTAGAGAAAATAATAAAGCACAATAAAATGTAATAATATAAAATGAAGCACAGCACAACAGAGTAGAATAGAACATAATATAAAAGAATAATATATTAATTCATATAGAATAGAGTAGAACAGAAGAAAATAGAATGAACAGAGTAGAATAAAGCTCTACTAATGAAAATAGAATAGAGTTGAATTCAACTGAAATAAAATAAAATTAAGTTTAACAGAATAGAATAGAGCATAGCAGAATATATGCCCATCCGAATAGAATTTAATAGAATTGACCCTTCGCTAAATTCTGTCCCCCTTATTTACGGTAGATGGTTGGACACATGAACATGGAGGGAAAACATGACATCACATGACTAGAACCAGGAACTAGACTTTTATTTTGAAAAGACATGAAAACATGAACCAACAGAATAAACATGAACACACATCTAAACATGACACAAGCTCTGCTGAACTCCCCATAGGAACGAATAGGAGATTGCAGTGAACAGTGCTTTTTTTTGGCAAAAATAAATGGAATGGATAATATTTTTACATGGGCTAATATTAAGAGTGACATTATAATGCATATTTATCTGAAGTTTTTGTAAAAGACATTTTTAGATTACAAAGTAATTTGATTTAAAATTGTGGAGACTGGGAATCCGAATCAAGGCAAACGATTATTACAGTCACTTGAAAAGAGAAAAAATTAATTTAATAGGGAATACACATCTAATAACATTAGCGTAAGTGAACAGAGCTGTTTATAACATCTCATTACACACTCATTGTGATGCTGTGAACTGTTTATTTGCTATGGCTTTTTCTTTGACTCAAATCAATACATAAATAAATTAACGTTCAGTTATTACCTTTAATTTATCTTGGAGCAAATGTAGGTGTCGTCGCAGATGCACTTATTCCCAAAGATTATTTGGCAATGAGGAATGACACAGTTTAATCCATAACATGCTCTTCTATGTACCTCATACGGGTGTAAAGGGAGGGAATCATGCCTCTGTTCATTCAGGTTTTGCACTGAGGAGCCGAGAATAAGGTTCGGCCATTGCAGTGGCTCGGTTCAGCGGGGACTGCCCAAGGGAGACGCGGGTCTGCCTGTAGGGGGACCATACCGCAGAAAATACACACGGAGATTAATCCACAAGGGCCCATCATGTGGAGCACCTATTCCAGTACAGAGCAATTTTAGTACCCTTAGTGGGTCTAGTCGGGGAATTCCTCCGTTGAATTCACGGACCAAAGGGCTAGGGAGGAAGAACATCCAAGGAGCGCGAATCTAGTGGACTCTCCTTGGGGAAAAGAGTGCACAAGATCACCTCAATGGAGGGGAAGGGCACTATGTGCAAGCGGAACACCTGGTCAGACATTCCGCATTCCCGAGTTCTACGTGCTCGGACCTGAGAGAACATGGGACACATCCCTGAAATTGTAAAATATCTTAAAGGTATTGGGTGTTGCACAGCCCGCTGCTCTGCAGATGTCTGCTAGGGAGGTGCCGTTGGCCAGTTCCCTGGGTGTGATAGGCCAAAGCAATGGTGTCAACAATCCAGTGGGAAAGTCTGTTTGGAGACAGCGTTCCCTTTCCGCTGTCCACCAAAGCAGACAAAGAGCTGCTCAGAACATCTAAAGCTCTGCTTGCTGTCTACATAGGTATGCAAAGCATGCACCGGACACAGCAACGAAGATGCTGGGTCTGCCTCCTCCCGGGGCAACGGTTGCAGGTTCACTACCTGGTCCCTGAAGGGGGTTGTAGGAACCGTGGACACATAGCCCGGTCATGTTCTTAGGATGACATGGGTGTCTGCCGGACCGAACTCCAGGCAAGAGTTGCTGACAGAGAATGCTTGCAGGTCCTCAACCCTCTTGATGGAAGCGAGCGCGATCAGGAGGGCCGTCTTCAAGGAGAGGGTTTTGAGCTCGACTGATTCTAGCAGCTCGAAGGGGGTCTCTGATGGCCTGAAAGGACCATGGAGAGATCCCATGAGGGGAACAGGCATGGCCTGGGAGGGTTCAGCCACTGGGCGCCTCTAAGGAACCTGATAATCAGATCGTGCTTCCCTAGGGACTTTCCGTCCACTGCGTCGTGGTGAGCCGATATGGCAGCTACATAAACCTTCAAGGTGGAGAGGGACAGCCTCTCCTCCATCCTCTCTTGCAGAAATGAGAGCACTGACCTGACTGCGCATCTCTGTGGGTCTCCAGATCAGGAAGAACACTAATTTGCAAACAAGAGCCACTTTAGGGTATAAAGTTGCCTGGTAGCGGGAGCTCTGGCTTGGTTGATCGTGTCTACGACAGCAGGTGGTAGGCCACTTAGATCTTCTGCATCCCATCTAGGGGCAGATGCCAGAGTGTTCCCCATCCCTGAGAAAGAAGGTCCTTCCTCAGGGGAATTTGCCAGGGAGGGGCTGTCGTGAGGAGCGTGAGATCTGAGAACCAAGTCTGTGTGACTTGTTCCTTGTCCTCCCTGACCTTGCACAGCACCCATGCAAGTAGGCTCACTGGAGGAAATGTGAACTTGCGCAGCCCCCGGGGCCAGCTGTGTGCCAACACGTCTGTCCTGAGGGGAGCCTTCGCTAAGGAGTACCAGAGCGGGCAGTGGGAGGCCTCTAGGGAAGCGAACAGGTCTATCTGTGCTTTGCCGAACCGCTCCCAAATCAGCTGGACCGCCTGGGGTTGGAGTCTCCACTCTCTGTTGAGAGTGGGATGTGAGTGGCGCGCAACGACGCTGCTGGCTCCATAGGAGGAGATGACGGGCGAGTTGTGACATATAATGAGAGCACATGCCGTCTTGGCGATTTATATACGCTATCGTAGCGGCGCTGTCTTGATGCCTTGATGCCGGACGCAAGTTAGAATGTGTCTTTGCGTGAGCATTTTGAACGGGACTTTGTGCAAGGCCCGCAAGTCCAAGATTGGTCGTACACCACCACCTTTCTTGGGTATGATGAATAAAGAGCTGTAGAAACCCTTCTTCATCTCGGCTGGAGGGACAGGCTCTATCGCATCTTTGAGTAAGAGGGTCTCATTCTCTGCATGTAGGGTGTTGGCATCCTTGCCGTGAACCGAGTAAAGCGGATGCCATCGAAAGTCACATAGCCGAGTCGGATGGTCTTGGCCAGCCAGCATGACAGGTTGGGGAGTGAGAGCCATGCATCCAAGTTCTGTGCGAGGGGCACTAAGGGGACGATTGTTTTTGACGTACCTGCTGAGTCTTCACAGCAGGTTGGAGCAGGTAGTGTGGCGTCGGGAGGCTTTGGTGCTGAGAAAAGACTCTTACCTTGCTCCACACACCTGGCAGGGGGCGGGTTAGTGACTGAGGAGGAGGTCCCGCCCTCTAGACTTGTCAGAACCGGCCGGCCAGGGGGCAGCAGTCGTGGATCTGGAGGCGAGAGGTCCATTAACTTTAAATAAGGATTCTCCTCCAGGCCCTCCACCGGGGGACGGAGTGGTCTGCTTACCAGCTCCGGAGCAAACGTTTCATTCCCTGGGTCGTCCGTCTCAGGAAAGCTTGGGAGCCTTCCGGGTCCTCGAGGACATTCAGGAGACGGGGGGGGCGTGTGCTTCCTTTGGGGCACTTGACGCTGGGGCTGAGAGCTGGGCCCAGGTTGAGGTGCAGCTTCCTGATATCTGGAAGCCACAGGAGGATGCCCACGGCGACCAGGAGCATGGCCCATGCTGGACAGGCGGTGCGGCATAATGTGGGATATGGCCTCCATCTGTTTCTTCACCATTGAGAACTCCTGGGCGAAGTCGTCAACGGTGTCGCAGAATAGACCAAGCTGGGAGACGGGGGTGTTGAGAAAGCGAGCTTTGTTACCTCCAGCATCTCGACCAGGTTCAGCCAAAGATGATGTTCCTGGATCACGAGTGTGTCCATCGTCTGCCCGAGTGTTTGCACTGTGACCTCCGTGGCCCGGAGGCACAGTAGAATATAATAAAATAGAATGAAGCACAGCACAACAGAGTAGAATAGAAGATGATAGAATGGAGCACAAAATTATGTAATATAAATTAATAATGTATAAAATAGGGTATACAATAAAGAATATCAGAATATAATAGAGCATAGCTGAATGGAATGGAATGGGATAGAACAGAATGATGCACATCAGAAAGTATAGAATAGTGTACAATAGTGTAGATATATTTTACTGAATTGAATATTCTTAAGCACAGCAGAATAAAATATTATGCTTATTCGCTTTATTAATTCTAATTGTGCAGAAATAGTTTTGACAACATAAGAAATAGAACAATAGAATAAAAACAGGGCACCTCACAACATAATACAAAATAATAAAGCACAGTGGAATATAATAAAATAGAATGAAGCACAGCACAACAGAATAGAACAGTAAAGAATAAACTATAGAACTTTTATACTTTTTATATTTACACTCACCTAAAGGATTATTAGGAACACCATACTAATACTGTGTTTGACCCCCTTTCGCCTTCAGAACTGCCTTAATTCTACGTGACATTGATTCAACAAGGTGCTGAAAGCATTCTTTAGAAATGTTGGCCCATATTGATAGGATAGCATCTTGCAGTTGATGGAGATTTGTGGGATGCACATCTAGGGCACGAAGCTCCCGTTCCACCACATCCCAAAGATGCTCTATTGGGTTGAGATCTGGTGACTGTGGGGGCCATTTTAGTACAGTGAACTCATTGCCATGTTCAAGAAACCAATTTGAAATGATTCGAGCTTTGTGACATGGTGCATTATCCTGCTGGAAGTAGCCATCAGAGGATGGGTACATGGTGGCCATAAAGGGATGGACATGGTCAGAAACAATGCTCAGGTAGGCCGTGGCATTTAAACGATGCCCAATTGGCACTAAGGGGCCTAAAGTGTGCCAAGAAAACATCCCCCACACCATTACACCACCACCACCAGCCTGCACAGTGGTAACAAGGCATGATGGATCCATGTTCTCATTCTGTTTACGCCAAATTCTGACTCTACCATCTGAATGTCTCAACAGAAATCGAGACTCATCAGACCAGGCAACATTTTTCCAGTCTTCAACTGTCCAGTTTTGGTGAGCTCTTGCAAATTGTAGCCTCTTTTTCCTATTTGTAGTGGAGATGAGTGGTACCCGGTGGGGTCTTCTGCTGTTGTAGCCCATCCGCCTCAAGGTTGTGCGTGTTGTGGCTTCACAAATGCTTTGCTGCATACCTCGGTTGTAACGAGTGGTTATTTCAGTCAAAGTTGCTCTTCTATCAGCTTGAATCAGTCGGCCCATTCTCCTCTGACCTCTAGCATCAACAAGGCATTTTCGCCCACAGGACTGCCGCATACTGGATGTTTTTCCCTTTTCACACCATTCTTTGTATACCCTAGAAATGGTTGTGCGTGAAAATCCCAGTAACTGAGCAGATTGTGAAATACTCAGACCGGCCCGTCTGGCACCAACAACCATGCCACGCTCAAAATTGCTTAAATCACCTTTCTTTCCCATTCTGACATTCAGTTTGGAGTTCAGGAGATTGTCTTGACCAGGTCCACACCCCTAAATGCATTGAAGCAACTGCCATGTGATTGGTTGATTAGATAATTGCATTAATGAGAAATTGAACAGGTGTTCCTAATAATCCTTTAGGTGAATGTATATATATATAGAATACTTTTAAATTATTGTTAGCAAATTTATTGTCTGACCATTGTACATGCTAACATTGTACACTTTTTGCACTATTTGTACAATATTGTAAATGTCTTGTAACTCTTTTAATTTCTTTGTTTGTTATTACATGTGCAACTTTGTTTTTTTTTTTTTTTGTACCTCGACGCTTTTATCTTGGCCAGGTCGCCATTGTAAATGAGAAAGTGTTCTCAATGTGCTAACCTGGTTAAATAAAGGTTAAATAAAAAAAAAATAAAAATAAAAAAGAACATAGTAGAATAAAATAGAATTTACAGCACAGAATGAAGCACATCAGAAAAGAATAGAGTAATGCACAGCAGAATAGAATCAAGCACATCAGAATAGAATTTAATAGAATTAAGCAGAGCAGAATCAAGTCCAGCACATTAGAATAGAAAATAATATTTCATAGCAGAATAGAATCAAGCACATCAGAATAGAATTTAATAGAATTAAGCAGAGCAGAATCAAGTCCAGCACATTAGAATAGAAAATAATATTTCATAGCAGAATAGAATCAAGCACATCAGAATAGAATTGAAAATACTTAAGCACAGCACAATATTATTAAGCACATATACAAATAAAATATAATAAAACAGAATTAAAACCAGCAGAATATAACCATGCATATCAGAATAGAATTGAATAAAATGATGGACAGCAGTATAGAATAGAATTGTATGGTAATACATTTGTACCTACTTCCTGTATTAGTTGTAACTGAATTTTTACAGAATAACAAAAATGACAATTGTATTTGAATAAAGTGGCAGTTCCAAAAGATTTTTGTTGGTATTATTTTGTTGTTGTTGTTATTATTCTTTGTTGTTGTTTTTTTAAATAATGCAAAAAAGATTTGTTTTGCTAAACGATTAAACATTAATTTATCATTTATTGAATTGCAGTTGAATGTGATCTGTGCTGTGGACTTATATCTTACATATCCATTATTACTGGTGTGTATCATATACAGTATTTCCTCATCTACAGTAGTTATGGGATATGGGGAGGGTTAATACTTCTCTGAGAGATGTGATAAAAAGCTCCATACTTTCAGGACAGATCCAGTAGCCGTCGGCAGGTCAGGTTTGACCTCATGAGTAAAGTCCCAGGACGACACTGTGTCATGTGATTAAATGTGTCATGTGTAATTGTAGTGCGGTGAGAAGCGCTTGCGGGCAAGGTGCAGAAGGGTTTTGGAATAAAGACAATGTTGAGCCTGCAGGGGTTTGTCAGAAGACACACACACATAGACTTCTCAGTGTCACTCTCAGTCACCAAACCAGAGGAGACGCACATTTACAAACGTGTGTCATGTAAAATATGTTTGGTAACAAGCAAGAAATGGACTGGAATAGTTTTTGCATGTCATTGCGAAGCAAACTATAACCTAGTTTTGTCTTGATGTTATTGAGCAGTGGATCTTAACTGGTTTTGCACATTACCAAAATAGTTTTTCATGCAAAGCTAAAAATGTACATTCAACATTAAAATGTATTTGTATTATTATGAATGGCAAATGCTAATATGCTAATGAATAACATGTCATTAGACAGAATAGGAAAACAGACAATTTTGTAAATATAAAGTGTGATTTAGCAAGATATGGAAAAAACCGTGGACCAATATATATATATATATAGAGAGAGAGAGAGAGAGAGAGAGAGAGATTAAATAAATATATAAAACTAAATAAAATTAATTATAATAAAAATCTTAGGAAATCATTTTAAAATGTTTTACATATTTTTTTTACAATAGTTTAAGAGTTCAACAATTAATAAAACATTTCAAGAGATTGCAAAAATGTAAAATATAAAATAATTATGAATATATTGTATAAAATTACACCATATAAAACATGTGACAACTTGCCCCAATATAAATGTCACAACCTGACGTTTAAGAAAAATTCCCTTATCTTAAGAACACAGTTCAACCTTTGGGTTATAATCTGCCGTCATTAAACTGTATAGTTGACACAAGTCTGAATAGATATTAGTGTGCTTTTATTTTGTTCACTTGTTTACACAACAGCTATTACACAAATATAATGATATTTGAATTTTTGATTGGAGGAAATAATTCATGAAATGATCCTAATGTAACACAATTCTATTCTCTCTGTTTGAACCCAACATACACTCAATGAGCACTATAATAGGAACACCTGTACACATACTTATTCATGTGATTATCTAATCAGCCAATCATGTGGCAGCAGTGCAGTGCATAAAATCATGCAGATACAGGTCAGGAGTTTCAGTTAATGTTCACATCAACCATCAGAATGCGGAAAAATGTGATCTGAGTGATTTGGACCATGGCATGATTGTTGGTGCCAGGTGAGCTGGTTTGAGTATTTCTGGGATTTTCACACACAACAGTCTCTAGAATTTACTCAGAATGATGCCAAAAACAAAAAACATCCAGTGAGTGGCTTGTTGATGAGAGAGGCCAACGGAGAATGGCCAGAATGGTTCGAGCTGACAGAGAGTCTACGGTAACTCAGATAACCGCTCTGTACGATTGTAGAGATGAATATAATTTCAGAATGCACAACATATCCAACCTTGAGGCAGATGGGCGACAGCAGCAGACGACCATGTCTGGCACTATTAGGACCAAAGTGTTTGTAAAGCACAAGAAAAAATGTTGTTTTCTGCATAAATATTTTAAAGTACTGAACCCATTTACATGGACGTCAAAACACTGATCATTCCTAAAAATGAGCTTATTTAAAAAATAGAGTAATTCTTTGCATTTGACATCAAACCATGAAGAGTCATGCGCACACTGGATAAGCCAATAAGAACGCCAGTAAAGGTGTTTAAATGCAAGGTGAAATCAGGGTTATGTGCAAAAATATACCTCTGTCAATCAGTTTATTCTTAAGCCATTTAAGACCTTACACTGATAAAGGAAAGCTATTTATTGTGTTTACATAACACACACTTTGACGGCTTTAAGCATAATTAAGCATAATCGTTTTAAGAATGTGCATGTAAATCTGCTCATTATCTATATTTCCTCCTTGTTAATTGTCGCACACAGGTACCCTTTAGCTGTCATAGAAACACAAAGAGATGCAACTATTAACTAGTGCTGTCAGTCGATATTTTTTTTAAAATTGCGATTAATCGCAGATTTTGAAAGTGCTGAAATTTGCTTTTATGTAAAAAAAAAAAAACTTGACGTGCTTCTCTGGTAATTAAAATGTGCCTTACATCGAAAGTCAGTAGCTGTAATCTGAATACAAGAATTTATATGATCATTTTTAAACTATATTTGACTAAAAAGTAGCTGGATCTAGTTACTTTGTAAACAGATTACAGCCAACACTGGTTACTGCACTACGATATAGCATTTGAATAATCGAGAGTCCTTTCGCTAAGCATTTAGTGTCTTATTTTGCAAAATGTAACAAACATTTGACCCTAATTCTTGAATGAAGACTCACGAAATTATCGAACAAACGAACATTGTAAACCTGCAGTGCAGACATGGCGTTAGGACTTCTAGAATACATGAAATTCAAGTAAGGTGTCTTTTTGGGAATTATGTTGTTTTTGTTGACGCCCGTTTCTCGACAAGCACCTGTCACAGGTGCCGATCATTAATGAGTTATTACGCAGGCTATTCTGTGGCTGACAAGTTGCAATTTTCCCCCTGATTTTGTCAGGTGGGAATTACGGCAAAGCGCACGTGACAAAACACATCACCTCCCTGCACCTCTTCCCAATCCCGATCCCCCCATCCCCCTCTTGTGCCTCTTGGCGTCTCCCTCCATCTCCTCTCTCTCCCTCTCCAGTTTTTCCACAAACAATATCTGGGACTCAGAAGTAATAAGGCGGAATGTATAATTAATTACCCAGCTTGCTCTAATTAGGGCTGAATACGTTGTGTCCCTCTCATCATCGCAAATGTGGCGATGGGTAATACCAGTTTATGCTATATTAACTGCAAATATGCAATCCTTCTGAGAGCACTTTCCTTGATGAATTTGATGAATGTGACAATAATTAGCAGAGACAGATGAGAGCTAAATTACTACTGACAATGTAATGCTATCCTGCTCGAGGGCTTGGGAACATGGCACGGACCGGGCCCCGTTTCTAATTAACAGTCTTTCTGCCAGCGAGGAAAAAAAATAAAGAATGGTAATTGTTTTCGTCAAAGGCTGTAGGGAGCTATCAGGGTAATAAAGTTAATTAGCAGAACAAACAACCTTTTACCGCCTTACCAGAGTGGAAAAAGTGTAATTCAGACTGTGGAAAAGATATGACGAGATCAGACGATAGAGGAAAGCGAATTTCACGTGGGAGAAAAGGAGGCATAAGAAATCAATTATTCGACGCTTTTTCTTTTGCGTTTCACGCCATGGAAAAGGTTGCTTTGTCTTGGCTCCCCAATGTGCTATATTGTCTCTCATTTGAAATACTGTTTTGCTGTTTCTGTTTCTGATCTTGCGTGGTTTTGGATGACAGCGTACGATATTTCTCGGCGCAATCAACTATGTAATAATCAGAAAGCGCTACAATACCGAAGCTGTTAAAAATGAATTAGAAAACCTGGAGGACAATTATTCCAATAGCTGCTGGAATTGAGACAATCTGACATTTCTGCCGCGCCGAGACTATCTCCGGCATCTCGGGTAATGAAATGGTGTACCCTGCCAACCTTCAATTTATTATAGTGTCAGAAAAGCAGCGTTCGCTTTGACATAAAAACCTGACGTGGCGCTCTGAATGAAGTAAACTCGCCTCAGTGGTGTGGGAATGCTGTTAGGTGTCATGTTTCTATCCCAGATGATCCACACACACACACACACACTCTGCAGGGATGTGTTTGTACACAAAGTGGTTGTAGTTACACTTATTTTACAGGATTTCTGGCTATGAATACAACTAATTAAAATTAAATGAAAAGAATTTATTAGATTTTTTCTGGCAGCCACATGTAAGTGAGTGACAGTCAGTCACACCCCTGTCAGATATTTCATTGGATAGAAACCGAACAGGGTTAGAAAAAGACTACATTGAAAATGTGGGATTTAAAAAATGACATTCTACCTATTCTTTTATAGTTAGGGATGGGAACCGAGAACTTATACAGAACCGGTTCCATTGAAATCAATTATCATGAATTTTTAGTTTTGTAAACGGTTCTCGAATGTGCATTCTTCCGCAGATGTGGAAGCAACATTTTGCTAAAATGCTCTTACAGTTTTTCCTGCACAACTATTCAGCAGCAGCGCAAACCACGACTAGTGTGGTCTGATTCTCAAACAATTTGCTCTTATGAGTCAGTTCTTTTAAATATACAAGTGCGATCAGTATAGTCCGATATCTGAACAAATGACTCTTATGAGTTGGTTCTTTTGAATCTACAGTGTGATCAGTGTAGTCCAATTTCTGAACAAGTGAATGTCTGCGGGAGAGGGAGAGCAGTAACACCTCGATCTGAGAGAGTTTTCGTAGATTGAGTGTCTGCAAGAGAAGCAAAGACACTGACCTTCAACCTGTTTTGTTGTCTCCTGACTCCTCAATTGCCCACAAACTTCATACCACAAAAAGTCATACCACAGATTCTTATGAGTCAGTTCTTTTGAATCTACAGCACGAAAAATACAGCGTGATCAGTGAAGTGCGAATCCCAAACAAATGACTCTTATGAGCCTGTTCTTTTCAATCTACTGCATGAAACATACAGAGCGATTAGTGAAGTATGATTCCCAAACAAATGACTCTTATGAGCCAGTTCTTTTCAATCTGCAGTGCAAAACATACAGCACAATCAGTGTAGTCTGATTCCTGAACAAATGACTCTTACGACTCAGTTCTTTTGAATATACAGCATGAAACATACAATCAGATCAGTGTAGTCTGATTTCTGAACAAATGACTCTCATGAGTTAGTTCTTTTGAATCTGCACCACAAAACATACAGCGTTTCCTACTAAACTAAGAACTTTTATCAGCTCATTCTTTTTAGTGATTGACTCTTATGAGTGAGTTCTTTTAAATCTACAGTGTGAAACATACAGCACGATCAGTCAAGTATGATTCCCAAACAAATGACTCTTATGAGTCGGTTCTTTTCAATCTACTGCATGAAATGTATGCTGGGACCAGTGTTGTCTGATTCCTGAACAAATGACTCTCATGAGTTAGTTCTTTTGAAGCTACTGTGTGAAACCTACAGAGCAGTGTATCAGTGTTGTCTGATTCCTGAACAAATCACTCTTATAAGTCAGTTCTTTTGTATCTACTGCTTGAAACATAAATTGGGACCAGTGACGTACGATTCCCAAACAAATCACAATTATGTGCCGGATCTTTTGAATCTACTATGTGAAACATACAACAGGACCAGCGTAGGCTAATTCCCGAACAAATGACTCTTATGAGTCAGTTCTTTTGAATCTGCACCGCAAAACTTACAGCCTTTCCTACTAAACTAAAAATATTTATCAGCTCGTTCTTTTTTAGTGATTGAAAAATGTACTGAATAAGTCATTCATTTAATCATGTCCGACTTCAAATGAATCAAGAATTCAGAGTAATTTCTGTACGGTTGTTGATATGTCATTGTGTTGCTACGGATGAACATTATGAATTTTGTTGTATTTAGTGGGATAAAATAAAAAGAAAGATTGAATAAAAGATCTTAATTTAAAAAGTCTGTGTTAATACACCTTTTGCAAGAATCTCTTCTATTTTGTTCTGTTAAAATATGAAATAATCTCGTCATTTGGTAACAGACTGCTATACTAAGAGCAGTAAATACAAAATAATTGCATTTCTTATTTCCAAATATTTTTCTCCTTAAAAGTACTAAAAGAATCGTCAATGGAACCATTACAGAACCAGAATCATTAAATTCCTTTCAATTCCCATCGCATTTATAATAATGCACGCAACTTATATGACCTCATATTAATTGAGAGACTAAATGCAATATTTGTAAAAAAAAAAAAAATTCGGCAGACCGCACAACCATTTAAAATAATTTAATGAAGGCAAAAAGGAGATTAAAAATGATGAATAACTTAAAAAAAAAATTAAAATTATATAACTTAAATGTATATTGTAAACAGTAATCCCTTTTCTCTGTTGAAGCCATCAGTCAGCGTTAATTCAAATCATGTTTAATAGAGAATCTCTGTTGATGAACTGCACTACCCATGATCCTGAAGAGAAACAAACCACCAATCAGAGAATCATTGCAAACAAAGTGCACCAACAGAGCTCGGCAGTGACCGCCCACTCACATG
Organism: Moxostoma hubbsi; assembly: GCA_032164185.1. NCBI lineage: Eukaryota > Metazoa > Chordata > Actinopteri > Cypriniformes > Catostomidae > Moxostoma > Moxostoma hubbsi. Next base: position 3,275,092 of record JAVLUX010000052.1, on the reverse strand, counting down.
ACATACAGCGAATGACACAATCATCTTTACTCTCAAACTATTTGCATATTTGCACATTTTAGAATATGTCACGATTAAATCAAAATATATCATTTCTATACTCGTAAAAAAGTCCTTTAAATCAATGTTTGTAATATTATGATTCAAATAATTTCACATTTTCATATACATTTTAACCTATACTTTGAGGCTGATACAGTGTCAGTTGACATGATAAGCTCCAACAAAAGAACATCTAATAAAAATCATTAAAAAAAAAAAAAAAGATTGTTGCTGTAGAATTTTTACATTTCTCTGAAAAGTAAGCAGAACATGCGTTTGAAAGCCCCAAAGACATTTTTTAGGGTGTATAATAAGCAATCTCTTCAGATTATCCACATAAATAAATTGTGTTAAGAGCACCTGCACGATGAAGCCAGGAGTGGCTTCGAGCAGCACTGGCTGATAAAGACGGGGCCATTTCACTGCCAGTCGTTGTGTTTGTCCTGGTGTGCTGTTAGCTGCCGCTCACCTGGGACTCGTGATAGCTTATCAAAGCCTGAGCAGTTCCTTTCCGTCGCTGCCAGATAATAGCTGCTTTCACTGCTGTTGAGTGGCAGCCGGGGGAACCATGGTAACCGGCGGTCAGCTGACAGCGAGATGGACAGCTTGACTGCTTTTGCAGCATCATGGGAAATAGCTGTCACCTGGGTTGCCATTGCCCGCAGAGATAACCTTCATTGTGACAGCGTATACAAAGATTGCGTTTGTCTTGTGTTGTGTGGAAGCCCTTGACTGGGGAGCTGATTCAATTGATCTTTCATTAGGCTTCATCAATGCTTTAATTGATTATTGAGCCTTATTTGACATGAGCATCAGCATCTGTGGTTGGTGTTGTGGAATCGTCAATCATGACCTGTAACTTAACATGCTTGGTGCAGATTTAAAAGAGGGAAAGAGTGAAATATGTTGCACCCTTTAGGCCTTTCCACACCAAACACGACGCAACTATGAGAGGAGAATCACTGACGAATGGCACTTTCGCATAGAAAGTGAAGCGAATGTTCGCCGTTAGCACATTCATGCCATTACAACTGGTGCCGCTAATCGACAAGCAAATTTACCGCTGTACAGTAGGTGGCTCGAGGCACTTTTAAGCTGGTCCGCCCACCACCCATCACCGGATAACAAGAAATAAACACTTGAAAAAACAAGCAAGTAAAGCAAACGATTTTCTAGCGAGCAGATCGAACAAATAAAACACATCTCTCCACCAGCTGAAGCAGCGATGAGTATGTTGTTTGCTCAATGAGAAGTTTCTTTCAAGACAGTATTTCAGTTCACCTGCGTTAACGAGGAAGCTAAAGGCTACAGCTTCTAGTGTCAGTCGCTAGTGCGCCTCTTGCTATCAGGAGAGTGAAGTTTTACATACTGCACAGCTACCTACCAGCTGGTTCCCGTTACATACTGATATGCATTTTTTCCATGGTTGCTTATTAAATTATTTAATTTGGTCTCCCCGATTCCTGAATATGTGGTTACATCCTTGTGTACATCTATTTGTGTTATATTTGCTCAAAACCCTGCATGTGAAATTTAAATGATCCAAGAATGCTAGCAATAAAACACAGATCTCACAAAATCCATCTTCAGCTGACCCATTATTAGATGCTTTAATCCTGCTATTAAACAACTATTAAACATAGCACAGCAATAAAACATATTTTTTTTTATATTCAAAGGCACACAGAGTGCACCACAAGTAACGTGCCCTGGCTGTAAAGAGGAATATTTCTACCATCAATTCAAGTTTGAAGTACCACCTGTTTCAGCAGGGGGCAGTAAGCGAAACTCCAGCTTTATAAGCAACGTGCAGCTGTACAGACATCAAACTAAACTCAGGCTCGCTTAACACCAGCGGCAGTACTGGACGGAGTGCAATTCCGTATGCAGGGATCTTGACACAGCGGCTTAAAAATGCCATGTTTATTACACGATGCTCCAAAAGTGTCCATCTGATGCAGGGGTACATTTATGTGTACTTAGACAAAACCTTATCATTGTCATAATGACAGTGTTTCCTAGGACTCTTATTTTGAAGTGGTTTTCATTCCTCTGTTTTCCCCAGACTACGTTTCCCAGAATGCAATGCCCTAATCACTGCCATCGGTTCCTCATCACTGCCACCTGTTCTCCATTTCCTCATCAGCACTTTGTGTATATAAATGGTCTGGACTTATGTAGCACTTTTTTTTTTTTAACCTTAGAGGTTACCAAAGCACTTTACACTGTGTCCCATTCACCCATTCACACACACTCACACTCATACACCAATGGTGGCAGAGCTGCCATGCAAGGCGCTAGCCTGCCATTGGGAGCAACTTGGTGTTGCTATATATGGGCTGGGAATGGAACCGCCAGCCCAGCGATTGTCAGCCGACCCACTCTGCCAACTGAGCCACAGCCGCATATATATATATATATATATATATATATATATATATATATATATATATATATATATATATATATATATATTAGTATAATTACTCATCACATATTTTATATATATATAAATATATATATATATATATAATTACTCATCACTGCCATCTGTTCCTCATCACGGCCACCTGTTCTCCATTCCCTCATCAGCACCTTGTGTATATATACCTTCTATTTCAGTTCCATTGTTGTCATTGTTCATTGTTAGTTGTTACATTGTTTATGTTAACCCAAAATGACTGTCTAGTTTTTTATCCTTTAGTCATCGTCTTCTGTGTATACTCACCTTCTCTCCTCTCTCTCGCCTCAACCATACAACACTTGACAATCATAAATGTATATCAGACAGATTGACAAATTAAATTGCAAAATGGCTTGCTATGAACTGTAGGCCAAAAATAGGCATATGTTCAATAATATGGAAACAATACATTGCCTTCTAAAGGCATTTGTTGTATTGTCTTTATGCTTTACTACAATTGTTGTAATTATATTTATTACATTTTGAATTATTAAAATTCAATTATTAATCATTATTAGGGATGCCCCGATACTGGTATTGGAATCAAGTCGGATACCGTGATCATGTACTCGTACTTGTGCTCATAAAACTGCTCTGATACCAAAAACTATACCATCTGACGTACAAACGTCATTATGTAAACAATCATCATAAAAATGAAAATCTTTTTATGTCCTAGTGAGATTATTTCACTGCAAAAGCTGCAATTTACGAGTTAAATATTTAGTTTGCATGTGCGGCAGGGGTGCTGTGAATGTGTAAAGACATTGTAGTGAAGATGGCGGGTACTCATACCTTTTAAAGCTCCTCCTTGACTCATACAGGGAAAACATGAGCAACAAGTGCTCTGTTTGTAGCAGATGACAGTGAACAGAGCGCAAATTCACATTGCAGCATGAGGCACTTACAGACTACATATGTATTGAATTAAACAGCAGTCTTAGCAGCTTAATTACCATTAAACCTTGGTTGATTAAAAAAATAAACTAAACAAGGGATTTAAAAGCTACAACAGTGTGCAGGACTTTTTTCTTCCTTTTCATCATGATATATTTGAATTAGTAAGTTATTTATTTGAAGCACATTCTGTTAAAGACCCTTCCTGTCATCAGTGCTTCAGCCCGGATGTTTGGCAATGGCTCATTCACTTTTTGTGGCAATATTGGGATTGATGCTTGATTTTGTTACAGCTTGGATGTGTTTGTCATAGGGGTCATGTAGAGAGATTCTTTTGTGCCCAGCTGTGGTTTAGTGCAGATTGGTGCAGTGCTATGATGAGCACATGTCTTTGATCAGATACTGTCAGCCATAATCAGTGGCATTGTACATCCATGACCGGTCACTAGGGGCACCTCATCTCACGGCGTGGAAGTGAGTTTAGTCAAAATATCATTCTTTGTTTCATGGCAGGGCTCTTTGATAGTTAAAATATATATATATATATATATATATATATATATATATATATATATATATATATATATATATTTAGAAAATGTTTTTGCTACCTGGATGAAGTATTTCCTACATGTCAATACTTCAGTACATGCAGTGGCTGACAGAGCGCAGGCAGTTTGAAGGTCATCCTTTGAAGAAGGGATGAGCGGTATGACCAAAATGTTATACTGCAATGCGAGTCATTTTATATCACAGCATTAAGCCATGAGAGGTCATGAATTACAGTGATTTTAATTGACAAAATCAGCATAGTGCTATTGATGAAATGATGTAGGCAGTTTGGCTCAATAATATGAATGTAAAGTGTGCGTTTATAGTCATAATACAGCTTCCGAACATGAAATTATGTGAAAAGTATGACACTGTTGCATGACTTTAAAGGCTGGATATAGTTGAAAAGGTCAGGATTCTCAAGGGTTTATAAGGTTTATTAATAACTAATAAGTAATTACAAATGCATTATAAATCATTTATATGCGTTTATAACAACATGCATAAAAGGGTGACTTTCATGCCTATCTCATGTTATAGATGCTTAATGACACTTATTCAGCATGATATAGTTGATATACACCCACCTGTTACCTCACATCAGTTGAATTCTGTATAAATGCCCGAATCGCAACATTGCTTGGCAACCATAAATAATCAACCGTCTTCACAGGTCAAAAGTAAATAGCTCCAATTATAATCAACACTCTCTACACTGGAATCAATTTGAGAAATCATGAGATAATTATGCCACTGTTGTATGACTTTAAAGTTTAGATATAGTCGAAAAGGTCAGGACCTCTCTGGTGGTCCGGGCAATAATCACCATTGTAAGAGGAAATACAGACTTTTGATGTGTTTAAAACTAGCTACTTTTCATGCAAGATTCATTTTATATTACATGACAGTTTATCTAAAATACAATCATAACATAACATTGTTAAGGGTTTATAAGGGAATTTAATAATAACTAATAAGTAATTACAAATGTGTTATAAATCATTTATATGTAGTTATAACAACTGGAATCAATTTCAGAAATTATGTGAAATGCATGACACTGTTGTATGATTTTAAAGGTTGGATATAGTTGAAAAGGTCAGGATTTATTAATAACTAATAAGTAATTACAAATGCATTATAAATCATTTATATGCGTTTATAACAACATGCATATAATGGTGACTTTCATGCATATCTCATGTTAAAAATGCTTAATTAGTTCATGTGTTTTATTTTATATTTATTAAACTAAGTATTAAAACAGTGTATTTATTAAAAATGTATAACATGCAAGTTAAAATGTTGTTATAACAGCATATCAACGATATATAATGCATTTATTTATTTGTAAACCTTTAACAATGGGAAAATTAATGTAATAATATATTTCTTTCAACAAAAATTGGGATTTGGTTCTCTATGCTTTAAAAATATATGTGTGCCATATACATGAATTATATCACGGACAGATCAGGCAATTAAATGTTTTAAACTCTTAATTACGTATGTTTGGCTATTTGTAAGATTGCCAAATAATTTTATCAACATCTGTTTTCTAGCTAACAACAATCATGATCTTAGTTATTTTGTAAAAACTTGTTAGTTATTCATCAGATTGTTTCAACACATGGTCTGACTTTCAAGGACTTGCGCTTGTGTTGATGCTGCGTGGAGCACCATTGTTAGGAAACAAGCTCTTTAAATGTGCTAAATTCTTCAGCCCCCAAAGGTAGCACACACACCTCTCTTTGTGATGCAGCAATACTGAGGAATATTGAGCCAAGGTGACAACCACTTGACAATGCCTTTCAGATGGCCCTGCACAAAGACTTCTCTCACAACATGAGCCAACAACGGCTGTAACAGAGTTTTTTTGCTGTGCTAATGTGAGCCGAACTGTCATGCAGATCTACATACAACTGCTACTCTCCACCCTGAAGCAAAACCTCTTTTGTTTTAAACGCATAGCTTTGGGGGTAATTCAGCTAATTGCCTGACAGGTTCCCAGTCTAAGGAAGATTAGGAAGTCTTTGCGGGCTTCTGAGGTGACTTAACACTGCAACAATTTGTACTAATTAGGATCCATAGAAAAAAAACCCCAAAAGCTAATATGAGATTGGCTAAGCATCTTAGGTTTATTACTGGTTTGTGGCATGCTGATAATAACACAAAAATGGTAGACCTAGAAGAAGGGGAGTTGGGGAGAGGAAATAGTGCTTTGTTAAATGTAGAGATTTTCACGGAGATTACCTCAATCCACCTGTGAATTAAATGAAGTATGTAGTTGACGGAAACTTAAAATGTTTCATCCTCTTGCAACGCTTTTCGTTATATATATCAAAAAAATCACAAATCTGGTTTACGGTAAGCCAACTTACAATGGAAGTGAACGGGGTCAATTTTTGGAGGATTTATAGACAGAAATATGAAGTTTATCATTTTATGAAAGCACGTCCATTAATTCATTGTTAAAGTTGTTTAAATTGACATTTTTTTGTGGTGAACCACTAAATACTGGGACTACAGGGTTTAAAGTGTTATGTTGACATGGCAATGAAGTTACGGTTAGTAAGTGATTTTATCACACTAAAATCATGTTAACACACATTTTATTTACGTCTTATGTACTTTTGAAACAGTGAGTATTTTGACGTGTACTGATTGGCCCTCATTCACTTCCATTGTAAGTGCTTTACTGTAAATTATTGTAATTACATTTGTCTGCCTGTTACGTTTTCTTAAATATAATTTTTTTTAATAAAAAATGGTTTGGTTAGCTTTTTATATTGTTGGAAATTTATATTGTTAGATTAAGGGGTATAGGGATACAAATATAAACAAATAGTACAAATGTAACAAAAATATATTTATAATATAAAGTAATATATTTTAAAATATTTTAAGAAATTAAAAGTTGTAAATATGTGCAATTACTGAAGTTCTGGCGAACCCAGTGACTACTGTGAATAGGGCAGTTGGAGTCCAGGGAAGACTGGAGGACAGCCAGGAAAGACTGGATGGCAGCAGGGAAAGACCGCACCGGGAGTGGGTGGCTAGTTACCTAACCCACTAGTCTTTTGCGAGAGAGACACCCAAACCTAACTACAAAGAAACATAATGAGAAACAACCCGCGGGCCCTCCGAGAGGTGGGACGAAAGATGGGCCCAACAGGACAGACCACACAGTGACGACGGCAATGAATATGGACAATGAGAACACCAGAACTCCAGTAAATGAGGAGAAGATCCTCCGAAAGTGTGCATGTGGATGGGAGAAAGTGACCACGTTTAGAGGCTTACGGATCCATCAGGGGAAAGTGAAGTGTGCACAGAAAGGCCAACAGCAACCTTGCACTGCGTTAGCAGGTGAGACAAGAAGGACCAAAAGCCAGGGAAAAAACCACAGAGCCGAAGGACCTAACGTTGCCGAAGGCATGAGAGTCACAGAGGAAGGTCCCCTGGTGGAGGCTGAGGCCCCACGTGAGCATGAAGGCCCAGTCCCCAACACGTTAGACAGAACAGAGCCAAATGAAGAAACCAAAGAACCAGCCAGAAGGAGCAAGCTGAAGTGGCCGAAGTCAAATGAAGCAGGTGCATGGCGCAATTTGGACTTGGACCTGATCAAGACCCTGGAGGGATCACTGCGAGGAGGGGGCGAGACTAAGCTTAACCTGATTGGAGACATAATATACCAGACCTGCAAAGACAAGTTTGGCGAAATTGTCCCCAAACAGAGGACAGCCAGGAGAGAGAAGGGAAGGAGGGAAAGGGAAATCCTCCAACTTGTGCAAAGGCGTCGGCAACTCCGCAAGATCTGGAGGAAGGCAACCCACGAAGAGAGAGAGGGTCTGAAAGTCCTGTGGGAGGAGGTCCGGAAAAGACTAGCCGGGCTTCGCAGAGCTGAACGCATCCGCAAGCGCAGCCAGCGGAAGCAGAAAGAGCGAGCCAATTTCTTCAAGGATCCCTTCAAGCATGCCAGACAACTACTGGAGGAAAAGAAGAGTGGCAGGCTCGAAACCACCAAGGACAAACTGGAGCAGCATGTCAAAGAGCAGTACAGTGATCCACAAAGGAGTGTCCCTTTAGGAACTCCAGGATACGTGCCCCAGCCGGCAGAGCCAACGGTTGAGTTCAACATCATGCCCCCCAAGCTCAGCGAAGTCAGGCAAGTCGTGGAGAAGGCAAGGTCCTCTTCCGCACCTGGTCCCAATGGGGTCCCCTACAAGCTTTATAAGAACTGCCCCAAGGTACTAGAGCTGTTATGGTATCTGATGAGAACTGCCTGGAAAAAGCAAACCATTCCATCTGAGTGGCAAAGAGCGGTAGCAGTCTTCATACCTAAGGAATCGAACTCCAAAGACATTAGCCAATTCCGGAACATTGCACTACTGAATGTAGAAGGAAAGATCTTCTTCTCGGTGCTAGCCAGGAGGATGACTAACTATCTGCTCGAGAATGGCTATGTTGACACCAACTGCCAGAAGGCAGGAGTTCCAGGTTTCCCAGGATGTGTAGAGCACTCCACTATGATCTGGGACCAGATCCAGTAGGCCAAGCGGGAGAAGACCGACCTGCATGTCATCTGGCTTGACCTTGCCAACGCGTACGGATCAGTTCCGCATCAACTGGTCAACTATGCCATGGAATTTTTCCACATGCCCACCTGCGTCAAGAGTCTGGTAGCTCAGTACTTTAGCAACTTGCAGATGTGTTTTTCCCTCCAGGACTTCACCACCGGATGGCAGCGGCTCGAAGTAGGAATCGCGATGGGGTGTACTATTTCTCCAATACTGTTCGTAGCAGCCTTTGAGATAATCCTCATCGGGGCAAGGCAAATGGTCGGGGGGATCAAACTCCCAACTGGCAAGAGGCTTCCCCCATTGAGGAGTTACATGGATGATGTCACCAGCCTCCTTCAGACAGCAGCATGTACATCAAGATTGCTGAAGAGGATGGACGAACTGATGTCATGGGCAAGGATGAAGATCAAGCCCTCCAAGTCTCGGAGCTTGTCCCTCAGGAGAGGAGTCAGAAAGGACAATACCATCTTCGTCATTGGAGGGGAAAAAATCCCACTTCTATCAGAGCAACCGATTAAAAGCCTGGGGAGGCAATACACTGCAGACCTATCTGACAAACAGATGGGGAAAACCATCATGAAGCAGCTCTCTGACGGACTGGCAAGGATCGACCAAAGCCAACTCCCTGGAAAGTTTAAGGTCTGGTGTTACCAGTTCATACTCTACAGGAGGGTGATGTGGCCCCTGAAAATGAGTGAGATTCCCTCATCAACTGTAAGTAGGATGGACGGAAAAGCCAACTCATTCATCCGAAAGTGGTTGGGGTTGCCACGGTGCCTATCTGAAACCGGTCTATTTGGAAAAAACATGCTGCAGCTGCCACTGCAGTCTATACAGTTGGGCTACATGCAAGAAAAGACCAGGTTGGTTCTCGAGCTGAGGGAGTCCAAAGACGAGGCAGTAAAGAACGCAAATGCCAAGGTTCCTACTGGCCGCAAGTGGAATGCCCAAACCGAGGTCGATCAAGCTGTCGGTCGGCTTCAACACCGGGAGATCATGGGCAGAGTTCAGGTAGGAAGAGCAGGTCTAGGATGGGGAGAGATGCCACGCTTGTGGTCCAAGGCCAATCGCAAGTAAAGGAAGGAGATGGTGGTAGCAGAGGTGACGAGGATGGAGGAAGATCGCTACAAAATCAAGGCCGTGGCGCAGGGTCGACAAGGAAGCTGGACAACCTGGGAGGGAATCATGAACCGGAACATCAGTTGGTCAGACGTGTGGAAGATCCCACAGGCAAGACTTAGCTTCCTTATTCGGTCAACCTACGACACGCTTCCCTGCCCTCGGAACCTCCATCAGTGGTTTGGGAATGAAGAATCCTGCGTACTCTGCAATGCTCCCAACGCAAGTCTCCAGCACATCTTGGCAGGCTGTAAGATCGCTCTCTCACAGGGACGCTACAGATGGCGCCACGATCAGGTCCTGAGAAAGCTAGCCGAAGTACTTGAGGAGTGTCGACAGGGTAGCAAACAACCACCATCAGCAGAGGACCCACCATCTTTGTGTCGGAAGGAGGGGTAAGGAGAAGCACCAGATCAAGAGAAACAGCAAGGCCCTTCTCCCCCAACCAGGAGTGGGACATGAGGGTTGACCTGGATAGGCAGCTCCGGTTCCCCACGGAGATAACCACCACACTTCTCCGGCCAGACATAGTGATGTGGTCATCCAAGGCGAGATCGACGCACCTAATTGAGCTCATTGTACCACTGGAGGAGGGGATTGAGGCCGCTTTCGAACGGAAGAAGGACAAGTACTCAGAGCTCGCTGCCGAGTGCCGGGAGGCTGGCTGGAAGACGACCATCCACCCAGTGGAGGTCGGATGCCGAGGTTTCCTTGGGGTATCAACCATACGCCTCTTGAGGGAAGCAGGAGTGAGCGGAGGGAGGCTAAGGAGGGCAACAAAGGATCTGGCAGAGGAGGCAGAGAAAGGTAGCTTTTGGCTCTGGCTGAGGAGGAAAGATAGGTGTTGGGGGAAGAACATCTAACCCCAGATAACAGCAGCAGGGAGAACAGCTATCAGCTGCAGGGGGTGACAGGGAGACGTCCCTGTCACTGCTCCGCCACCAGGAGACGTTCCAGAATTAAAGGAGCGAAACGTCGGTGAACGGTGGTTTCTGGCTGATGACCTTGCAGCTGACCCATGGGCACTGGAGGAGGTGCGACAGGCAGCAATGCCCAGCAGGTGGTAACATCTTCCTGTGCAATTACTGTACAAATATTTATGTTTAAGATGCTGTCAATACATCCATGTTATCCATCCGTGTGTGTGTATATGTGTGTGTATATATATATATATTCTAAAATGTTTTGTGCAAATATCTATGAATAATAATGAGATCAGGATGGATAAAAGATAACAATTTTCAATAAACAAGTACAATTTTGTATAAAGAATAAACTTTAAACCAAGTATTATTGTTCATTATCCTATTATCCCGACATCTATTAAATATACCTTTATTCTAAGTATACAGTTCAACCTTTAACCTTTTGTGACCCTGCGTACACATGTGTAGATGTTGTATTTTGGCTTCGCTATACACAACGCATAATTGAAATTCATTAAACCGTTCAGATTTAAAGACAAAACAACATAGCGCTGACCACAGTGGAGTTTGTCTTTTGGGAGAAATGTCAACAAATCTACATATGTTCAAATTTTTTTCATTGAAACCTGTTTGAGTCAAAAGATTAGAGCATCCAGTTTCATCCGATGTGCTATTTTTAAAATTGTACTGATTTATTGCGAAACGCCACACTGCTAAACTTAATGTACACTAATGTGTACTATAGCACATTTGTTCCTTAGAAATGTTATAGTCACTGTGCTTTATCACATTGAGAATCAATGTATTCATGCAAAAGCTGAAAAACATTCATTTCAGGGGCTTTATGTGGAGTTAGGATGAATATAATGTGCTTTCAAACTGTTCTGAGACCAGTGCAGACAGACAGCACACTGCAGGTTAAGTTAATGTATAATGTTATTATTACATGGTTGACCGTGATTGGATGATGCTGGACATCACTTTGAATCTGAATGAATTATGATAATTTCTGATGTAACGTCTAACGTCTATAACGTCTCAAAAATGTGAATATCCAACACTCCTGGAACCATAATAAACAATTGGAGGAAAACAAATGTGACTCTATAGTTGGAATTATTTACAATTTCACAACTTGGCCCCACTGTCCACATATGAGGGCATACCTATTTTTAGGTAAACTATTTGCTCTAGAATTTTATTTGACTTTTCAGAATTCACTTTTTGATTTCCTCATTTAATGCAGTTTTTAACCAGGTGTTTGAAAGAAACATCAAATCACAACTAAAGAAAACAAGCATTCGTGTAATTGGGCTTAAGGCTTAAAACCTTATAGTTACTGATATATAACCATTGTGACAACTTCCCCAAATATTCACAAATATTCTTTCAGACAAATCAATTAACACATTAACAAGTGAGAGGCATTTTACAACAACAATCTTCGACACAATTTGGGGTTTTGATTTCAGAAGAAATGGTTTGACCTCTGGAAGTCCAAAATATCAACATTGCTAAAATGTTTCATGACAATCAATCGAATTCCAAGCTAACGATTGTGTACTTTGCATGTCTACTGGTTTCTTCCACTTGCCCAACGTAAAAATAAAGTCCATATGCGTCCAGGGCATGAGCATTAGCACCTCATTAAAGTAACACCTTCCTCTAGCTGCAGGGGCGGACACCTGGGAGTAGGACCAATGGTGGAGGCCCCCCCGCGGGGATGATCCTCCCCTGCTGGGGATAGCTAGAGATTTCGCCTCTCCCCAGGGAAGGTTTTATGTTGCTGTTCACACACCAGGGTGTGAAGAGGCACTCCTGGAGCTACATGACACAGCTACTGTTTAACAGCAGGAGTCTGTGTTTACTCTTAAGCAGGGGAGAGGACACCATTGCATCCTCTACTTCTGTTTCTATCTGCACATAGAATGACTTTGTAGATAAACAACATTATATACTAGTACTATAGTGTATATTGCATGACATTTTAATTCTCAAATAAGCAGGATTATTCTCTAATAAGTTAGATGTAATGTCTAACGTCTCAAAAACACGAATAATCGCCTTCTTATGCACCATAGTAAATGTGTTTTAGATGTCATTAGATAGCGTTGTGTGAGGAACAGAGTGAAAAGTAAGTGTTTATGATCTGATAATCTGCTGTTTTACTCATGGTTTGTGTGAAAGTGAATAAAAGTCATTGATTATTTTCACATGCAAATGAGCTTTGCGGCAAACTTGCGCTAAATTGTACATTGTTGTCAAAGGTTTGCCGGAGGTTCACCACTACTGGCAAATAGCTGCAAACTTCTGGCAAACCTTTGCGGCGAATCACAAGCTCATTTGCATGTGAAAGTAATGAGTGGCAAATCAACTTTTTGCCATGAACTTTTGATATTTGAAAAGGAATGTGAACAAAACTATACAGTCAATTAAACGTATTGCTTAGATGCATCACTTGCAATTGGGCACAGTTTAGCTAAATGGAATGATTATAAAATTGGTAATTATTTCCATGTCTATAAATGTTATGATTGTCATATTTGTGGATACATTTTTAATTAATTGATGAGCCAAAGCCCCTCATGGCTGCCAGACCACACCATGTTATCAAAGATAACAATCTCCACATGCTAATCACACAATGTTTTTGTTCCGATGTCTTAATGTAAGTGATGAATGATGTGCAGATTCCCGCTGGGCGAAACAAAGCCAGGACTCCTCTCACCTTGTCAAGCGGCTTGTTTGGACTAGAGTCTTAAAGGAAGGTGTCAAAGTGTGCCTCTCAGCTGTAAGAAGCTTTGCTCTGGAGCAGCAGGACCCTCGCTCAGACACATATAATCACATTGTCCAGCAGCAGACCAATGGAGCGCTCGGATACTACCCACTGAGACCTATCCCGTCCTTTTCATCGCATATAAATACTCTGTATACTTATAACTAATATTAGATTGATTGTTTGGAGATGTTTTGCTGTCTTAGCAATTTTATGAGTTAAGGGAAAATAATTACAAAACAGAAAATAAATGAATATTGGGGTTAGGTAATTAGCATAGTTACATATATGTTAAATATCATGTTCATGTTCATATTTACGTATTGCATGCAAATATAGCAAGTGTATTGGTTTAAATAATGTGTTTATCCAAATTGTTTGCCATTATACCATTACAGAGACAGTCCCCATGGAGTGATCTGAGGTTAGATGCCTAGTTAGCAATGGGCACAATGGTAATACTGTAGCTCCAGGACCACTTCTTTGTGTGTTTGAACCTGTAACGATACCTGGACCTGTATCGGCTCTGGTACAGACGTTTTGACCCATATCAGGTATTGGTCCTACGAGCCCGATCCAAATGACACTGTGTGTTATTACTGTCAAGCTCCAAAAAATGGCATAAAAAAACAATAAAAACTATCATAATAGTTTTAGGCTATCATAATGCGCTGCATGTTTTTAGATGTAGTATGCTAAGCTGCTCTTTCTTGTTCAGTTCGTTTATATCTAGTAGACTAGTTAACAACAAAGTTTTTCTTAATAGGCTACACGTTTATATTAAAATATGAATATGTTGTAAGAGGTTTGTTTCTTTTCATGTAAAGGTAGCCCCGATCAGTTCCACATAAGTGAGGTAAATATATTCTAAACTGATTAAGAAAAAAAAAAAACGCTGGTATTGGATTGGGATCAGGCCGAGACTGACAATTCTGGGACTGGAATCGGATAAGGATGGAAAAATTGGTATAGTAGTATCGGTGCATCCCTAACCTTCAGAACACCTCACCAGTCTGTATATCATACGCCAATATAGAGTACATTAGATTGCCATTTTACCATTGTCTTTTTTAAACAATGTTTTGGTAAAAAATCTAAATAATCAAGTCTGTTGTACTTATAAGTCTGTGTTTGTGTGGATATAGTTATTGAGACATTTCATATTTTACCACCAAACATGGAAATTGGAATCTTGTTTTTAATAAAATAAAAAAGACGTGGACAAAAATTATATATATATATATATATATTTATATATATATATATATATATATATATATATATATATATATATATATATATATATATATATATATATATATATATATATATATATTATTAAATACATGTATATATATATATATATATATATATATATATATAAATTATTTTAAAATCTTCACCAAGTCTTGAGTCTAAACATCCATACATCCATCCATCGTCAACCGCTTATCCTGTGTATATCCTGAATATATAGCTGTAATTCCAAGTACATAAGTATAAACCAGAATATATATACTTTAAGTCTGAATATTTAGTTGTAATTTTGAATATATATATATACATACACAACAGTTAGTTCCGGTCCTCAAATCTGATTGGATGAGAGACGTTCTATTAGTACTGATGGTCTGACATAATCAGCTTCACTGTTTGTATCATTCCGCTTCTGTTTGTACCTTTCTTAAACTAATGTGTAAGAGCAGTGCATATGTGCCAAGAGCTATATGTGTCTCTTTACATTCATTTTTTTTTCATATATTTTAGCCAGCAGGTGGCAGCAAAAGACCATTTTTGTGTGTAATATGAGCCAGTTCAGGTGGCATGAATTGAGTCAGCATCAGTCAGTGTTTTCATTCATCAGCACTATTTGATTGCTGGTATTACTACTACACTACTAAAGCTAGGAAATAGAGTAAACAGTTTTAATCTAACAACTTGAGCATTAAGGCTCATCACATGTCCTTTTTTTGGTGGACAAAAGTTTTTTAAATATAAAATATTTTAAAACAAAATATTTTAATAATAAAACTACTCATGTCAAAAGATTGTTTTACTGTCTTTGGACGGTTAGCTACATACTATTTTTTTTACATTAAGCCTCATAGAAAAATAAATTGTCTAAATGACTTGAAACTCTGAAATTGAAAAGTATGTTCATCATAGAAAAGGTGTAGTCATGTTATTGCTTTGTATGAACTTAAATTTTAATGTATTTTTAAATAACTTAATAGGGAAAAGGAGCATCAAAAAGTATGATCACACTTTTCAATAATAAAAAAATATGTTGGTTAGGATTTAAATTATAATACAATAAATATAATGTTTAATAATGTTATAAATACAAAGTTTTATGAGACGTTTTGATTTTTAAATGTTGAACATGTTGATAGTTAATGTGCTGAACTCCGCAAGATCAACTGTGTGAACTTGAGGAGAACTGACTCATTCAACCACTAAAAATCCCCTTGATAAATAAATGGCTAAATCAAGTCAAGTCATTTTTATTTGTTTAGCATCATTTGTCAGATTAATATATGTCAAATTGTAGCAGTGCACACATTAAGGTTCATACAAGTTCAAGTTTAGTAAATTATTACATTTAAAAATGGACTGGACATGTACTGCAGGAGTGGATGCAGGGAGATGGAAGAGAGTGTATCTTTGTGTTTGTGGAAGAGCTTATATCGGACCCTGGAATAGGGACTGGGACAGACATGACCTCCGGTTCATCAGCTTGTTGATGGGTGGCCTTGAATCGAACCATGTGTACGAGATGGTTTCACACCCATTATAATAATATGTTTTTATATGAACTAGAGCAGTGTTTCTCAACTGGTTTAGGGTGCAGATATTTCATTAAGCAGCAAGCGGTGACCTAACACAATACCAAAAAGATTTAACATACAAAAGTATGTAAAAATGTCCTTAAAATAAAATGTTGAAATTTGTTAAAATGACACTGAACTGCGGGGACCGAATAATGTAAAAAATTAATACCATGTCATAGGTTGAAAGGAAACATTAGGGAAAAATGATAGTAAAGGAAAATAGTTAGATACACATCATTTGACTGCAACAACAAAATATGGGAAGCAGTTTCTCCTCCCTCTTAGTTGCATGATTAAATGGTTAGTTGCATCATATTATTTGCATTAAGCATAGGTTTTGCTGTTCGCAACCTTATCAGAACAGACCTGCAATGCAGTTTTGGGTCACGACCCACCAGATAAGAACCACTAGAGTGCATATGCATGAACTGAAATGAAAAAAATTAAAAGGTTGAAGAGTGGTGGAAGATTTACATGGAAATGTGAAGCAGCAATTTGAATCTAAAAATAGCTTAATTACCATGACCAGATCCTGAGACCTATTTATGTATTTATTGAGCAAATGAACAATTAAAATCCAAAGATTGGCACGCGGGAGGTGGCAGCCAGCATGGGGTTTGTGTCAACACCACTGGTGTCTCCTCTGCTCTTATCCAGTTGTTGAGATCCATTTGAGTGTTCCCCACTGAGATCCATTAATAAAACATGGGAAAAATATCTCATCCTCGAGTGCAGAAGATAAAACAAATCAAAGATGTTTTGAAGGAAGAGCACATTATCCCATCTGAATATCATCATCATGTTTCCCGGATGTAGGGCTAGATTTCATTGGCCTTCTCTTGTTAAAGGTGAAGTGTGCAATTTTTTGGAAGAGACAACTGTAAGACATTCATAGACCATTCTTTGCAATGCTATAAAAAAGTGCCCTGTTTGTTTGAGCATCCCAACAAAGCAACATTGGCTCATCCAATGGTTTGAGTTTGGAATGGGAAAACACTTTTTTAACCAATGTCAGGTGAGGGAATGTTTGGGAAACCTTTTTGAAAACAGTATTCTTGCAATTTAGTTGGGTGATGTAGAATTTACACAATTTACCATTGAAGATGAAAAAACTGAAAATGTTGCAAGTGATTGGCTGTTGGTGAAACAACAGCAAACTTTGTTGTGGTTGTTTGTGTATTTCATTTCTTTAATATGACTAATTTACCAGCAACTCATTACATATTTTTAACAGTGGTATTTCCAATCTGGTTTTCATTGGGTTTGAAGGGAGGCAGAGGAGATGGTTAGTTGACCAAGACTTGAGAAAGTCTTTTCTTTGAGTAAAAGCTCTGGCCTCCACCAAGATGTGTAAGTCACTTTGAGATGGCATTAATAGGCTTTAAATATGTTGGCTTCTTTA